>CM055979.1:20750000-21092500 GCA_029531755.1 Holothuria leucospilota | reverse complement strand
CTACTCGATGCATCTCGGTCCATCAATAAGTTTTCATCACAGCTGGAGAAATATCTTTAACATGGAAAGGTTTTCACAGGATACAGTATTTCCATTTCTTCTCTTTCATCCTAGAGTTAACCATGTACTTTACCTGGGACAATTCTTTCTGTTAAATAACATTTATCCTAGTAGTCACCTCTAAAGGCAAGTTTTCTAGATTCATTCTAACATCATAAGTGTCTTTTTAAGTTTTAATGAAAATGTTGATACCATATACTGTACTGAATATATTGAGTCACAACTATGGGATTTTCAAAATTTCAAAGTAAAGAATCAGTCTGGATTAATGCAAGTTAGGTACTTTAAAGTTTAAGGGTTCTCAGTGTCACGTTATTTACCTATATGTCACTGAACAGCTGCTTACTGGAGTGGAAGCATCTGGTGGAAGTATTAAAAGTTTATGAACTGTTTCACCAACACAATGATGGGGTGTAACATACCCTGCAGGGCTGAAATTTAACACTTATCCTATCGTCCGAGACGAGACATCGGACAAGCACTTTCCCTTTTTGAGCTTCTCCGACGGACAAGTAGATTTTATTTGTAGTTAAACAGTTTACTACTTCAGCAAAATATCATGTCATAAAGTTGTATTGAGGCAATAGAATTAAGGACTGTCGTTAATCTCTGAAACATAAAAGTAAAAGAAAAAATCATTGGAAGCATACAAAATTTAAAGTAAATGTTTGTTTAGTATAGAAACGACATAAAATGCAATTCGTCAAACTTTGTTTGCCACTTTCATCTGGAATACAATAAAATATTACGGATAACTAAAACTTGGGTTTAGATTTTCTGATAGACAACATGAAAATTTTCTTAAAAATCTGACCCTTATGTACGGTTTGTGTTTGACCTGACACTCTTACCTGTCATGCATAATCATCAAACATCACTGTGACAATATACCTCTTCTTTTCCGACAGATTTATTGCAGGATTTCCAATCTTCTTGCAGCTGTACAGTATCGCAATCAGCTGTTGTCTACATGAGAGTCGAGGTCACTTCCAACACAACACACACAAGCCCCGCCCTCCCATGAAATTTTCCTGAAAGCAACGGTTGGGGTTATTTAATTTTGTTAAAAGCTGTTCTAAACTTATCACCATTTTGCATGAAAGACAGCTTCCATTTTACAAAATTCTTGCACGAGGGAGGTATACCCCTCCCCTGAATATACAAGATGGTCTATACCCCAAAGAGAAGCATGAATAAAAAATCCCAGAATTAAAACTTCATCCCATCCAAACACCTACATACATTTAGGGAAGTAATTTGAAAATTTACAAAAAGAAGGATATGCGTAATAAGGCACTTTAAAGGGAAATATTGCGTTTGTTTTACAGAAAATTTTCATATTTTTTAAACCAGTATTAACAGATGCAGAATGAAAATTCAGTACTGCAGTACGTTAGGTTTCTTTTCAAGAAATAAGGCCCTTACAGGAAGTAATTTGGTTATTTGTTTCACAAAAGTAATTTGTTTACAGAAACTTTCAAAAATTAAAATGATGCAACATCCATTATTCTTGTAATGAATAATATTTTGGGGAGATGAAGCTATTCCTGGAGTTTATTGGTGAGACTGAATGGTTAAATAATGATTTACGGTATTTTCTTTGTATGCCATGTTGGTGCACTTTAAGCGCAATATTTCTCTTTAAAATAGAGTACATTTATTAAAAAAAAATGGGCTGTTTACAACATGTTGTAGTCAGCTCGTGCTGCAAGTGAGTGGCATTTAAAACAGCACAACACAGTCCTATTTTAAAGCACTTGCCAGAATTCTAGATCTGTACATATTGGACATGAGAAGCTAACCCTGTAAATGGTATTGCGATGACACATAAAGTACCAATACAATACCAAATTGACAGCAGGTACCGGTATTCGTCAATCACCATACAGCGGGAGATCTGACTACTCTGCACATATTGTTTTCTATTATCGGTAACAGTTGAATATTCATTCATTCGAGAAATCTTCAAGCTAAAATTGGAAGTTCTTCGTGTTTTAACTTAATTTTTTTATTATCACTGCTTTTTTGGCCACTTCTTGGCCTAAAATGGAGTTTACAGCTCACTTCATGCCGTATATTACAAAATTGCTCTCATAGTTTATTTTCTACATTTTTACCCAGAAAGTGACTTGTGAGGATGTCAATCATAGAGATGCATTCTACTTCGGAGCTCCAACAAAATTAAACTGTGATACCAAATTAAAGAAACATGAGATATACGTGACTGTGAAAGAACTATTTAACATCCAGTGACTGGTACATAGGCCGATAGAAATGAACCGAATGAAGGCTATATTTTGATGGATAACACAAACACCAGTAATCTCTGAGAATCTTGCTTCTACTCTTTACTGACAAAAGCTCTGCGCAAAGACCGTATAGCAGGTCGTACTGTTTGTAGAGTCATTATAGACAATAACATTATGAACTTTCAATTATAGTCTGCAGATTATTAGAAAGGACCAAATATTTATGTAACAAAAAAGGAACATTTCATGGTAGTGTATAATAATAGAGGGGAGAAACGATGTTCCTTTGTGGTTAATTCTGCAGTAAATGTTAAAATCAAGACGACTGGAGGTAAGTAAGTGCTGAAAATTGAACCAAACATTGTGACTGAAATGACCATCAAGGAACATTTGTACTGGGCGCAATAAATACCGAGTATCTTTTGAATGCGGCTGATTTATACTGAAAACATCCTCTGTTTTCACATTTGTCATTTCAACAGTAACTACTGGACACTTTACCTGTAACACAGTATATTGTCATACTTACTTATCACCAGACAATTATTCATGTGAAACAGTGACATTAATAAACTTTTGAAAATGTCAGAAAAAGCAATGGAAAAGACTGACTCATGGTGGTTTCGATGGTATTTATCTCGTAAAGACAACAAAATCTTACACTGTACATGGCTTATTTAATTTGAAAATAAATGTAGTAGGGCATCTTGTAATTAAAATAAATTTCAATAGATTATAAAAAGGACATTAAATATAGCCAGACATCCTTGTGTCCATTGCTAATTCGATCTTCTCTCTTCGTTTGCTCCTTTCTTTACTTGGTTTATACAATTTTTATAAAATACCTCAGTAAATAAGCAACCTAGTCTAAAATTTGTTTAAAAAATTCATTCCGATTTTTCTAGCCAGGGTCATCCAGATTAATATTTTTTTAGCCTTCCTTTCCTTACTTTGATTTGAATATAATAATTCATTATTCCTTAATACTTAACTTTTACTCAATCCCGACTAGTCTATTCTCCTTACATTCCTTACCCTAACCTATGTTTACCTCAGCTGGACATTCTTCGTTTCCATGGATACGTACTATGCTACCTGCCCTCAATTTAACTGTTTTGTGTTTATACACAGCGTACAGCATATACAGCACGAAAGGTTCACTACAAAACAACAAGGCTACCAACTCTGGTATCTATCGCTGGATTTGTCTGGAAATATTGCTGTTTCTGGGTTCAATGACAACAGTAGACGAACATACATCGACCTGTACTCTGGGAAAAATTCTCATTCTAGAGACAAATTAAAATTAATTTATTCCAAAAAATTTGAAAAATATTCAGATCATTTGTTACGATATGTTTCATTCCTTGACAAAAATGTCAGTAAATTAGTATCTTGTATCGGCGATAAAATTGAAATCATTGATACGAAAAACAAAAGTAAAGTGTTACGATCTTGTAGAGTGATGCATGGTTGGACCACGTGTCTTGCAGTCAGGGAGGGAGAGATATTTATAGGTTTATATGAATCACAGACTGTATTGGTGTTTAATAATGATCTCAAAGAAATGAAAAAAATCAGAATAAAAGGAATTCAAGATGGCGACTGTCCTTGTGATATGCAAGTGATAAAAGATACAGTATTTGTATCTACCGTACATAAGTACGAGTGTGACAGAGCATTATCATTCTCAGTGTATAACGGTAGTACTGTATCAGAGTACACAGATACTACAGGAATGTACCGCAATGCAATCAGTATAGCAGTGAGTGAGGAGATAGACCTGGTAGCAGTATTGTGGGGTGGACGTCGAATCATTGTTTATTCTTTGAATAAAAACAAATCGGTTTTAGTTTTTGACGTTGATAATGACGTCACTAGAATCAGAATTTCCGACAGAGACAGGACGATAATAACAGGAAACGAAGAAACAGGTGAAATAAAGATGTACGATTTGGTAAGTACGCCAAGCATGTAGGACTACACAGACTAGGATAGTAGATTTATTCTTAGAAATATTCATTTTTTAGACCTAGAAAACTTGTGGAGACTGTCGGGAGTTTAATGTTAGGTACCGTTGAATTCAGGAAAGATTAAGTAATTTGAATTTTGTGAGAAAAGATAAATTTAAGCAAACGTACACCTTGAAAACAGCTGAAAATTTCCATACGTATATCATAGGAAGAAGTGAAGAAAAAGTACTTCGCACCAAAACAGCTACTTTTGTTTTAGTTTGAAAGAAAGTAGCCACTGAACTATATAATCAGGGTTTGCCAATGAATTTGTCCGACCTTGTTACATTCTGAAGATATAAAGGGAATCTTTTTGGCGAAATTAATAAAAAATAACACTTTATTTGTTGAAAATGCAAAATTAACCTGTACTGTAGCCTATGGTAAATGACACAAAAATAACACAAAATCTTCTAATAGGCCTATTATTTTGATCTGAAAAGTGCTTGGAAGTGATCATAAGTAACTCAAGAGTTATCGGTGAATTATTTTAATTGTAAAGAAGAAAATTTTTAATTAAAGAATTTTATTCTGCTGAATTTCAAGGAGAAACATTGAAAAATACTAGCAAGGTTTTGTTGTTGTAAGTGATATTTTTACCAAACACAGTATTATTCTACATCATGGGGAAGGATTGCGAACAAGATCAGACTGCTCTTTCTTGCCGAGTTTTGTTTGTTTCATCAGCCTTCTATTCCATTATAAAATTCAATAGGGAGGGGAATGGGGGGGGGGGGGGGCTTGAAAGCAGTGCCAGTTGAGCAAACTTGGTAGTGCACCAGGAATTTGTAGTCTCAAGTCGGGCACGTGGTAGGTTTGACTTAACCTGTGCTATAGGTATTTTGTGCATTCTGTACAACTCTCTTCTCAACTTAAGTGCCTATCTAACAGGATCATAGCTCACTATAGTTAATGGTTTAGACCCGGGGTCCCCTTGCACAAACCCTTGCACTTTGTTTATTCCTTATAATCTTGAGCCTAAACCTAACCATCTGTGGGGTTTTGCTGTTTGAATCTAGTGGTTTACCCTAGATCTAGTGGGTTATTCCACCCCTTCCCTCCCCACCCCCACCCACATAGCCAAGTACATGAAAAACATGTGTAGAGAAAGTACATTGCAAATTTATCTAAATCTGTACAGTTATTAGCAGCACTGCTAGAGCTATACCAACCTGTATGTTGCTATCCTTGCTATGGCAGGGTTGCGGTGTGACAATACATGCTTCTAGCTGATAGATGGAAAAGCTAAGCTGAACTTATCCTATCAACTTTGAGGAATGTTACATATTTTGAATTTACACACCTGTGTTACTGTACACCCCCTCGACTGTAAGCAGATGAGCATTGTTTCAGACTGTCCTCCTGGGGAAGAGGTTCAAGGGGAAGGTGTCCCTTCTTTGAAGATGTGTGAATATTTGAATGTTGGGGGTCCTTAGATGCAATTCTGTCCGACTAATTGGGCAAATTTTAAGGAAAAGAACTACAAAAGTGTGAACATTTTCTACAGAGGGAACAAATTAGGGGTTTTGTTCTTGAATTGAGGGGGAGCAGAAACATACCTTCTCTATTACATTTTTAAATGGGATGGGCTTAGGCCCCTAGCCTATCTTCTCCCCTGACCCCCTGCTTCCTACACTACAGTACGGTTGGAAGGGATTTCAGTTGACTCAGTGGTACAGTATGAAAAAGTCTTGGCATACAGTAGGTAAGCACGACGTAGAATGTATTGTAGTATACAGGTGGGAAACACGCCCTTGAAGATGACAGATACCGAAGCTTCCTTGGTCCCTTTCACGATTGGATTATGACCTGTTTACGACCGTTTGCGATCAAATTTTTGCGCTGTTGCACGAGCATTCGCAAGGTGTCTTGCCAGACGTCGCACTTGTTGCAGTAGCGAAGGCGGTGGCACCTGGTCTCCTCCGAATTTCGAACATGTTCAAAAATCAAACGCGACCGACTGCGACCTATGCAGTTGCATAAGGTCGCATTGAGGGTAGTGCGAATCTTATGCAAAGTTGCCAGGTATCGTGCGACGCAACGCACGAGGTGTTGCAAACCCCAAATCGCATTTGACCTGTATTTGGTAGTGCAACACTCGCACGTGTGCTTGAGATCTCAAGCGATGAGTCATGCATTTGGTTGTGTGTATAATGTAATCATAGAACTGTTGCTCGACAATGTACACGCATCCGATCTTGCAAAGTTGCGCTACCGTTGTACGACTGTGTGAGAAAATGCATTTCTATTGGTATATGTAGGAAGACAAGGCCGTCTGGTTCATTTTGTCCTCAGCATTCAAATAACAAGGATGGCTGCTGCTGTTCCTCCTCCTCCGAGGTTGAGGTTGGACCATCTGAGACAACTACAGAAAATACATGACCGACATGTACTTGTTCTGGCGTTACTTATTCGCGAAAGAAAGCGGTCGTTCCAAAGACGACAAAGACGTGGGGCGGACATGGACTGAGAGATCTTTGCTATTCGGACAGTATGATACCCTGATACTGGAGCTTGAGAGAGAGCCAGGGAGATTTTGTAAACTTTATGAGGATGGAACCCGCCATGTTTCATGAGCTCTTGCTGCGAGTTGCTCCACGGATCCAGAAATTTGTCCATCATAGACAGCCTTTGGAGCCTGGTATCAGGCTCGCTATCGCCTTGAGTTACCTAGCATAGGTGGAGAAAGTGGGGGACAGGGGACCACGTCCCCCTTAAATTTTTCACTGGGGGACGGAACCCCTAAAAACATTGTAGAAAAAGCGGGCGATTTAAACCAAATTAAAATTAACGCCAAACACGTATAACCATGATTAATGAGGTACAAAAATTAAGAACATTAATGGCAGTCCTTCGTAGCAACCAAAAATTGTAAGAGTGAAGGGGAGGCTGTAGGCGGTTCACAATCTGACGTTACTAAGTCGGTGAATTGTTATAGGTTTTAGTGAAAAATACCCTACCATGTTATTCATGGTGAAGGCAAAAGCTTTAAGAAATTCCACGTTTTTGGAGAAGAATGAATTTCATTCATTTTAGCCACTAAACTCGAAAATCCAAGTGCCGTTCCCTTAGAAGGCAATAGAATGTCATCCCTGTAACAAATCGTTTTTAGTATGTTGGAATCTGTCGGCATGATTTTATTTTCAAGTCTATGCATGGCATTATCGCAGATTTAGGGTGAAGATTGGCTGCCCATAGCGCATCCAACTTTTTGTAAGGAAAATCGGCCATTAAACTCAAAACAGTACCTTTCAAGGAGGAGTTTCATGAGAGCCCGAAGGGAAGTAGGGGATATAGGTTTTATCCCGAAAAGGTTTTTAGGTGTTTTTTTCAGTTTTCTTGGGATGCATTTAATGCCTCCTCTTGTGGAGTATTCACATACATGGATGCCAAATCGAGTGGCGCTAGTAATATTTCTCTGGGAAAGGGGGTAGCTTCCAGTACTTCTAAAATATGACTGGTGTCTTTTACGTAAGTGCTTTGTTGCAAGACAATGAAAAGTAGAAAATATTCCAAAGTGACGAATCTGGATATTTTTTTCGGTAGGGGATCCGTTCACAAGTGCGACTTAATGCAGTAGCGCTTGCTTACGTTCATCAGTCCACTCTAGATCAACTAGACACTAATTAGTTGTGTGCTAAGTTCGTCAAACAAGAAGGAAACACGAGTCAGCATTTTTGGCAAATACAAGCAATGACTGTAATCCTTATTCTTTCTACCGACTCCAAAATGACTTTAAGCAATAATATGGTCCTGGGTGCTAGGGTTAGGGTTAAGTAAGTTGAGAGTAATCACTCACCAAGACTAGTTTTATCAGTTTGAACATGTCTGAATGGTCTGTACCATAAGAAAAGTTTTGTTTGTCTTTCATTGATTCCATTTCTCATTAGAATAAAAGAAAATTATCCCAGTATAGTAATAATCTTTTATGGTTACCCTTCCTAGGGTTCAATGGTGTAGCAGGGGTAGGTTAGGCAAGAGGAGAACAAAAATAATATAAGATAAATTCTCAAAAGCTATTTACTTTCGGAGATAACCAATTTACCATCAGATCGCATGTATAAGGACACTAAATACACCCCTCCCTTTCACCCCTCATAGGACGACGACCACATAATTTCCCGCATTTTTTAAATACTTAATCAGATTTTGTTTAGCTTGTCCCCCCCCCCCCAAATATTAATGTCTCCACCACCGCTGATACCTAGTGACAGGCATCAGCTACAAGAGCCTCCAGTTCTCCTTCTGTGTGGTTCAAAACACCATATCCTTGTTCATTCCGGAGGTATGTCAGGCAGTAATTGATGAACACCAAGACGAGGTGTTTGATTTTCCTACTATCCCTGGCGGATGGAGGGAAGCGGGGACGATACATGCTCAGAGATGGAATTTCCACCGTTACATGTGAGGACCTGTGAGGACCTGCAATTAGAATCCCAAGAAGTTCAGGGATTCTGTTTTATAACTGCAATGGCTTCTTCAGTATCATTTTACTTGCACTGGTCGACGCAGAATTATAAGTTCCTGTGGACTGATGTGGGTTCTCAAGGGTCTCCATTTTCTTATCGTGGAATTACGAACAAGGAACGCGTATTCAGATACCGGTTGTCCCGTGCCCGTCGTGTAGTGGAGAACAGTTTGGGGATTCTGGCACACCATGTTGGATACTATGCCCAGATGGAGCAAAGATCATCGTCATGGCAACAATTTGCTTGCACAACCTAAAGCGGATGAGGTATCCGGGTCTCCAGAACAATAACTTGGACCAGGAGGATGACAGTAGCAATCAAATCCCTGGTGCATGGAGGACAGAAGAAGTTCTACAAGAAGACAGGAGATCGATCAGTTGGGAGGTGGCAACGTGGACAACAGGGACGGCAAAGAAGTTCGTCTTTATTTGAAGCACTATTACAATAGTGGCATTGGTCGTGTCTCGTGGCAGGATAACATAATCTGATTTGTAAATATTATGTAACTTTTATCAGAAACTGTTACACAAGGTAGATAAACACTTCTAGATGTACACACACACACATATATATATATGTATATCTGATTCACTAATTCCCTACTTAGGGCGAAAGAAGTTGAAAAGTCGAACATAGGGCGAAGAAATGGGGCAAAAAAAAAAAAAAACGGATTCTCCTTAACGTTTTCACACACTTTTTATATAGGAATACATAAACGTATGAAAACGGCCTTTTCAACACACAATCTATATGCAATTACTCCACTGTTGACAAATTTACGGACACACATCTGTTAACACGTACGAATGGCAGGCCATTGAAATAACGTTCATTATATCTTGAGGTTGGTGGGACGGAATATATGCTCATGTATTTTATTTTTTTTTTCGCCTTAACGTAGGATGATATAAAAACTGTCGCCCTAAGGTGGAAATTAGCGCTATATATATATATATATATATATATATATATATATATATATATATGTCCTATTTACCTTTCGACCTACACATTCATCTACCAACCTTGACCTACTATATATATATATATATATATATATATATATATATATATATATATATATATATATATATATATATATATATATATATATATATATTATATGAGAAAAATCCACGTATGCTCCATGTAATATAACAAATAATAAAACACATTCCAAAGATGACATACTAAGAGCACAGATACGATAAAAACAGCGTATATTTCGGACACTCCTGTGTCCTTCCTCAGCGCAAAATGGCAAGTGAAAAATTACAGCATTTTTCAAACTTAACGGTAAAACAAGTACAAACCAAAACAAATGATAGACAAGCAGGTTTAGTTGACCTTGGCAGCTTGGGAAGGGTTATTAATTACAAAGGGGAAGTCACTTAAGATGCCAAGGTCCTTGTTCAGGCCCCTAATATGAGTTGACAGTTTAACGACCCACTTGCTCTCAGATTTGAGGCGTTCGTTGACAGATTGGTAATTTGAACCGAGCAAAATACACTTTAGATTTGAAATGGAATGATTCGGTTCACCACAGAAATGTTTAGCAACGGGGAAATTAACAGATTTATCCTGAATAGTCTTCTTATGGTTATTGAATCTAAATCTGAATTTATTGCTTGTCTGCCCGACATAGTTGCCTTTGTCGCATATATTACAAAAGAGTAAGTAAACCACATTGGGTGTATCGCAGTCAAGGGGAGGAGGACGAACAATGCACTTTGTGCCGGGAGGGGTAAATTCTTTGTCTGTAATAATAAAATGACAGACCTGACACCTTGGTTTGCTACATTTTGCGTTGCCTATGTTACGGGCACCAAGCAGTCGGGAAGATGTGAGTAATGTTTTGAGACTGGGGGGCTGACGTCTGGCAGTTAAAGGGGGGTCATTGAATAACTCAGATATAGAAGAAACAGATATATATATATATATATATATATATATATATATATATATATATATATATATATATATATATATATATATATATATATATATCTGATAACATGTATGTGGGGGGCGGTCTGATTACAATTGTACTTGCAATTGCTTTGTAAAGCTTTGACTCACATTCATTCGTATATATATGTTCAGACAGTAGTTGTTATAATAAAATGTTGTTACTAACTATATGACTGTGTTGGTGTGTTCTGTCCAGTATAGTTTCCATGTCACTTATATAATAAGTTGTCGATAAGATCGAAAAAATAAAAGACACCTTTCAAAGGAAACAAAGGATTTCTCCCTATAAACCCATATAGTTTCCCTGTCAACCACAGAAAATTTATAATAAAGTATGGTATAAAACTTTTCTTTAGATCGAAAATCAGTTAAGCTTTGAACGTAATATAGTATAAAATATAATGTATAAAACGTAGTCTTAAATTGTCTACGTTGACTAATAAAGTTTCCCTTTCTAATAAAGTATGATATAATTTTTTCTTTTTGAACAACACTTCTGAAGTTATCTTGAAACGAATATAGAATATAACATCGCCTATAACGCTTTGTCTCACTATAAACATTCCTACACAAAGGTTTCCCTTTTTTTGGTGTTTTTTGTTCTTTGCTCGTTGGGTGCTTGGTTTTTTATTTTGTAAGGAGGATATTAGTTCGTTTCGGTTGGGGTTACTTAATTTTACTTTTAAGGGGTTCTTTCGTTCTTTTGGGTTACTTCTTTCTATTTCTTTTTATAATAAACACTTTTATTAAAAGTTAAACAACTCATTATCACAACTTATTCTTAACATTATTTCTTATCACAATCAACAAACGGAATCAACACTCACAATCGACAACCGGAACTAACAATCACATATTCAGAGTAAGTAAGTGTCATAAAACATTTTGTGTTAATATTAAAAGAAATCATTATCACAAATTATTTTTATTATTATTTCTATATCACAATCAACAAACGGAATCAACAATCACAATCAACAACCAGAATTAACAATTACATATTTATGGTAAGTAAGTGCCGCATAAATTTACAGTTTATATTAAAGGTTCAAAAAATCATTATCACAAAATATTTTTATTATTATTTCTTTTCACAATAAAAAAAGGAATCAACAATCACAATTAACAACTAGACTTAACAAGTACATATTTACAGTCTCTTGCATAACATATTTGCAGTCACTTTTATTACATATTTACAGTCTCCTGTTTGTTTTGTCCTTTGTATCTTCTACTTTGTCTCTCATCTGTTGCCTCTGGAGTCTTCGCTCAAGACCCTCGTCGCCTGTACTAAAACATCCTCGGTCCCTGCCTGTGTCTTTGGAGTCGAAACAACGTCGGGCAGGTTGAATGGACTGGACCATATCATGTTGCCCTGACCGCCGCCCTGACTTACTCTGGAATGACTCTCTAGATTGCTGTCCCGATTGCCCTGCATCCCAGTGGCCTGATTGTCCTGCATCCCCGGTGGCCTGACTGCCCTGCATCCCCATGGCCTGGCTGCATTGGGAGCAAGTGGATCGGAACGGAAGTTGGTCTAGTTTGGGTATCGGAGTGGAAGAAGGCCTTGTGGGTTGCTGCACTTGCTAAGTTCTTCTAGACATCTCGTTACCAGGATAAAGGCATCTTTGGTGAATTGCCTCCACAGCTGTCTTGGGAGATGCTCGGTGGCTTGGTTCCACTTGGCAGTCAGGCCCTCCGTCTGGCTGCTCTTCTGCATAAATTCATTGACGGCACTATCCACGTCCTTCCTGCCCTGCTTTCTCTGGGTAGGTCGCTGCTGGGAGGTGGAGATATGAGACACTGTTTTACTGTCGGCTTCTTCTTCCTCGTCTTTGGGTGTGGATCTGGTCTAGCTGGGAGCTCAGCGGTCGATGGACGATATGGGGTTTGAGAAATTCCAGGTTTGTACACACGCACTTCTGCCTGGCTCTGGTTTATTGCCTTGCCCGCTCTTCTTCTTCATAACGTTTCCGAGGATGGTTTCAGGATGTTTGATACATTTGAAAACAATACACATCAGTGATTTCGAAAGTGAATGCAAGCATTCGATACCTTATCTACAAAAAGTGCTTTAATCAATATTCCACCACTCAATAATCTCTCGTCTTGGAGACAAATGATGATCCATCGCTAAATTTCTCAAAAGGCCATCGGCTGCTAAAGATGTATATGTTTTACCATAGGGAACTTATCCACGAAATTACAAATTTCGACCTCATAATGTCGTTTCAATAGAATTATTTTTCCTTTCAATGATAGTTTGCGTATCATTCATTACAGTACATTACCATGGGTATCTTCGCGGTTGGAAAGAAAGGCATGAAACAAAGGCTGAATAGAACTTTAAAGTAACATTCAAAGTACACATCAAAATGGAAATAAATATTTGAAGTAACACTTATCGGTTAAATTCATGGCTTCTCCTTTTTCCTGGAGGAGACTTTCTTTTTCCTGCTGTTTTTGAAATAATGGCGGCTTTTGTCGTAGAAGAGAGGATGCCAGTCAAAGACTCAGCCAGCTCCTGCTCCACTTGTAGAGGTAGCTCCGGTACCTTGGATTTGGCTGTTTCTTCAGATTCCTCATCCTCCTCATCTTCACTTTTCTCCCCTGGTCTGTCCACTCCACATTCTCTAGCTCCTTAGCCTGCTCCGCCAGGTCATCACCTTCATCGGACTGCTGTTGTGCTTCTTGGGCCTCTACATCAGCTAACCTTCTTTTCCCCTTCACTTTCTGCTTGCTGGTTACTTTGTTCGTCTTCTTGGGTGGCATCATTTCTGTTTGGCATTCAGTGAATTTTTGATGAGAATGCAAGTTTGGGGCGGTATTTGTACTGGTGAATGTTCGCACAAACGCTCGCACGCCATCCAGAAAGCAGGATTGGGGCGATTAGTACACGCCTGCCTCGTTAACCTCTAAGTACTAGTTGAAAAGATAAGACAAATCTCGAAAGGAAGTTATCTGACTGAGGTCGTTGTCAGATTTAGAAAGTTGTTTCGCTGTGCTCAATTCAGCTGTCGAGCAGTGTTGAAGAGCAGGAAACATCCACCCCTCCTAGCCTTTAGAAATGTTGTCAAAGACTGGGGATACACTCTTGTTCGTTGGATGGGGAGTTAAATGACCATCCCGAGAGCAGGATTGGGAGCCATTAGTACACTAAACTGTGAACACTTCGAAAAGAGAAGGCAACTCTTACCATTGTTCATCCGTACTCACTCTGATATAGGGTCCCCATTCTGCCAATTAACTTTTTGACCGTCATACGTTAAACTCATGTACAAGTCATCAGTGACAAACCAACAGAGTGATGCTATTGCAGGACCGGAAAACAAGACTGTTGAGGCTTTGGCCTTGGTATATTCTATTTAGGGCCACCTCGGTCTTCTTACGCTTCCAAATAAAAACAAAACATACAATTATATATACTTTATATGCAGTATCAGATAACACAAAATCCTTCGTTTGACCTTGGTGCACTTTTACTGATGAATAAAAGTGCCCTAATTAGCTGATTTGTAAAATGACTTTTGTTTGAAGTTTTGAGTCACATGTGTTTGCTTCAAGCTGAACCAGGAGCCGCGTTCAGTCAAAAAGTGTCTCCTAGTTCTGTGGTTTTTGGTGCAACCAAGAGACTTTGTGTTTACCAGGAGACACTAATCAGCTACAAGGATGTACGCATATACTGTACGTCGTGTTTGAACTTCACACTGATATATGATGGTCTACTGTGTCATATAGATATACTGTTAATATGGTACAGGCTTGATCACCATGGTGATCCTTTAGGATTTGGTTGTCTATCCCAAATTTTGGCTTTCTCCATAGATTTTCGTAGGTTCTAAATATTCTCTGAGTCAGCAACAATTCAAAGTGATAAAATTCTGAAGGAAAAAAAATCACTTGTACCGTAATGCTGCAGCTGCAATGTAATCGAGAAACATGGGAAGTGACAACAGAGACCCTTGTCTGTTATGTCCAGAGACCCCAGTTAGACAATGTGACAACATAGTACTAAGCATGGTGTTGTTATTCCATCTCTGAAAACTTTAATGGGGACGGAGGGGCTGGTTGTGTGTGCCATATTTTTAGATTTCTCTCTTGGCAGCTTGACTGGGGACCACAGAGGGTGGGGGGATTGAGGTGGGTGTTTGTAAATCATGCCCCCGGCCCCGTTGTTATGCACTCGAGCTTGAATGAGAGTAGTGTAAGCTTCCAACAACTCTATTGGATTCTGGATCAATTTGGAGACTAGATTCATGATATGACCTGGCTTCTCGTAACAGTGATATACATATATAGGGGGAAATTTGAAACTATTTTTGTTCAAGTTATGACATGCCAGACTCTACCCTGTCAACAAAATAAGACTCCTCATGTTTAAGAGAATGTTAGAGAGCAAATAAAACAATGGAAGGCACTTTAGCACAAAAATAATTCGAAAAATTTGAACCTCTGTACAGGTCCACGAGTAAGAAGTTCATTGCAGATACCCGTGTTTAGGTTAGGTTCTCAGTGTACATATATGGGCTACACGTTGGGCAATGGCTAAACTGTGAATACATGCTGAAGAAAATTACATCGCAGAGAAGACGTTTTATCCTAAACCTCGAAAATGTATCGCAGATTGTTGTAAGAGGGCCTTCTGCACATGCCTAGTAAATGTATTGACGTTCTTGGCCTCGTGGAATATTGTCGACGCTTTTCAATTATCGATCCTGCTTTGTGGAAGGAAGGAAGGTGTATGCAGAGAGCAATAGGTCACTTGTTCGATCGGAACCATGCATTTGGGGCTGAAATTTCTTCCGGTGGGGAGTTAGAAACTGTGTATGTAATCTTAACTAATACCAACAACTATCACTCTAGAATATCATCGGTTTATTTTATCGGTTTATTTTCTCCCCATCTTGAATTAATACAGTGAACATTTTGATAAGATTTTGATCGGGCTTAACAAAGCTGTGTACACAGTATTGTACATTTAGTTGAATGTTCAGCCAATCACAGCTGGTGTTACATGATTCTATCGACTGGGCAATCAAAATTTAATTCATTCTTAAAGAAGCTGAACATTTTTCCGATGTTGATTCCATTTTCTTCTGAAGCTGGTCAAAATTTTTATTTTGTCATATTTTTGTGATATTTTTTGTAAATTATACAATCACTTTGTTCATTTGAAGTCGGCTATTACAAAGACATTTAAAACAGACGCTTCACCAACTTTGTGGTCGTGTCCATTCTTGGGGACATTGAGGATGACCGGCGTTTTGGGTTAAAATTGGCGCCCGGTACCATTCTTTTTGGGGTCAACGGGCGCTCTTTTGCTGGAAACGAAGGCCAAACATCGCCTGGCGCCCGGTTATCTTCACTCTTGGCTTCAAGTTCAAGTTGGGTTGAAAATGTTGCAAAGTTTATCTGCTTATAACTCGAGAACCAGATAAACATAGAACTGGATTTCTTCCCAAATTTCAATTGTATGCTGAGATTAAGGCCCTTTCCAAAACATCAAGGCGCATTTAAGCCTAAGCTTTTCTTCTACGGCTTCATACACAATACTTGCCAAATGTCATTGTAAGTTCACTGTGAGTCTCATGGTTTCAAGATTATCTCATGGCCAAATTCTTACTTTGAAAAAACATGATATCAAACAGATTTACAGACACTAAACTACACAACAGATACACAGTGCTACTAACCTTCTGCTGTAACTCATTTAAAGTTGGTGGGATCCCCTTGTTGGCAGGAGGAATCTTGAATTGACCATGGAAGTAGTCTTCTGGAAAAAAATGAATAGCAATCATGCTATTATTCCAGATTTGTCAATTCAGTTAAGCACTACATTAATAATCAGAGCCGAAAACCCTTATGAAATTGGTACACATTCAAAAACCAAACATGCACAATTTCAACCACAAGAGAACTTGAAGGAAGCAGAGCTGACCTTACATTAATAATCATTGTCAGTATATGTTGTTATTCTTCAAATTTTATACCCACTTCTATCCCACATAATCTCATGTTTTTATAATGGAATGTAGTGTGTACTATAGGTTTACCTGCTGCACATCCCCGTTCTTTCCCGGTTGCTTATTATGTTATAAATGTACCCTCGTGTGACAGTCACTGGGCATCCGACAGTGCCTGTTGCAAGAGTATCTTTTTGTTTCCCAGACCTGGCTGCTGGTTGTTCAGAGGCATGCAGTTACAGACACGGAAAATTGTTTTCTACGTCGGATAAGTTCATTAAGTTAAGCCACGTGCTTTTCCTGGACAAGGCAGGCAGCGAGTGATATTAAGAGGAGGAGGGAAGTTGGGCTCTGGTCTTCCTTCTATGCAAAATTTTTGTGCCTGTCAGCTAGCTATTGCGACTGCAGTGTAAACTAGGCCGCAACATCTTGAGTACGCCCGTAACGTTGTACCGTCTTTCTTGTAGTAGAACGAGTAATAGAACAAAATAACTGAATAACCATTTCTTTTATTCTCTTCGCAATTCTCCTTGTAAATAGTGTTACAACTGCAGCAGCACCATACTTAAAGACAGATTTGCATAACCCCAAGTATGACTTTTAGTTGGGGGTTAGCAAAAGTCTCAGTTGGTGACTACTCTTTGATTGACATCAGAGTTGCAAAATTAAAAAAAAAGATGCAGAACAGCTCATATTACACAGCATGCACAAAGAATGTTTTGATTACACATGGGGTCTTTTATGCTCACCAGGATGTGGCCTTGAGCAGTGAACTATTTGTGTTTGCACAAGGAGAAGCAGTAAAGACAATCATGGGCGGGGCTTACCAACAAGTAAAAGTCATACTTGGGGTGATGCAAATCCCTTTTTAAAGGTTAGAAAAGTATGTATAGGGTAATTATTCCTCTATGTAAGGAAATTACAATTCTGCTTGCTTCAAAGTTCTCTTTGGTATAATTTTTAGACATTAAGCATGGGAATAACATCTGAGTAATTCAAATCTTACCAGAATGCTTGCTAAAATTCTAAGTTCCTGGTTTAATGCTTGACTCAGCCCACTAATTTTAATAGTTCTTCCATTAGACACTACAGTATAACTTCACTATGGGGCCTGAGCAAACACTGGTCATCACCAAACCTAAAATTTGAACGATGCCAATTTGGTCGAATTCACCCATGTTAATCGAGACTACAGCCTAAAGTTATATAATCTCAAGATAAAGTTGAGATTAATTGCGTAATCAGTGAGATGTCATCATTCCATATGACTTACAGTCAGCTGATATCGATAATGCAAGAAGGCTTAGGGAAGGAAGGAGAATGAATTATTTGGAGGGTTTCTCGGGGCTTCGGTACAACAATTCTAAGAATGGGAGATCTGTTATTCAGAGTGGAAGCGCGCGAAGCACGCTGAACGAATGGCATTTTTCAGACTTTTAAGCGATATGAGTAATAAAAAATCTGAGAAAAACATCCTCGAGGAAAAGGCTCTTGCTCCCCTTGCCAAGGGCCTGTCCTTTGATACGGTACCGCAAATGACACTTTCCATGCCTTACAACTACTTGCATCTAATCAATCTTGAAAGGGAAATATTACGTTTGTGGTATACAAATTTTACATACCTTAAAGCCTTGATTCAGAGAAACTGGATAGAAGGTAATTCAAATTAAGGCGGCATGATAACTTTATTTCAAGAAATGAGGTTCTCACAGAAAACCATTCAGTTATTTGTAGCTTAAAACTAATTTGTTGGCCCGTACTTGCAAAATTTCAAATGATGCAACATCTTAGCTACTTTCGTGGTATGCCATCTCGCCGAGTTTGCAACTTTCATTATGAATTCTATCAGCTAATTAATTCACCTTTCTGTTATGCTGGTAGCACTGTTATCTTCCTACCTTCTCATGTTATATTTGTGTTTCTCTCTCTTTTCTCTTTTTTTCTCATCTTGCCATTTTTGTAAACTTGTATTGTTTCTTTGTACCATATGCAAATGTTCCTTTATGCCTTTGACTTTAAAACCTCAAGTAAGGTGAACAGAGAATAAACTGAACTGAACCATGTTGGTGCATTTTAAACAGAATATTTCCCATTAAACAGTCGGTAAGTTTACACAGATCCATGGTGGTAAAAAGTTTGCTTTGAACATTTCCGGTGGGAAGGGGCAACTTCCCCTCCCGATGCCTACGGCTATGGGGACAATGGTGGTTTCAATGATGTAAGAAGAGTTTGTTAGAAGCTATGACAAGCAAGATGTTCTACAGGAAGTAACCCCGAGTCCCGAAACAATGTTTAAGAAGGGTACGCACGATGTATCCTATTGTTTTTCTTTAGTTCTAAATGCAGGATTATTCATTGCATAACAATTTTTCCTACTTTTCCCAAGGAGCCTGTTCTTTCCATAGAGCAGGATGAAGGAACCTCTATCCTGATCTGTTTCATTTTTGTCGATGGTCTGGGACAGGTCCCTCTCAAATTTTTTTTTAATAATGTGAAAAATGAGGTAGTGTCGATTTTAAAGGTTTTAGACTATGTGATACTTTAAAAAGTCAATGATATGTTTAATGGGTAGTTTTCACATGGACATGGCTAAGGGCATCGGCAGTTAAAGTGACAGGGAAGCAATTTTTATTAGAGGCTTCAGCGTTATTGGAGGCGAAGCCTTTAACCGCTAGGGCCGAAGGCGCAAAGCCTGAGGCTGGGGACTGAAGGTCCTCCCCGAGACATCGTTCTTAAATTTGATGGCTTTTGCAGCCATTCTGGACCATTTCTTGATAAAATCCTGCTTTCCTCAGGTGTTATTTGAAATGCTAATGAAATAGTTTTCTTATGATGATAGCAAATTTAAGATAGTAACCAGTCGATTTGCTGAAGATCATAGTACGTGGTGGGGATAGTGAACAGCGAGAGGGATAGGGAGGGTTTTGGAAATAGTAATTTACTGAAGTTGTCCTACAGGAAGTAATAACGAGACAATTCCACCAAAGGTTTCCTATGCACAGCAGTACAGCAGTACTAATGAGACATCAATTTATATAAGGCTCATGCAAAGCACGCCGAAAGTTTTTTCGAGAATTGCAACTCCCTATACATGAGTAGGGTTTGGGACTTTGTTTGCAAGGACCATGGTGCATTGTATGACTACAGTAGTACTTTGAGTGACCCTTATTTCAGCGCTTCAAGTCACAACAGTGTGGGGCATAGGAGAAAGGAAATTTACCATGTCAGACAAAATTTTTAATTCTATTAGTCAGTTTCCCAGGGAAAATCGTCCTAGCATTTTCATGGTTTTTGATATTGTAACGGCGGACTAAAAGTCCTTGTTATTTTGTTATTCTAGACATGCTTGAATTATGCTAGTCTGTCTATAAGATCTTGTTTGTCAGTCTGTGCAGGTTCGCCATATCCTCGGAGTGGGCTGCTTTCGTATTAAAGTTGTTTGTCACGGGGATTAAGTAATTTTTGTACAGGCCATATTCACTGCCAGTGAGCTGGTCTATTCATTTCTCACGTTTTTTTTTTTTATTTACTTTTCTAAACAGAAATTTATTCTGTTTTAAAGACTATTTTTGTATACAGTTAAGAATATATAAGTTGACAATATTACCGAGTCATTTTTCAGGTGTTCCTGTCACTGTGACCGATCAAAATAAAACAGCTCGGACCAAGATCCCCAGCCTGCTGGTCTAAACGCTATCGACTTCAACCAAAACCTCTTATATTTGGTACAATATGAATGCTTTCCTTCATTTGTCATTGCAAAATTTCATATAATAGGCTTTTGAAAATTCTCTAATAATTTCTCTGGTCTTACTTTTTCTCGCTCTTTTTATATTTTCTTTTGTAAGCTTTGAAAAAAGGGGAGGGACAATACCCCCTTGCCCCGTTATCCCTAATAGGGTACAGTACATATGTTTGCATACTATATAGTATGTGTATGTTACCAGCAAACTGCAACTCACTAATGAATTTTTATATCAATAATATTTCAGGAGGAACTGTTTAGCTTTGAAGCAATGAAGAGGACACTTGCTTGCTTAGTGTCATATGAAGAGTGTGAAGAACTCAGGAAATACTTTAGAGTGACAAAAGAGGAGATTCAAAGGAGATTAGAGGCAGGTGATAAGAATACAGCCAAGAGGATGGAGTGTCTCCTAACTACCATTGAAGAGAAGGGATATCTGAATATTCACAACATCCGTACCCTGGTAGATGCAATGTCTACACTTCGAGATGTTTCTCGCATATCCAATCTAAAGGGACCCATGGAAGGATATTGCCTTCATGGCGGTAACTATTAATATAATATTACGCAGTACTTACCTTTATACCTTCCTTTCACTCTGGGTCTTTGCTGTCATACTGCTGGTATTAATTGGATCTACTACTAACAAAGCTATTGGTTTTGGTTAGTCTGCCATTTGTAGTCTGGCGATATAAAAGTTTCTACAAATTGCAACTTGAAGAAATCTATAATTGACATGGATTTACCTCCTTACTTGTTAAAGAGAACTGGCTGTATTCTAATGTTTAAGAAGCTAGTAACTCATCCCAGCCATGAAAAATTCTCCTGACTTATGCCCCTGTAAAGTCCCATTTACACCCTCCAATCTGAATAAAAACATCTCTCTACTGCACTTTCCGGACAAAAGTACAGTAGTTTGTACTTAATTGCTAATGGCCATATCTGCTGAGTACATTTCCGTGTGATTTTGACGCAGCACTACTGTACTCTGACCTGGTCTATGCAATGTGATCACAGACCAGTAATTTGAAATTGTTGTTTGTCAGTATTAAAAAAGCACATTCACCAGAGGTTGTGAATTATCACATGATATCTCAAGAAGGGAAGCTCCGACAGTGCTTGCACTTGATACAATAATGCCTCATATTAAGAGAAAGATCGCTTTTGTTTTTGGTGGAGGTCAAAGGTCATATGAGATCACCAGAGGTTCAAGTCTGAAAACCTTGTTAACATGATGTCTCAAGATAGGAAGCATAGATAATCTCCATACTTAGCATGAGGATCATTGTAACAAGAGAAAAGATTGTATTGTTTTTGGTGGAGGTCAAAGGCCACCGGGGTCATCGGAGGTCAAACTCTGAAAACCTTGTTCACATGATATCTCTAGGTAGGGGACAAAGAAACTAGTCACACTTTGTATGTAGATGTATTATATCTAAAGAAAGATTCCATTTGATTTTGGTGGAGGTCAAACGTCATGTGAGGTCACAGAGATCAAAGTTTGAATAACTTATTAACATGATATCTTAAGGTAGACAAGCATGGATAATCTCCATACTTAGCATGTGGATACATTGCGTCAGGAAAAAGAATTGTATCGATTTTTGCTGGAGGTCAAATGTCACCAGGGGTCATCGGAGGTCAAACTCTGAAAACCTTCTTAACACCTCTTAACACGATATCTCTAGATAGGACACATGGACACTCTTTACACTTAGGATGTAGATGCATTGCATCAAGAGAAAGGACTCTGTAAATTTTGGTGGAGGTCAAGGGTCATTCGTCTGCTGTCATCACATGTCAGACTCTGAAAACCTTGTTACAGCGATATGTTACAGTATCTCAAGCTAGGGAGCATGGATAGTCTCCTCCTGTAGCATGTAGATGCATTATATAACTTACGGAGTGTCGTATCATTTTTGACGAGGGTCAAAGATCATCTGAGGTCACGGATGGTCAAACTCTGATATACTTGCAAACAATTATTTTAAGAAAGGAAGCATGTATACTTACCATACTTTGCCATGTAAATGCATGCGATTGGGTGAAAGTGTCCTACTGTATTTGGTATAGGTCAAAGGTCATCTAAGGTCACTGAATGTCCGCATTTAAAGAATTTCCATTAAAGGATATCTTACTATTTGAAACTCAAAGAAAGTTCCAGACATAATGTTTATTTATCATATTTATTACAAAAACGTTCTTGTTGATGTTTTTGTGCTCAGTGAAAGGTCATTTCCTTTTTCTAGAGATCAAAGTCTGAAAACCTTGTCAGCATTATATTTCAAGGTAGATATCATAGCAACTTCTCATACATGGTGAGGATATCGGTCCAGATCAAAAATTGTAGACCCTTTGTCGTTCTGGATGAAGCTTAAGTCTACCAAAATGAGCTCACAGAAACCTCAATGCATTTTTGCGTTCTGGTCGGAGACAAGTAATAATGCAATTATTCCTCTGTCGTGTGTGGCTATTTAACTTTTAGAAGTATGGTGTCGATAATTGTGCTAATCCTTGAAACCTGCACAAATACCCAATTATTACAGTAAATGTGGTGTTTCAGGTCAGCAGTTTTTTGGCTATTCAAAATTAAGACCACCCTCATTCACCCCGAATACATAAACTTGTGTTTTGAAAGGTATGTCTCGGACTTGGTGTTACAACCTACCTAGAGCAGGAAGACACGCAACTGATGTAATGCTATAGGAGTTGCACACAAGAGTATAAAATGTACTGAAATAATCATAAAGATCTCTCTCAAAAAAATTGTAATCAAGCCCAAATATCGTGATCATGTGTAATAGCCCTAGCTCGAAATCCATATATGGGCCATATATGGAAATTTATATCTGGCCCATATTTGGGCTAGATATGGAATTTATATCTGGCCATATCAAATATTGGGCAGATATAACTTGATATAACATGAAGGCCATATATGGCCCATATAAAATTATACGTCTGGAGCAGATATATTGCATACATCACAAATGTGTATATGTTACATATATGGCAAATCCATATATGTGCCATATAGGGGATTTGTATCTTACCCATATGTGGACCAGATATGGGATTTATATCTGGCCATATCAAAAATTGGGCATATATAACTTGATATAACTTAAAGGCCATATATGGTCCATATAAAATTATGTATATATATATGGTTCAATTTTTATATGGGGCAGATATGGTGCATATATGGCAAATCCATATATGTGCCATATAGGGAATTCATATCTGGCCCATATCTGGAACAGATATGGGATTGCTTTAAGAAGAATTGGGCAGATATAAATAAAAAAAATAAAAACTTTATATGAAACAGACATGGTTCTCATCTGGTTCACCAGGTGTGGTGAACATGGTCCATATTTTCACCAATTTTAAGTGACTGTTTCACATTCATTCAACACTTTGCATCAAGCATCAGGAGCCTTGCTTTTGCAGCACCGACTGGAGCAAGAGCTGTCTGAACATCTTTGACAAAGTTTATTTCACGTCATAATGAAATTGACTTAAGTACAAACATTTTTCAACTTACTAAACAGTGAATAGTAAAAATGCTTTGAAATTCCTACTTTCACATGCATTCAAAGCATTGTGGTTTTGAGTCACATTGTGGTGCATATTTCAATGTAAATTTGATAAGGTTTGATAAATATCTCACATTTTATGTCCTAAATAAAGAAAAATGAAAATCGGGGCTCCAAATCCTGATTCCACCCACATTCACAGATCATTTGCATATGTTTGTTAATTAGAGTGTATATTAGAAAATATGTATGCATTTGATGAATCCAATAAGCAGATACATTCTATTGTATTCTGAAGTACTCCTAACCTGAGGAAAATTACCAAATTAAGCACAAAAGAATATTGATATGGCCTTATAAAACTTGAATTATACATCTGACATTGTCTTTATCAAGTTAGATCTGGCTTGAAACGGCCATATAAAGGTAATTATTTATATCTGGCATGTTTTTTTTATCAAATCGTATATGATCTGAAATAGCCATATAAAACTTGATATGCATATTAGGCACAATATTTTTTCAAGTGATGTCTGGCCTGATATGGCCATATAAAATTTGATATGTATATCTGACATGGTCTTGTTTCAAGTGATACCTGACTTGATATGGCAGTATAAAACTTGATATGCATATTTGGTTTTGAGTGTAATCACCATATATCTGGCTTGATATGGACATATAAAGGTTAATATTCATATCTGGTATGTTCTTTTATCAAAGCGTAAATGGCTTGATATGACTATATAAAACTTGATATGCATATCAGGCACAATATTTTTTAAGCGATATTTGGCCTGACATGGCCACATAAATCTTGATATGCATATCAGGAGAGATACTTTTCAAGTGATATCTGGCTTTGATATGGCCATATAAATCTCGATATGCATCTGACATGGTCTTTTCTCAGGTGATACCTGGTTTGATATGGTCATATGATTGATATGTATATCTGACATGGTTGTTTATCAAGTTTCATGGTTTGATATGACCATATAATTCTAAATATGTATATGTGGCATGGTTTTTCATCAAGTTATATATATATATATATATATATGGCTTGATATGACCATATGCAAATTGATATGTATATCTGGCATAGTTGTTTATTAAGTTATATCTGGCTTTACGAGGCCATATAAAAATTGATATGTGTATCTTGCATGGTTGTCTAAGCAGGTTATATCTGGCTTGATATAGCCATATGGAAATTGATATGTATATCTGGCTGGTCGTCTATCAAGTTATATCTAGTGTGATATGGCCATATCAAACTTGATATGCATACCTGGCATTGGTTTTCATCAAGTTATATAAGGCTGTATATGGCCATATGAAAATGAAAACTGATATGTGTATCTGGCATGGTCATCTATCAATTTACATCTGGCTTGATATGGCCATACAAAACTTAATTCAACATATCAAGATACTTATATGTGGTTTTACATCTGGCTTAGTATGGCCATATAAAATTTTATATTAGCCAGATATATCCAGATCCAAAGCCAGATATAAATTTTGAGTAAGGGAGAGTTCAAGTCGTCATTAGAATCATGCAAACCATGACTGTCCGCTCAAAGTACACAAACGCAGTGGATCTGCACAAAATATTGCATTGACCATACCACTTATGGATGCTTAAAGCAAAAACTGTAACTTCTTTTACATCAGAATATTTGGTTGCATATCTCTTTGTACATTATAGTACATCAGTAGTATAACAAAGACGCATATGAGGTGGTAGTTGATAACGTTAAAATCCCAAAACATGAAATAATAGTGAAAAACCTCAGAATCAGCTTGGACATTATGACGGATGCTGTGAAAACAGTGGGCATTCACTAGAGTTTCTGATGTTGGCCTTCTGGTGAGCTCTAGCATTTAATTTTGCCACATGCATGGTATTTCCCCATCGGCAGACGTGTATTACTCCATCACTTGCATTGGCTGCACTCGTAATACCAACGTCCGCGAATTTTCGCAGGTATTCTTCGTCGAACTGCGTAAAAACTGTGCACTATTAACTGTTCATATATATTATCACAAAAAACACAAATCATAAATATTCAAGTCAAGTTGACTAAAGCAAGTCTGATTACCATGCACTTTTTACGACCAAAGTCAATGGGGTTTAGTGTGTGATTCTTCTCGCTTTAAACTTACTCAAGGAAGAAATTCTATTGACTTACTGTGTAAAGAAGAAAATGCCGTAGAACAACGTTTTATCGTGCAGTATATGAACATTCATATATCGAAACCAATCAACAGTCGAGAGGTAACTTCAAATTAGTCTCATGAATATAGCAAAATGGGATGATATCAGTCATTGGTCGCAGGTGTAAGAGTATGTACGCCTAAAGAGTACATATTCGACACCTGCTATGAAGGTAAGCATGGTAATGGTTTGAGATAATCACACCTTAGGTAATTGTTTCTTCTTAAAATCATTTGTAGAGAATATGAAGATCATTAGGACAGAGATGATGACCAAACAAAAGGCTTGGGAGGATGAAAGGAATCAGCTGAGTAGTAAGCTAGAGAGAGCAGAAAGTAAAATAAAGGTAAGAAAACTGCAGAGTAAGGTATTACAGTTTTACTTTTGTGAATTATGATTATGATTATGAAGGGATTACAAAGTTTTAAAGGAATGTGACATTTTAGAAGGATTCTAAGTGTATTTAAGAAAATATCTCATTATCAAGTGACTTGCCCTTGAAAACATGTCTATTTTGACCAAGGATGGAACTTGGTTACAGTAAAACACTCAATAGCATTCATTTTAGATTGAGGTTAAACTTTAAATGAAATGAAAGTTATAATTCTAATCAAATAATCTACATGTTCCATAGGCATAAATGTCAAGATAATAAAGAAGTAAAAAGATGTCTTATATGTCTGCCCTATGACATTACAAATTCACATAATGCAGTGAACTGCTGTGAAATACATATTTGCTTGAAAGTTTTATAAGTTCCATACAAAACATACATTTGAGATTGGGTTTATACCAAACAATGAAAGAAGCCTTAATTTTATGAATCAAACATTTACATTTTGTAACTATGAGAATATCTTGTGGTAGGGTTTGAGTAAACAGAAGGACATGTAAAATTTACAGTATGCCATACAGGTGCAAAAAGAGGTCATGAAATGTTTGCAGAATGGCCAGTGATCGATATCTTTGTGATTTGACAATGGAAAACAAAACCAGTTTGCAGTCAATCTATTTCTCTGTAAACCAGGCATCCAAGCTACTGTAAAGTGCAGCCTAGAAGCTTAGTCTCACAAAATTTTGTAGGTGGGTTAGATTATTTTTGTGGAAGCAGTGCATGCTTTTATCAAGCACCTTGTGCAAGGGCTGATAACTACTGTTCAGGTCAGTCAATATTTAAAACTAGCAGGCATAGGCGTAGATCAAGGGAACAAGTGTGTAACCTTACCCTATTTCTAGACAAGTAGATTTACTACTTTTATAATATTGGGATTTTACAAGCTGTATCAGCAATTACAAACGTGGCTGTACATAATCACAGTGAACAGGACATCATCAAAGGCAGTGTTCAAGCATTTTGTGCCGTGATATTTGTAACAAGCTTTGACATGCAGTGATTTACATATAAGGAACGATGTAAAGTAAGAGCCTACATTAGGAGAAATTGCAACAAATTGCGGCAAACATGCCTTGTCTGAATCTGACTGTTTAAGCTGGTAATGACAGGCAACATTTTGCCCATACTGAAGCAAATTTAAGTTGTTCAGGACTTTGCAAAACCTCCTCCAATTTAAATTTTTATCAGGCAATGCAGTTAATTTGATATAAATCTACTATTTAAAGACTAAATGGCATGTTTGTAAAGGTAGAGATTCTTAGTGTGCAGGTCAAGTACGTGCTCTGGTACTGCGAATCGCTATTCTATGTAGATACTGTTCAACGACACAATGACAATCCCATGTACAGAGATGCTTTACACGCCATGAGTATTCCTATACCTTATTAATTGAAAGCATTCCAGTGACTTTATTCGTTATGTGGGCATTTCAAATCTTTAAGATGCAGTATTTACAACCAAGCAAGATAGACATCATTGTTTTGAATATCTAATAACAAAGCCTAGCAGTTATAGTTTCATAAACTTGACGCAACTGAAATTTTTCAACACTTTTGTCATGTAGTCATTATTGGAAAGCCAGTAACTTAAGTAGTTATTTTATGTGAAGAAAATTAGTGTTAAACGTAAGAGCAGGTACTGTTGGTTCATGATTTTATCACAAACTGGATCTAATACTAACATTAGTGCCTTGTTGAATTGCTGCTGAAGTGGTCAGTTTAAGTGATGTATTAAAGATAAACAAAGTACTTAGACGAGGTAGTCAAATTAGCAGCAAAAGTCATGACTGGGATTTTTCGCTTAAGGAAGTTAGGCCAGCAGACACATGGTCCGTTGCATCCCTGCATGACTACATATACCAGTCATTCATATTGATAGGTATGGACTTTAAAAATAACTACAGCAAAGTATAGCTATAAGCATTTAACTGTGTTGGTGGTGACATCTTGCAGAAGGCAGGGGAATGGTCATGGTCCAGTCCATCACTGACTACACCCTTCATTAGCACTGATATTTAGAGATTTCAGGCAGTTGCTGTAAAATGTGTTGAAAGAATTTTTTTTTCTGCTAGAAATGACTTTCTGGCCAGAGCGTGGGGATTGGACAGGGTCAGATCTATCACTGACTGCACCATTAATTAATAAGCCTGCTGATATTCATGGATTTTCAGAATTTACTGCAGAAAAGTAAAAATGGTTCACTTTGTTGGAAGTGGTATGTTCGAATAGAGACAGGGAAAGGTTAGTTAATTAGTTAGATGAGGTTTAACGGCCCCGTTTCCAACCAATTGGTTCAAGTCGAGCCGGCCACAGCCTTTTTTCCAGTTGTGGCTCACTGGCTTGTTTTCCCTTACTCCACTGCTTATGCGGAGCATCACGCACAACGGCAGTAGGTTCCATTTTTAAAGTCTTTGGTATGACTCGACCTGGGAATCGAACCCGGGCCTCCTGCGTGAGAGGCGGATGCTCTACCACTAGACCAAACACGCAGTCTTCGAGACAGGGAAAGACAGGGTCATATGCATCACTGACTACAACATCAGTTCTGATTTTCATGAATTCCTTAAGTACAACTAGAAACATTTCTCACACCCAACTAAATGTACAGTGATGAGGAACTGGGGAGTGGTCACTGGAATAGCTTTTCAGGTGTTATAGCAGTTGTCACAAACACGTTGAAAGTTGTTCAGGGATCACTAAAAGATTTTCTCTTCAACCTAAATTGCAAGTAGGAGAAAACTATGGAACTCGATTCACGCAAAGTTCGTTAATGAAGGTGTCATTGGTAGTAACGGCGTTGTACATTGAGTTAATAACGGCGTGATCATCAGCGACTTGGTGAGAAGTAACCGCTTACAACAAGAGGTTAACAACAGCATAATCGGTTTCAACAGCCAGCTAAAAGTTGGTAACGTCCTTAGCGCGTTCAACTGCTGATTCAAGTAACCATGTACTATCAATGAACAACGTGCAGACAAGAGGTAGTGGCGCTGTTCCATTTAACGAAATACAACTACCTACGACGTAAGTGCTGCAAAAACACGATTGGTAGTAACAACGAAATCTTTAAAGGCGCTTTTAGTAAATGCCGCCGTTCATTTTTAGAAACTGCTGCTGGACGCGTGGCCTAACTTTTGTACTTACCTTTGCATTCCAGCGCAGTATTTAAAGTAGAGATTTCTTGTCTCTCAGAGAGGCGGAGATGTTTACTATTAGAGGATTCTTGTCATTTCGTTTTACATACCTCAAAGAGGCGGAGATGTTTTCTATTATCCTTGAATGAACGCTGGTGAGATCGGAAGTGTAAAATTAGTGCTTTTAGACTGTCTACAGAATTTAATCGCTTCTTGCTTGTCAGACTTATACCAGATTATATCAATTATAGTACCTCTGTCAAGCACGGAATCAGACATTTCGAAAGAAGGGGGGCTGAAAGCCCCCTTGAATATTCTCTTAGATTAACATTATGCTAATTTTTGCGTATTTGTTATTGTTGATGTGGCGAAAAAGGGAGGGGATGAGGCCGGAAAGCCCCCTTGGATCCGCGCCTGTGTGTGGCAGTTGAGCAGTCCTAGGATTGTAGGCTGTGAATGGCTATAGAATGTGGTTGGCTAAAAAGTTACCAGAAAAAAGGTTTTGACCACTTTGAGCAAGTTGGTTGTATCATCTCGTATGTACCGTTATCTTTCGGTGTTTCATGAAATGAACATGAAGGAGAAAATAAGATACCACGAGAAAGAAACAATCTGATTAGGTGTTGTATTTTCATGTGCTTCTGTTGATTTTGGTAAGGTTTGGGTTAACTTGGTAATTTGGAAGGTAGTTATAACTGGAATGGGCTTTACAGTATAACACAATTTTGTTTGAAAAATTCTCCGCACACAACTGACTGTGTTACAGCAGTTCAAAACCCCTTTTGCAGTGTTTTCCTGGTATTTTCAGTTAAAAGCTACTGGATCATAGGAAACGGTTGTAAAGACTTAATTTTGGTTCCCTATACCTTCCTTAATAAATTATAACGTGAAAAAATTTCTTGAATACTTGGATTGTGCCTTTCTATTGTTCTCTAATTGCCGTTATCTATATTGGATCGAGTAAAACGTTATTTTTAGTATAGCTCGAGTGCCATCGCAACCCTCCGTCCTTTCCTCTCAGGTTGTACGAAGTAGAAAGTACCGCACCAACAGACGTGTAGACGTTGTCAGGGAGGTGTTACTTAATTAGGCCAAATGTTCCCTTAAAGTCATACTTCAGTAGGACAATCTACAGTTAGACAGCAGGGACCTGCCACTCTGAGTGACGATTCCCTGTACTCTTGCATGCGCATGACCGTATTTGAACCGGTAGGCTCAAAAGCAGATACTTATAGGTACTGATGCATCCTCATGGTCTCCTTATAGTACTCTGCCAACAATATATAGCCCTATGGGATTCTACCGTCTGCCATAAGTTTGCTATCAATTTGAACCATGACCATCTTAGTCTAGGCAAGCAGTAAACTGGGAAGAATCGCAATTTTAAAAGTCATCACTTGTTTAAATTCAAGTTTGCAAACAATTGCTGTGAAATAACACAGCATGCTAAGGTCGGCTTTAAGTGGGTCATGTGAAGAGTAGGCCAGATCTAGACTGACGTGATTCTGACAATACTGCCAGTATTCCTGCATATCTACATGTAACCCAGGCGCGTAACCAGGATTCCCAAAGTGGTTCGCTAGGCTGGATCAGGGAGCCAGAAGAGGAACCAGGGACGAAGCCATGATTTGCCCGAGAGGGGTGACAAGCTCCTTGTCTGGGGCCATCAACCCAAGGCGCCGACAAAATGACAGGTGGTCGGAAAAATCGCCAAAAGTAATTCTTAGGGGCTGCGAGTAGCGGGCCCAAACTGGGGATTTTGTTGAACAAAATTTGGTTTTATGATTATGCAAATTTGTTTAATTTGGCATTTTATCATAGAAAGTTTTTTTTTATTGCAGAACATTTGAGGACTTTATTGAAGCTTAGGCTACGTTAGGTACAGGTTACTAGAAGGTGCGTTCTAGCACACCCCAAAGCGAACGGTGCGCCCGGAAAATTCTGCTTGAGGCATAGACAATCCTATATAGAGACGATTTAGAATCGGGTGGAGCCTGCAACGTTGGTGATTTGTTCTCAATATTGGGGGGACATCACCCCATTTTCAAAAATTTTACTGTGTGAAAAATCAAAAGCCAATAAGCAATTTCTCAAATAATGGGGGACATGCCCCCCTGCCCTCTGGATCGCCGCTTATGGGTGGAGGATGTAAATACTAGCCCCGTCCTCGGATTGTCGGAAAGGCAATGCAATTGGATGCGAAGGTGGGTGAAGGGGGACTTGCTCAAGTGAAGGGGTTTGCCTGGGGCGGGGTTCACCCGAACCCCCTTGGTTACGCGCATGCAACCTTGTACTAGGCCGTGCCTATGGACTACGACAGGTACTTTTACTCATTGGTCAGGATCAGTACCGTAACTCAACCTGTAACCATCCTCGTACTAGGTCCGCACAGCATACAGTAAAGTGTTGTTTGAAATAATTGAAACAATTGAATGAGAAACTTTGCATCATATTTTGAATATAGCGATAGTCATTTTTCATTGTCAACTTTTTGAAGACCTGTTTGTGCGAGATTATTATTTACCCTTTACCTAAAATTCTATTAACGCATGTCATCGCAGATTGGTATTTGTCTATCATACTTCGGAAAATTCTTTTGCATCTTCATTTAAGATGTTCATGCTGGAGGTCCTCGGACAACTCTCTTGTTCATGGAAGCCACTGCATGAAGTTTTATCTTTCCCTTGAAGGACATTGTTTCTCGCCTACCACTCACTAAAACTAGGAAGAGCCCTCAGTAACAGTGACCACACTTATTATTTTCCCTCATAATTAGAAATACTTACTAGACCAAAACTTCAATTGTTTTAACTTGAAAAGTAAGAATATATTATTCCACGCACCTATAATCATCATACCCAACATACAAATGATTTCACTTGCCGTACTAGGCCACATCAACACTCTTACCAGCCTGAGTCCACAAAGAAGATGTCCTCAAGGCTAAGTAAATTAGTAATTCGAAATAACTTCTAAGCAGGAAGCCATGCTGAGACAGATGAAGTGAAACATGATCTTGCACACAGCACTCGTTTAGCTTACAGACCAGTAAATTCCCATAATGGCGGTCACTGCTGGTACAGATGTACTATCGTAGGCCTGAGTAATTTGTGATAGTTTCAAAATAATGGACTGAAGCATTGGCGTAGAAAGCAGGAGGGCTAAAGATTGCTTCTCTCTGCTTTTCAGTGAGCAAATCCCTTTTATTTGTCCACTCTGTGAAATTCACCAAGCACTTTCAATTAAGAATCATTTTTTTCAATTTTTCTAAAGGGAGTGGTCTGAAACAATCCCCTTCCAGCTGTAGTAGTTTAGCTTCGCACCTTTAGACCATACAATGCCCTAAACTTTTTGTCATGACACATGCTCCTTAATTGTTCTTTACAGAGTTTTGAATTTCCGCAATTTCCCGATTAACCTGAAGTTTCCTCATATTCGGAACCTCTCTCATCTCTCAGGTTTTTCGTTTGTTTGGGCTATCTTTGATTAGATCAATTCGTTCACTGAGAGTCCACTATTTCAAACTGTAGTTTACCACATGCTGCCAGAAGTCAATTGGAGATTTTAGCCAAACTCACTCTATTAAGAGGCTTTTTCTAGGGTGAACCTTACCTCTACACTTGCAACAGTTAATCCCTTTTGTAAACAAGGCTGTTTTGTTGACCAAACACTTTTAAAAGGATCGTAGCCATACCTTTCTTAAGAGGTGTTATTCAGTGATACAACAACAAACCCCTTCAACTTTATTGATCTCAATACAGCTGCACAGGAAGTTCACTGACAGATTGTAGATTAATAGTGGTCAACTAGGGATGGCCAAAACTTGGTATTCTTTTCTATCGTGATGAGTCAGGCTAAGGCTTACAGGCCAACTGCAGCCTTTAGGCTTGTTTCTGTTCCTCAGTTTAGTGATGTGAGGGAGTTCCATACGTCCAGTCCTGTTCCCCTTTTCAAATCCCTCCTGGAATGCAGAGCTAAGTGAAAAACAATTAGACCACGCCCTAAGCAGTTTTCTGAATCTGAACGGCGCCATTTACTACAAGCGCCCTTACGATTCGTGTTGTCGTTGTTGTTGTTACGGTATAAGACGTCGTTACTCCTATTTGCTCTACCAGTTGTGTTGTTGCTACCATTTACATCGTCGTTAATTGTATTTGCGTTAACTGGAACAGCGCCACTACCTCTTGTTTGCACGTTGTTTATTGATATTACATGGTTACTCATATCAACGGTTGAACGCGACGAGGACGTTAACAACTTGTAGCTAGCTGTTCAAAGCAATCACGCCGTTGTTAACCTCTTGTAGTACGCGGTTACTTCTGATCACGCCGTTGTTAACGATTTTTTACCACTTTGTTACTCAAAATTACCCCGTGGTTACCAACATTTATCACGCTGTTATCGATAACCACGCCCTTATTAACGAACTTTGCGTGAATCGCGTTCCATAGAAAACATGCTCCTGGTGCCATTTCCATCATGACGTCCTTATAATTGATAAGCACTTTAGGGCATTACTGTAAATGCTTTGTAGGTGTGTGACTATTGAAATGATGAGGTGATGAACAGTAGGGCACTAGTTTGACTTTAACTGTATTCATTCATAATAATTGGATCTCAATCGAGGGATCATGATCAAGTGATGAAAAAACAATCATGTAATATCTTAAACATTTTCCCATTTCATAATTTAATCACCAGGAACATGAGAAAACTCTTGACGATCTACAAGATGAACTGGTGCATGTGGCAAAGCAAGCCCAAGAACAGGAGCAGAGGTTGAGGGAAGACCTAACAATCAGAGAACAAAAGATTAAAGAGCTGAAAAGAGAGAGATTGACATTAAAAGAGGAATTACATCAGTCTTCTAAGCGGATGGAAGCACTAACACAGGAACTATCACAGATCCAAATGAAGTCTGCAAAAGAAATAGAAATATTGACAGAAAAATTGAAACAGAATAAAACAGCGTTTGACAGACAGATAAAAGCATTGACAAAGGATTTGAAAAAGAGTAAAACAGAGTCTGACAGACAGATACAAACACTGAGAGAGGAATTAAAACAGACCACGCAAAGTAAAACAGAGTCGGACAGACGGATAGAAATAATAAGAGAGGAATTAGAACAGAATAAGGCAGAGTCTGACAGACTGATAGAAACATTGACAGATGAGTTAAAACAGACCAAACAAAGTACAACTGAGTCTGACAGACAGATAGAAACATTGACAGAGGAATTAAAACAGGTAAACCAAAGTAAAGCAGTCACAACAGAAGAACTTATGCAGTTGAAAAGAGAGTCTCATACAAAGATAAATATGCTAACTGAGGAACTGGATCAGAAAATGAAATTTTTCGATTTAACTAAAACAGATTATGCTAATAAGTTACAAACATTAACTACAGATCTACATGAGACCAAACAGAAACTGCTTACAAGAGTCAAAGAATTAGAGACCACCAATAAAGAGCTGGAGTTGACTAAGCAGACTTTAAAAGAAACAGAACAAGACAGAGATAATACCAGAACTGAACTCAAAAAGTATCAGCTAGACTTTGCTAAGGAAACAAAGGCCCTCAAAGAGGTTCTGAAACAAGCAAAAGAAGCCATGGTAGAGCTTCATAAGGTACTATTACTGTTTAACAATAAGATAAATGATTATAAAAAGACAGTTTATATTTTTTCCAAAGTCACCATGACTCTTTTACAAAAAACTGAAGAGTGGAAACCAAACATTATTTCTGAAGGGGTTCTGCTCGCTATAAAAGAGCTATGTCCCCAAGGTACAGCAAGTCTTAACATGAACAACCCCTTGACATTCAGACCTCTTCATCATGGTTCTAACATGAGTGGTCCCATCAAGACAGTGTCGCTTCATCAGTGATTGATTCTTTGTATGTTTCTTTTAGTTTCAAAAGAATTGTGTGTTTTATAAAGCTTAGAAAGAACCAGAAATTCCGTCACAGTGTATCCTTTATGTGATGTAAGTATTTAATTTGTAATAAAATTTCATTAATTTTCCAGAGACCAGTGGAGGATAAACCTTCAGTGGATTCAGAGGAAACCAGGCCTGAGGGTGGTGCAATCCTTGCAGGTATGCAGTGTCAGCTTTAAATATTTACATACATAATTCTTGTGGATGGTAAAATAGATGATGACAGTGGCGGATCCAGAAATTTTTGAAGGTGGGCGACTATTAAGCTGTGTCCTGGGGGAGGCCGAGGGTGTAAGAGGAGGGGGTTTCCACTCCACTTTGGAAAATTTTGTTTATTCATTTGTGCTCAGATGCGAGATGGTGCAATAATTGTTTTGTCATATTTCAGAGCCTGAAACAGTAGCACAAATTGGACAGAGTTGTACGGATTTTTCCCCAGAAAATGTGACAAAATTTTTTTCTCATCTGGGCATTTTTACCATACATCTCCAGAAATTTGTTACTTTCTAGATATAGTCTTATTAAGTGTCTTATGTTGCTCTCAAGTTTTCTTTCTTCTTCCTTTTTAAATATAATTTAACCTCATTATATTTACAAAATTGTCCTTTAATAAATGGGTGCCACAGTTGGTAGGGGGTGACTAGTCACCCTAGTCACCCTCCGTATCCGCCCATGTGATGTAAGGTTATAATAGCATTAGTATATGAAATTAGGGTTAATGGTGGGTTGGAGACAGGGTAATTGTTCTCGGTTCTGTGTGGATATATTTCATGTGGACTGATATTGTTGTGGCATCTCTTCCTTAAAATTTCTATTGCTGTGAAATCTGGATGCAATCATGGCTATACTCGTCTGTATGTGTGGGCGTGATGCAGTCTGTGAAAGACAATGTATTGAAAGATAGAAATGAATAAATATCTCACATTGCACCTCTCAAAAACAAATTTTGTTTGCAGGGGTATCATTGATAAAGGGTCATATTTTCTGCTCAGTCAAGTATTCAAGTTTACTATATTGATTTGATGTCTGTTTAACTGTTGATTTCAGATACAATGAAACATTGTCAGATTACTGGGATAGTATTTAGTGTAACTACCAAATTCATAGGAACTTCAAAGTAAGTTTCATTATCGCTCATGTGACCTTTACAACACCAGACGAAGTATTTCTCCTAAATGCGTTGACTTGCTGATTGATGTGCGTATATTTAGAGAGAATATAGAAAACAGTGTATCAGATTTCCTTTAGAAATAGATACGTTTTGAAAACAAAAAGACCAAGACCAAGTATCCACTAGAATGTTAACACGATTATAAAATTTGCTACAAGTGGTGCCAGTTACAGCTCTTAGGGTATGACAAATTAACAAGCATTTCAGCTTCCAGGACCTGTTTATGCCCTGGGTGCCTCCTTCACCTACAAGGGTTTCATGTGAAGGTGCACATGCCTTGTATTTGATTCCCGAAACCTTTAGAAACTGGGTGTTTTGATTTATTAAAAACTTCTTGGAAGAAATATGACCAGGAGGATTTTGAAGTATTACATTACTGGAACATATCATTTCGTGTTTGTGTTTACTTTTATTCAATATACAGCTGAGTTTGGGAGACTGACCGTTGCCATTGCAGAAAATCTTACTTTAGGTGACTGTCTCAAACTGGCCAGATTTTTTAACATACCTGCATCTGACTATGACACAGTGCTACGTGTATCTACGATTGAATCTCCTGGAATGAAATTCCTGGATGTCCTAAAGAGACGAAAGGTCATCAACATGTTTGATGTCACCAACTTACAGAAGGCACTGGTAGTGTTACATCTGGAAGCAGTCAACCATGACCTAGTAGTACCTTATCAGGAGAAAATAGATGAAGAACAGTATGAACTATACAAACTAGAGGAGATGTACACATGGGAAGGTAAGTTATACTGTATCAGAGAACTATGCTAAATTGAAAGTGTCATATTTAAAGAGGAATAGACAGTGAAATTGAATCTCACCCATTGATGTAAAAGGCCCAAAATTTAAAGGTACTGTATTATGAAAAATATTGGCTGTTTTTTAATGAGTTCAATGGTGTATGAAATCTGAACCTTGGTAATAGTGTAACTGTAACATATTTTAAAGATTGATTTATTAAATTTTGTGTCAAACTTGTTTGGAGAGTTGCCTAGGAAAACATTCATATTTTCCCTTTATACAGGCTATTTGAATTAAATCAAAGATAGGTTGACTAAGAATTTCTTTTTGCTTTTCAATTTTTGGGAGAAATTGTTGTCTTGTTTTGTTTCTTGTGTCTTTGAAAATTAGAAATAAAAAATTTGTCTTTTAATAATTAGTGGAAAGCTTGAAAACCATGTAACCTCTGAAAGTTCAAGGGTCCTTTTTATTGTAGAGATCAAAGGTAATTTGAGAAAAACAGAGGGCCTATGTGAAACCCTTGTAAACTTGATATCACTACAGGAGAAACATTGACAGATCTTGAACTTAAAATGTGGGTGTGGTGTTGGTGAGGTCAGATGTTTTATGAGTTCACTAGACGTCAGACTACCAAAGCCTTAACAATGATTTAAAATTTGTGTCATGACCTTTGAGATTTAAAGCTAGGAGAGCCTGCATAATAGGGTGGTGGTTTCTGCTTTTTCACTTCATCCAAAATGCCATTTTGCATGGCGGAATGATATATTGCAAAAAAGTGCCTAAAATACCTTCAAGTTTCTTTTTTTTGCAGCATGACTACTTCCATTTCTTTCCTACCACATTCACATCTCAAACTGAACACATCACTTCAGCAACAGGGTGTTAACTGTCCCCAAAAGTTATTCGTAGGGTGTTAAATTCATAGGGTAATATCCTCCATGGGGGTTTCTTTTGAATTGTTACCTGACGAAAGTTGGACCTCAGCTCTCAAATTGTGCTAGATGACCCCTGCAGTCGTCCATACCATGAACTAACACACCTCTTTTGATTTAACAACCTAACCTTGGCTTAAAACTACATGTAAACTTTGTAAACAAATCCTAGTATACCTCATTTGCAGGGACCTGTGTGTTTCATGTCCTTTTGTTTTAAGTCATTTCAAACCTAATTTCTTTCTTCCACAAGTTCAATTAAGATTTAGAAACACTGATTTATACTCCAATCCCATTCGATCGAGATCTATACAAAACTCGTATTAAAGTACTTTTATCAGAATGTAAGACATATTAAATCTCTTTGGACTCTTTTGTCCTAACACTGATTGGAAATATTGGTAGAGTGGTATGGGCCTGCTAACAGTTCAGAGTTTTAATGTCATTGGAATCAATGACAGTGTCGTTTAAGTCTGAGTTGGTCGAAAGTCTGAAAGTCGGCAGTTGTTTGTTTTTTAAATTTCTCAGTACCTGCAGCTCCTCCATATGGACAACAAAATTATACACAAAGCTATTGACCCGAAGCAAAATATCATTAAAATTAGCTTCACATTATGAATTTAAAAAAATATCACCACGTAAGTCTACATTTTCAAATATAGGGACTTTTGTAGACCAATTATCGCACAGCAAAAAGGTGCAACTGGCAGTCAGATTATACTAGGTGAGACAAGCCACTTATTTGAGAATGAATTACGTGTGCTTCTGTTCATTCTGTTCTACCAATTTTGACCTACCAAACTCTTTGGCCCTAACTAAAAGAAACAAATGAATCAAATGGAACCCAAAGTACACTATATGTAATGTACTACATGCCACAATATGATCCTCATTGCATCACTGAGTCCCTGAAATAGTACATTGAAGAAATAAAATCTCTATGGTACAGTGAAACTGCAATTGCTAGCCCCTCTTCTTTAGCATAGTGTACTGCTGTCCTCAAAACTCTTCAAGTAGAATTAGTTATGTTGAAGAATGTGTTTATTCCTTTGTCTGTGCTCTTCATACAAAGCATAGCTCCATTTTGCATCTATATTTTGCAGACCGAATCATACAGAGGGGAGTTTTCATGCTTTAAAATACTGACTCTCGCATAACTGCAGGCTAACTTGGGTATTGAGTTTTATATTGAAAATGGCCAAAGAACAAGCCTTTGACCATTTTACAATAGATCTGATTCAAGCAAAGTAGAATAATGAAGTAATGACGAATACATGGTACGTAAAACTCAGTGAAGGCCTATATCCTAGGTTCGATACATGGTACGTAAAACTCAGTGAAGGCCTATATCCTAGGTTCGAAACGCAACCGTGCATTTTTAGTAAGACCACATATGCCGCAACACATTTTTCCAGACAATACATGTTGCTCATGAATAAGTTTGCAGATTAGATCCATGTAGACGCTGAAGGAGAGTAATGTGAGATCCACAAGGTAATCAGATGTTACAATGTAAGTTACTTGAGCTGAATACTTCAAAGATATGCACTAATGTATACCCGCAGGGCTCCCTGGTACAGCAAAATCAAGAAAAATCCCTTTTGGGGCCAAAATATAGTTGAGTCAGAAATTGACGCTTTTACGTGCATACATGGTCTTACCTGCGCAGGCTGACTCACAATTTATTATCTTTTATCCACATAAATGTCTGATTTTAAAATATTCTTCCTAGGTAGCACACCACTAAAATTCCTCCATTGAGTTACACAGTAAGTCTGGCCTTTTTCATGGACTCTGGACCCTTGTTGAAGTTTTTAACAAGCACCCATTATATGAAAGCTCACAAGCAGGCCTTTCACAATGATTTCAAATTTTATGTACCGTGATTGTTGAGATTTTGAGCTAGTAGAGCTTGTATAAATTGGTGGTGGTTCCAGTGGTTCCTGCTCTTTTCCTTCATTCAAAATTCCATTTTGTATCACAGAAGGTATATTGCAAGAGTGTTTTCCAGTGAAAAATGGGACGAATCTGGAAGATTTTGGACGAAGATTTTCGTCTTTTAATTTCTTCCTACGCCTTTTGGACGATTTTGGTGGAAAAATTACTGCTTTTGGAATATTCTTTAAGGCTAAGAAGACGTGAAGCAGACTGTTGTACCTAGATGTGGGGATTTTCTACCTCAATTATTGCACATACAGTTGAGGGACAAAATAATTTAGTTGTTTCTTTCATACCACGAAGAGATTTGAAGGCTATTAGGGGGTCCTATTCTATGATGGAATAGTCCAGACAGCAATACTGTAATGTATAACTGTCCTCGACTATTTTAATGGCAGGACGATTTTGGAAGAAATCGTCCAAAAGCAGCAATTTTCCCCCATTTTTCACTGGGTTGAAATACCTCAATTTTCTGTAATTTTGCAGCATGAGTACCTCAATTTTTTTTCTACCACATACATATTACAAATTGAATACACCACTTTAGCAACATAGTCTAAACTATCCCTCAAAGTTTTTCCAGGGTGTTAAATTCGTAGGGTAATATCCTCCGCCGGTATCTCCCTTGCATTAGTGATGTGCTACCATATGATTTGTTGTCTGGGTGAGACTCAGAGGTCATTTCATGCCACCACAAGTCAAACAGTCCCTGATACAGTATTTCATGCAGGGAAATAAGTATTTGTACCTAATAGGTAGGCGCCTTCTATGGTGTAGAAGACCTATATTGATTTTTAGGTAGGTAATAGGTCAGTTTAGGTCACTAGATATCAGTTTGTTCACTTGATATCTCAGAGGTGAAACTTTGATGACTCAAACTGTGATTTGTAGTTAACAAAATGTTTGTCAATACTGATGTATCTTTAACAATTTACTTCAAAATGTATGTAATTAGGCTTCTCAGTGAAACAGTTTCGGTGGAAATTAGTGTATAAAATACTCCTCCCTTGGCATATAATCACTTAACCTTCAAACTTTCTGATTTAGCGTGATGGCAATAAACCAATGTTATGTCCTCTCTTCATGAGGAGGTTTCCTTGGACTTAAAAACTAAAGTCTAGAAGTACACGAATATTTATTTTTGAGGTTGCAAAATGAATTTCATTCATCCAATTCAAATTTTCATAGCATACTTCATTGCTCAGATATAAAATGTTGAATTTTATTTATCTAATTTGATATAGTCCATTGCATAATAATGTGTGATTTTCCTTCTTGTACAACTTACAATACCTGTTTTTGTTTGCTTTTGAAATTTAGAAGTTTATATAACCTTGAAGCATTTACTGTTTTTTTTTTTGCATAGCATGTTGATTGGAGAGGGTTTGTATGGCCAATCATCCTATTACAGTAAGACAGTGATCATGTTTTGGCACAAGGTGTAGTGTCTTTTGAAAATAACAAAACAAATGAAAAACGGTACTTTGAATAGTACAAGAATGACACAACAGTTATTGTGCTATCTACCAATTTAAATTGAGTGAGTAAGCTTCATATTGTATATCTCAGCTTAGAAATGTCCTGTGAAGATAGGAGTTGGACCATTTGGATGCATTGCTTCAAGCTTTGTAACATACATCTTTGAAATTTTAGACTTTAGGTACACTTCGATACAATTTAGGCCAAGTGTCACATATCTGCCATGATAGGTTTTACTTAAGTTTAAAATGTATCTTCTACCTCTTTTGTCATTTTGTAGAAATTGATGCATTTATTAATATTGCAAAAACTGTCTCAGCACAACATCAGATAGACCAATCACAAATAGCTGACACAGAGACTGAATATGCATCAGAAACAGAGGCAGTAGCTCAACTTACAGATAAGGGCAGAGAATCATTTTTAGAAGGCAAACATCATCATCAATTGTATACTGAACACACTATTGGAAGAGAGGGAGGGACCATTCATCTAGCCAATGTCTTCCTTACAGTCCCTCCTGATGCTCTCCATGAAAATCATGTAATTGCCTTAAGTGTTATGAATGAGTCTCCCTTTCCCTTGGATAGAGAGGTTGACACAGCAAGAATGACACCCCTCATCAAACTGGAACCTCTTGGTTTAAAATTCAAGAAGTCAATACAGTTAAACATTCCTCACTCTGCTCTCATCTCTGAGCCAGAAAATCATGATGTCATCATTTATTCAGGGCAGATTACAAAGGATGATGAAGACTTATCAGGTGAGAGTGAGACAGATGGTACTGTTTAGTTACCTTTAGTGTTCAGAATAACAATCTTATCTTGTCCTTGTGGTGTCGGTGTCACAAGTTACGGCAACCTTAATTAACTCATATATTTTAGTGAACTTTGTTCTTGGCAAGTTGGTCTTTACAACTTTATACGGTGCCATGCGCACACACCTTCTGGATGTTGGTGTTTTACGAGTGTTTTTACTTTCGTGATAATGTTAATGCACTATTGCATTTGTTATACTTGTAAGTTTTATACCAAGAATAGCTTATGACTATTTGATGACTAAAAACTCAAACAAGACAACTTAGCTACTTCCCTGTTTGGTTGCTTGTTTTGTTTTTCAGTTGCTCCCCCAAATGTTTCGTAGTGCTCTGTAAAAAAAGTGAAACTCTAGACACAATATAATCTATTATGTATTATTATTATACAATAAAAGTTTCAGAATAAATTGTCTGAACTGTACAAGGTCTGGAATACGAATTATACTTTACAAGTTCATACAAATAAATAAATGAATCATTGCAGTGAGTTCTTTGTGACTTAAAATACTTTGACTGAAAGACTGAACTTAGAAGGTTCATTGGGGAGGGCTATGAATAACTTACTTGGCAATTTTTCATGCAGGTGAGATGACACACTATCTCTGCGGTAGAAAACCAGGGTTGCCTAGAATTAAACAAAGGGGGAAGAGAGTGTTGGGGAAGGGGGGAGGGAATGGGAAGTTGAATAAACTTGAATTCAGGGAGGGAATTTTTATTTTTTCAAAACTAAGAACAGAGAGTCTCAATGTGGAACTTAAAGTGATACTATGGGGGATAACTTCATACTACATAACACTAACTTGCCAAATTGATGCAACTGTTAAAATAGATATAATGTGTAATAATTTTGTTTAGTAAAGCTATGGCCAGAGTTTGTGAGTACTGCTGGATAAATTTTAGTAATGATGAAAGACCTATGTCCTGTTGATTCAATACAAACGCTATTTCATGATCATATTTATACAGGTTTTCTAGACACTACATTTTTCAGTCATTGAAGGTCTTGTTTTATGCAAAAACTGACTTTCAATCTTTGTGGCCTGCTTTAGAGTTTGTATGCTGTTGTGTCAACCTTTTGCCCCTAGAAGTAATTCCATCTAATAAGTGGTAGCATTTGAAATAGCTGCATTACTATGTAATTCTAAAAGATAAATACCTTCACCTTTTAGATTCCATCAGATGGACTGAGGAGACCATCAGATGGACTGAGGAGAGATCCATACCAAGAAAGCTGAATGAGAAGTCTGTGACAGTTGATATTAAGTGTCTGACTTACCTCTCAGCAAGTCTTGTGAGCCAAATCTCTGCACCACCTTTGTACATTTTGAGGGCTGTACCATTTTTAGATTGCGTTAGGAACACTGATGATGACATCATACTTACTATTTGCTTTTGCAATGACAATGACTCAGAATATAATGTAAGTTTCAATAACAGAATAAAATGTTTAAAAACCGTTGTGACTTTTACATTGAGGGCTGAATGTTTCGCTTGATACATAGGCTGTCACCAGGGATGTAAAATTAGTAACTAGCTGTCTTAAAAATGTATCTTTACATTCATTTCAGCTCAGATAGTTGTTGTTTGTAGCTGTTTAATGCATGCATGTTTACATTAATGTCAGCTCAGTTTGTACCTGTTTAAGAAATGTATCCTCATATTTATCTTTCAGCTTAGAAATTAATTTGCTGTTAAAAACTGTCTTCGACCTGATGTTAACATTAACGTCGGCCCCGATAGTTGCTGTTAGTAGCTATTTTAAACTCGTTTCTGTACCTTTTGTAGGCCGGATTATTGGGATGGAAATCTTATCAAACGATGCATTCAAAAAACTTTAAGCCAGTAGCCTAGGCAAACTTTTATGAAGCATGGATGTGGTACAGTTTACATTTGAATGTGTTCTTTAAGTTTCTGGTGATCATGAATCCCACTCTTTATTTTGTTGAATTGACTGAATTATTAAACTTTCAATACCTTATTGTTAACATTGGTAATTGTGTCTAAATTTAATCAAAGGAGTGGTTAGGGTCTAGGGCATGGTAAATTCATTATCATGGTAAAGGATAGAACAACAATCTTACCATAGCAGGAAAAATTTTGATTTCATTGTTTGAAGATGTTATTGTCAGACTACAATACCAAACTACACCTGGAGCAGTACTCAACTATTCAACTCTGTCGACATCCAGAGAGGGATAAAGATGATGCAGGAGATCTCAGTGTGACTGTTACATCTTGCAACAGCACCTATGTACCTGATGCTGACCAGGCAGTGAAGGTTGGTTCTTAACGGGAGACATTCCTAAGACTAAATTGATATTGCATTATATGTGACTAAGAAGTGGTAGCATACCCCTGTAATTGCAGTTAAATATCCCAGTTTATCCTTGCCAAAATGTAAATTACTGACACTAGACATAGGTGAAACTATTGGGTAACATGCCAAGATGATCCCACAGAACTGACGGTTGTAAGAGTTGGCAATGATATGGGAAAGTCTGGCAACGAATTGGGAAATATGCCCTACACTGCCACTTTATTTTATGGACTTCTCAAGGTTGACTGGTACTGGGTATTTTATGACACAGGGTCTTCTTCAAAAGAACACCTTTGTCAATAATAGTATTAAAAAATCAGATTCTATGCAAAATTTACACCTTCCACGATCTGAAGTTTGCCACATTCAAGTCCCCAATACGTTTTAAATGATAAAAGTAGACTAACCAATATATCACAATAACTTAACACCTGTTCGACAGCTATTAAACTTACTCCCTGCAAGCGACTTGGTAAATAAAATGGGATATTGAAAAAAGATCTGCTAGGTCAATAAAACTCAAGTGAGGGAGAAGGTGCAGCTAGAGAACACCTCGTTTATGAGCGCTGCTTTATGACTACTTACATTTTAGGCTGACGGGGATTTTACTGGTTTGTACGACTGTGTCTTCTGTGGGATCAACTTCTCATGAAGGTACTGAAAATTCCTCCTTTGCTTTTACAATTGAATAAAAAGATAGTGTTGTAAAAGAATATTAATCCAAATAGTGATGATATGTTAGATTTAGTTTCACAATGGTTCAATATTCTTTCGTGATTTACATTTTAAAACTGTTTAATAAATTCCCTGCTTTTCTTGCAGCAACTTTCCATATCCCATCTTTGTACCGCCAGTAGAGTTTCTCATCAGCTCAGACTGAAAAAGAATAAAAAAATACAGGGGGATGATGTCCAAGTCTTGTTGAAATTTTCTCAGGCAGAACGTACATCAATTAAAATCTTCATGAGAGCTAGGGTATGTTATAATAAGAGTTAAGTACATTTTCTCTTCACGATTGTGTGAAATGTAATGATGCCTTTTAAACGTGGGAAATACATTATTTGTGATGAAATTGATGGTTGCTTCAACACTAGTTATGACACTGCTATGTAGAGTATTCACTGACAAAAAGACTTTGGTAATTCAATAGCTTCAATCAGGGTATGTGCACCGCGTGGACAACAATATTTTTGGATTCCCTGCTGTAGGCAAAAGGACTCTTTGCGAGGATGGTATCGTGTACTTGTCTGTGTGGGTGTATGTATGTGTGTATGTGACAATTATAGCTTGTACACAGGATATCTCAAAAGGGGCAGCATCACAGAGTCTCATATATCTTGCTGGTAGAAACCCCTTATTTCGTGGATGATCCCTACTGTTTTAAGTCAATGTCATGTAAGGTGAATTGAGGTCAAAGGGGTAAAAAGCTTTTAAGCATGATATTTCAAGAAGAGAAAGGTAGATGAATCTTTTTCTTCGCATGTGGATGGCGCATATTAATTAGATAAGCCCATTACTTTTTGTTGGAGGTCAAAGGTCATTTGGCATCACCAGAAGGTTAAGGCTAAATAACTGGTAACATGATATCTCAAGCAGGAAAGCTTTGATAAATTTCGTACTTGGAATGTGGTTGCCCAATATTGAGAAAAAAGTTTACTGTTTTTGTGGAGTTCAAAGATCATTTTGGGTCATTGGAGGTCAAATGGTGCAAACCATGAAAACTGCTCATAAACACTGTATCATGAAGAGTATGCGGGATCACATAGTTGGCATGTGGATGGTTCCTTATTATTATACTTTTTAGGTTTTGTTGAACGTTAAAGGTCAACAGAGGTTAGCAGGGGTAAAATAGTGAAAACAGTGTAAATATCTCAAGAAAAAGAACATGTATGAATCTGATGTGTGGCATATAAGTGATGTATCTTGCGCATGTTCAAGTTCAATTTATTTCGTTTTGTCCTCCGGAGAGGTATCAAAACTGAATGCATACATGTCACAAAATATAGCACAACAAAACTGTAATGTAAGAACGAAAGAAAAAAAAAAGAAAAATCATTTTAATGCAATAACGTATTGCGCATAATCTCTAAATATGGTGGAGGTAAAGGTCATTTAAGGCCACTCGAGGCTAAGTAGTGTAAATCTGGAGCACAAGATATCTCAAAAAGGAAATTATGTGAATCTCAACCTTGACATATGGACTGTTATATGGGAAAGAGGTGAATGATCATCTGACGTCACTGTTAAAACCTTTTACACATGTCTGGTATTTCAAGAATGACTACCTGTATGGACATCATTCTGCTTTTGGCAATTTCTATGTTAGTATGCCATATTGATTGCATAATCTGTTGCATTTAGTAAAAGGCAAAAGTCATTTGATGTCGCTAGAGATCATGAAAAATTTGAAAACTAAGATTTAGCAATCATGACACATTTTTGATCCTATATCAGACATGTACAGTAATGCCCCAAATAACTAGGAAGAAGTTGATTTTTGACATTAATAAAAGAAACATGGTAATAGTGTATTAGATCTATGGTACTAGTCTGCTAGATCTATGCCCGTAGTTCTTAAACATTCTGTGCAAAATCATTTGAAACATGATAATTTATGAAACACTGTCAAGTTGACAACTCAATACTATACTCACAATTTGGTGGTAAACAATCACTGTTAATGCCTTTTGGCTTTCTGGGTAAAGAGTGCTAATGTATCTTTGGCTTATATAGATGAGTTGTAGTTTTTGTAAGTCCAAGCGATGATCACGGTTATGTCTAATACAAACACTTAATACGTTAATCTACTCTCTTTGTACTGGTTGTCTGAGCTACAGTACAATAATCGTTTATTCCCTGTACACCTTTCTCGTTTCCCTTGCAACTTGACACATAATTAAAGTGATCACTACAGAAATGATTGTCATTAATGTTTACACCCTAAATTGCATGTGCAGGACTTGAATGTTTTGAAAGAACTTGTTTTGGTATCACTGCTAAGAGTGTTTTACATCTTTACTCTGCATCACCCAATTAGCCCATTACACTTACATTGATTCTTAAACGAATGCAATGTGGTTGGAAAATTGTACTATTTCACTATTAACAGTTTCCTTTAAGTGACTACTTTGAATAAATAACGTTCGCTTTGTTTGGGATAAAATTGCAAATATCACGATAGGAAATGATAAAAAGTTATGATGGTTTACTTCAACCTTTGATAATGGTTCCAACAAATGAAAATGTTATCCTCTTTGATTATAATGGAATAGCTTTTGATGGGGCAATCATTTTAAGTGGCGGTGATGCACCACAAAACCAATATCCTATATTTGCTTAAAGAGGGATTTGCATCACCCCAAGTATGACTTTTACTTGGTGGTAAGCCCCGCCCAAAATTGTCTTTACTGCTTCTCCTTGTGCAGACGCAAAAGTTCACTGCTCAAGGCCACATCCTGGTGAGCATAAAAGACCCCATGTGCAATCAAAACATTCTCTATGCATGCTGTGTAATATTAGCTGCTCTGCATCTTTTTGAATTTTTTAACTCTGATGTCAATCAATGTGTAGTCACCAATTGAGAATTTTGCTAACCCCCAACTAAAAGCCATACTTGGGATGATGCAAATCTGTCTTTAAACTGTGGGGAATGCAGGGCGTGCCAACAATATTAGATAGAATTAACTTTGAGAATATCGGATTAAAACACATATTTGTACTACCTTATGATATGAAAATTTACAACAAATAACTGCAGTCATCTAATCACATTGGAAATAACTTTTAACATAATGTTGATGAAAATGTTTTGCAAACCATAGAGCTAATTTCCCAGGCCTGCAAACTATTCTGGCAACTTTTATTTGTTTCTACAAAATTATAAGGCTGATGAAGATGTAGATATCTTTCTTCTCACATAGCAATTTCTCATCTCAGTGGTCGTCAAAGATTAATGATTTAGCCAGCTTATCAATTATCATTTTCAACACCTTACAAGTAACCTGTTTATTAATATGACAATGGTTTCGACTTTTTAACCATGATTTAAATCTTTTAACTAATATGAAAGAATTCAAAATTAGGGACAACTTGTTGCATTTTTCTGTCGCATTGAAGTTGCTCTTTGTTCGGTATATTTTAGTCTTGCCATTAGAAACTAAACATCAGAAATATATTTAAATACATTATACAAATTGCACAACTTGCTTTCTGTAAGTGTTTATGAGTAAACCACAAAAGTATTTCATTTGTATTGAAATTTGTTCCACGATCACAATTTAAGGATCATTACTTATAGTATATGTCAGCCTTTGGCATGTTTTGAAAAACGTGAAAATGATTACATGTGCTTTTCCTATGCAGAAAATATGTTCATAGACTTCATTCGATTGAAAGCATAGTACAACCTTTTATAATGATTCAGTTTGTTGAAAAAGCGCTTTAGTGTTCCCCAAGAATATGTTAAATTGGTGAGGCATAGTTCCTTAGTACCAATCAAAGACAAGCAGGCTGGTATCGAAGAGTGAACAGTTAAGTTTTTCTACATGTTTTCAACAGTAAAAAGACATATGTTATCATTTTCAGATAAAAGATTTGATGATTTCGCAAGAAAGTGAAGACCTTCTGATTGGCTCTGTTCCCACAGGTATGAAATTAACATTCTATTCAGTTATGGCTTCTGTAAGTTCTCTACGGTAACGCTAATTGTGCGTCAACAGTATGACAATCCTAACTTAACCATGTATTTCAATTTTCACAGCTTTGAAGCCGTATTACGAACTGAAAGCAAACATCTCATCCATGCTTGAAAACTATCACTGCATTCAACTTGCTACCTACTTTGACCTCACTCCAGCAGAGGCAGAGAGGGTAAAGACTGATGCATCACCAGGGAGGACATTAATGAAAATCTTAGATGAAAGGGAAAAGATCATGCCACAGAAAATGTTTGGCTTATATCAAGGGTTGAAAGTATGTCACCTAGACAAAATAGCACGACTAGTATTTGAATACATTGAGAAGAATTCAAATGAGACTCACCACGAAAAAAAGAAGGCAAAATGTGCTAAAGGTAAAACCCCCCAGTTTTCTAAATTATTTGTGAGTTTTATAAGACTGGTTATGTACGTATACAGAGGTTGGTGATTTTGGTATAAAGGTTAATGAAAAGCAGAACTGAAAGGAACCCTAAATTTGTCTATGGAGTTACGGAGTAATTTAGTCATTAATGAATTTTGGTGAAATTTCAATTGGAACCTTATCTGTGATTCTGGAGATAGCTGCAGGTGAAGCTATAATATTTGCACCCAAAGGGAACATGCAGCTCTCTTTAGAGCTACCAACCTTTCACACAGATGAATAGTGTTTTTTCGGATCTATTAATTAGCCGCGAATGAGATAGTGGCATAAATTTGCTTACAGAATATCTGAATGTGCAAAAATTGGAGTCTCTTGTTCATTTACCTTCAGTTACGAAAGCGCTAGGTTTAGTGGATATATGTGTAGGTCAATTGTAGAGCTTATTAATTTGTTTTGATTGTTTATTGAAAAAATGACACTGAGTAGGCAAGACAGAATCACGTACTTCGTGATCACATGTAATCTACGGTAGGGTCAAATGTGACACAGTTGAACAACAAAAAAATCTTCTGCTTCAGTTGAAGCCTATGAATTGGACTACATTCCAAGTACAAAACTACAGAAGAAACTCAGAGGTGAATTCAAAGGGTGAACCAATTTCTTAAGTTAGTACTAATTAAGTTTAATTTATTCTTATCAAGTATTTATTTCAATCAATATAATCTTATCAACTTATTTCTACTTTATCAGGAATTGCCGAAAATGCTTCAGTTTCACAACGACCATTTCAAAGACGGCAGGTAGTTAAAAATGTATTCTGGCTGGAATTAAATGCTTTGTGAACGCATTTGTGTTTGCAAAGATGCATCACAAACCACTTTTAATACCAAAATGATTTGGATCTTGGATGTTTAATCTTAAATACCCTCATTACAGTTATTTTTTCATACAACGTGCTAGGTCGCTTGGTCTACAGGAAACTAAACTGACCACAGAATAGTATTTTGTTAACAAAGTGGTTTCACATGGCCCCATAGGAAAGTGGCTGCATCTATTGTGCTTTCTTTTGTGTAAGGCGTGCCCAAAAGTGTTGAAATGTGTCAATATCACTGATCTTGAGAGGGGGAAGGAGAAGAAAATAATAGAAGGGTCTGTTTCTGCCATTCTGTTGATGCAGGTGTAGAGATCAAATATCATGTGTAATGAATTTGAAAAATACTATTGTGGTGTGCTTTTCTTTGACTTCTGGTGACTGTCTCCAGTGAAAAAATAACCTTGTGGGTCTGAAGCCTTTGCCCACAGTAGACGCATGTGATGCAATACGTATCCCACTTGCGAGACTACTTATAACCATTTTAATAAAACAAATACTCAAAAAGTCACAAGTTGGGTCTTAAAGCCACCCAACGCAGACATGCTGTAGAAGAAAATGTGCTCTGAAACAACACAGAAATGCTTTGTGCCCATTTTACACATTTCTTAAGAACTTTGTAAGCATAAGCATAGTCAGTATGAAATGAGTCTCATATTGTCATAAACAAACTATTCAGTGGTCGTTACTTTTCTTCAGTGCAAGCATACTGTTTATGCTAAAGAATGAGTCACTAAAATTTACACAACAAACAATTTATGTGACAAGGTCTTACTATACTTCTACATAATAATATTTGGCAGGGGCAGAATGTGATGTTTGAAAAGTGGGGGTAGGGGGCACACTGGGGCGGACTGCCAAAAGCGCGAAGTGCTGCTCCTTATCTCGTGGGATCCAGGGGCCAGCCTTAGGGCCCCTGGTGGGGTGCAGGGACAAAGCCCTTGTGGGTTTTCAGAGTCGAAGCCACTGGAAGGTCTGGGGTATTTACGAAATTGTTTGCATTAAAGTGAATGCATTTTTAGCTTCAAATGACAAAAATCATTTTGACTTTTTTAGTTGTATTGTTACACAATATGAATAACATTCGGCCAGGATCTATAATACAGAGGGCTTGAGGAGGAAGGCACGATGGATTATTTTGAAGAGCTTTCCTGGTCTTTGAAACAATAATTTTTAGAAAGTGAGATCTATAGTACTCAGAGAGTTACGCGCTTCCGCGAGCTAAAAATGGACTTTCTAAGACTTTTTAGCGATATAAATAATAGAAAAGCTAAAAAGTACCCTCAAGGAAGGGGTGCTTACTTCCTTCTTCACTTAGCGCCTGTCTCGTATTACGGTACCGAAAATGGTACTCCCTGTGCCCTACAACTTACATCCAAATAATCTTCAAAAACTTGGTTAATTTACACAGATCCATGTGATAAAAATTTTGCTTTAAAAATTTCTGTGGAGGGGAGCTGCTCCCTCCCCTGCGTACGGCCATGGGACAACAGTGATCACAATGATAATGAAAGAGTTGGTAGGAAGCAATGACAAGCGAGATGTTCTACAGGAAGTAATCTCGAATCCTGAAACAATATATAAACGAGCGCGTTCCAAGCGCCCCGAAGAAATAGCATTGTCTGAGACATTTACTTGTAACCTATTAATTTTTTCTTTATTTTTAAATGCAGTATGGTTCATTACAGAAACAGTTCTACTTTCCCCGATGTCTGTTCTTCCATAGCAGGATATATGAACCTATATCCTGCTCTATAGTTCTTTCTTGATTCACTTTTGTTGATGGTCTAGGGCAAGTGCCTATCAAGTTCTTTATTCCTGTGAAAAATAAGGTATTGTCAATTTTAAAGGTTAAAGAGTATATGATACTTAAAAATATCAATGAAATGTTTTTATGGGTAGTTTTTGGTTTCAATGAAATAGAAACATATGCATTCGTGATGGCGTGTGTATGGGTATGCGTATGTACGTATGTGTGTGTGTGCGTTTGTGACACTTAGCTTGTGTACACAATATCTCAAGAACGGAAACTTGTATGAAGCTCAAGCATGGTGTGTAGGTACCCCATATGGAGTTCAAGAACTCTTTTGTTTGGTGGAGGTCAAAGGTCATTTGACGGTCAAATATAAATATTGTGCGGGCAATATCTCAAGAAGGGAAGGTTCGATGAAGCTCATACTTGGCCTGGTTGTGCCCCATATGGTTAAATGACCCTATCATTTTTGGTGGCAGACACAGGTCAATTGATTTCACCAGAGGTCAAAAATGAAAACTTTGTGCACACGATATCTCAAGTTAGCAAGCTTGGATAGATTTCATATTGAGTATGTAGATGCATTATAGTTAGACAAAGAGCCGTGTTGTTTTAGTGGAGGTCAAAGGACATCTGGGGTCACCGGAAACAAACTCTGAAAATTTTGTTAACACGATAACTAAAGGTAAGAAAATTGGATAGACTTTATATGTGGTATGTAGGTGCCTTATGTTGAGACAAAAACAATGGTTTTGATGGAGGTCAAAGGTCTTCTGGGTCACCTGGGGTCAAACTCTGAAAACCTTGTTCACATGATATCCCAAGTAAGGAAGCTCCGATAGGTTTCATACATAGTATGTGGACACCTTACGGTGATGGAAGGAGAGCTGGCTATGGGCGTCGACAGTTAAAGTGGCAGTAAAGTCATTTTCATTGGAAACTGGACCTTGGGAAGTTGTGGCTGGAGAAGTCTTTGACGGCAAACGCACTTATAGACTGGGGATGGGGTCCTTTCCAGGTACATTTCCTTAAATGTGACAGCTTTTGCGGTCATTCTGGACCATTTTTAGAGAAACCGTGTTTCCCTCAGGTGTAATTTGAAATGGAAATGAAATAGTTTCTTATGATTATTGCAAATTTAAGATAGTAACCGTCAGTCAATTTGAAAAGGGGATGGTGACTGTTGGTGGGCAAAGCTAAGCCTTTAAAAATAGTACTTTACTCTAGTTGTCCTGTGAACGGTAAACATAACTGCTTTTTAACATTGAACAACACCAAAAGTATAAAAGCTTCTCATCACTATTACAGGGTTGGTGTGACTAAATGTAAAAGTGAGGTAATATCCACAATAGTTGGGTAGTTCTGATTAAAAACATGAATGTGGTGTTTACAGTGTTAAAGGTGTCTAAGCAATGTTGAACGTAAACAGGGTCATGACCCATCATTTCTTCTAATATGTATGTGACGTCTATTTTGAATTAAGATTCCTACCTGAAAGAAAAAGTTGATTCTTCTCTTTTCTATGGCATCTTCCTGTCCTAGTTATTATCATATCAAATTGCACAAGGACTGTCAACCAGCATGACGTATACTAGGCGCATGACTGCCTAGGCTAAGATTTTATTGTGGTCACCTTGAAAGTTTTGGGAAGTATTCGATTTTGACTTATTTTTGTGTCATGTTGTTTTACAGAAGGCTTCTCTTTCATCTTTAAGTGACCAGTCAGTGCAGACCACTCTGTCCAGTAGTTACGTATCTTCTGATGTCCATGTTAAAACACTGACCAATGAAGGCTACACTGAACATGAGGTGGTAGAAGCACTGGATATCTCCAGGAATAGGCTGGTAATGGCAAGGAAAGTGCTGCAGTTCCTTGGAGAACAACCAGGTGAGGAATTAGTAAATTTCTTGTTTTCCCTTGAATTGCCGACCATAGGGTGGAAAAAAGGTGGAAAGCTGGGAGGATTCTTTTATATATTTCTGGTGTTCGGAGAAAAATGTTGGGAGGAAAATGAAGTTTTTGCAGTAAAATTAAGTGTTTTTGAAAGTGAAATGATGTAAGAAATTGTAAAATATGTATCTTCTTTTCCCAGGAAATAAACACTTTTTGAGCCCTGTTTGTTGACAGCTAAAGATAACTAGAAAATAGATGTAGCCATGGTCTTAAACAATCAAGAAACTTCAACCTGTATAACGTGGCATAACTTAAAATAAAATATGAAACGATCATTTCTGTTCCTTGGCTTTAACTGTGGCCAATAAACTTGTCCCCTTCAAATACCATTTCAATTATACAATGCTCTAGTGCAGGTCACGAAGAAGTAGGAAATATTATGTAATGTGCATTTTGATGTATTTTATCTGCTAACATCACCTAACATTGTATGTAACTACATTACTACATACTTAAATTGTATACATAGTACTGGTCCAGTTTGGGTATGTTGTAGTCACATCCACATTCTAATGAGCAGTTCTTTTGCAAACAGTGTGCTTCCATGTATGTGATGTTGTGTTATTAAAAGACAAACAGCACTGCATGATTCATGATGTCCTTTGCTTTTCACAAAATCGATAAGTTTCCTTATTGAAAAGACCGGTAAAAGCACCTTAGATACTTTAATAAAACATGAACAAATAAGTGCAGACTTGAACATTCTGGGCATGTTCTAGCCTGCACTGGGAGATATATTCAGCCAACAGGACTTTTTTAAAAGCAAACCTGTAACTGTGGTGACACACCATTGTATTCTCTCACTACAGACTGTTTGCAAGAGCAATGGAAGAATGCTGTTTTGTCAACTGGTTTTGTCGGTTGTTAGATATTTGTGACATATTAGTTCCTACAAGTTCTGTCTGCTGATTTGAAGACTTATTAGCGTTTCACTAACCTGTTTTAATCTTTCAAATTGGAATGACATCTATCATAAGGATTTCTCATGAGAATCGTGTCCCAATTTCTCATAAGAATCTCACGAGAAATTCCTCATGAGAATCTTATGATAAATTTTTATAAGGGCTTTCATGGACACATACAAGTCTATCTCAAGGGATGTAAGGGATGCTTGCCAAAGACATTTACCATGATAGATGTGAAAATTTTAACTTACCTGTCACATGTTTAATGGAAGTCAGTGTTAGAACACTGCTTATGGGAGGTTGTGTGTAACATTAATCATTCAGCAGTCATTCTTACCATTTTACCTCTTGTCTGGTGAAGTGTTATCAAGCTAATATTCAAAGACTGGCTTATAAACAATCCTTACACTTTCAACAATAAAGGGTGGGTTTACTTTTTCACCAAACAGAATCCTTATCACATTGTATATTAACATCTCTTTTACTGCATTTACTGTTACAACCTTATCCTTTATCTGATCCAGTAGATGTGTCCACTACAAAAAACTACATCTTCTTACACAAGGAGCAATACATTGACGAGAATGGAGGAGAAATTACTCTTCGAGAGGCAAATGTACATCTGCTGATACCAGTTGGTGCTGTTTCTAAAGGAAGCATTGTTAGTTTAACTATGATGACAAGTAAACAAGGGAATGTTCCATCTGAAGGCAGAACTCTTCAGCTGTCCCCAGTCATAAAAGTTGGTCCGGAGGGTGCAACACTGAACAAAGTCGTTACTCTGCGGATTCCACATTGTGCCTCAGAAACAGAAGGAATAACATCTACTGATATCCTCCTGGGATTTTCTAGTAACGGTATGGACTCATTTATCTCATCTCCCTACATGTAATTATGTATAGGGTATATGAAATATTTTACTTCTACTAACATCAGAAACATGTGTGAGTGCTGTGTGTGAACCAAAAATATTTTTGCAAACTCCTCCTAAACCATAAGTTCAATGATAAGTTCAACATGTGTCATTAATTACGCCATAGGTCAGAGGGCAGAAGTCCTAAAAATTGGGTTTTGCCATTATTTACCTGTCAGTATGTTAGAAATAGTAGTAAAACCACATGATATGCTAGAGCTGATAGGCTAATGTATAAAATGGAACTTTACGGTTCCCAAGGGATGAGTCAAAGGTCAAAATGTAAGTCAAAGTCAAATTTGCCTAAATTTTGTAAAAAAGTGCGCCACGAATTCCTCCTTGACCGTCAGACCGATGAAGTTCAAACTTGGTGGGTAAGTGCCTGACTCATGCATGCATAAATAATGTTGTCAAAGGTCAAATGTAAAATATTTAAAAAAAAAAAAATTTTTTTCAATAATTTGCTTGAATTTAAAATTAAACTTTGTGGTTGCTAAGATGCGAGTTTGAAGATCAAAATGTAGTTAAAAGATCAACTTTGCCAAAGTTTTGCAAAACATTCCATAGTCAACTCCTCAACCATGTGTCATCTATTTCGTAGTTGATGGTAACGTACCTGAACATGGAAACTCGTACATGCGTAATCGTAAGCATCATTTGTTAAAAATCAATTGGTCAAAGTTGAAATGAGCTAAAATTGGTTTTTATCCGTCATTTGCCTAATAGGTTGTTAGAAAAAATCATGACACTATCTGATATGTACAGGGTGATGAGAAATAATTTTAAATAGTACATTTTAATTGCTCAAGCTCGAGATTGAAGTTAAATGACCTAAAAGTAATCTTTTGTCATGTATTCATCATAAGTGCATGATGGAAAATGTAGAGAATATAGAAGAGATGAAATTCGCAAACTTCATGGATTGCCCTCTTGTTTTACTTGCAAAAGAACAAGTTTATTTTGATATTGTTCAAAAAATGAACTTTTTCTTGTCACATTAGACCTCACCAGCAGCCTTTTGACTTAATACAGGATGAAATTATGGACATTATGAGCTGGAGTAAATGTTCTAATTTAACTTTTAAGGGAAAATGGCAGAGATGTAGAGATCAGTGTATACTGTACAACAAATTGTATTTTCAAAGTTTATTTTCTTCTATTAACTTTTGATAAACTTCAGACTTCACTTCAGAGGCTCATCTGTCGTTGTTTATATTTCATACATTTCTTGCATCCTGTTACGCTAATTTTGAGTTTAGACTGACTGCAGTCTCAAGTAAAGTGTTATGTAAGCGTTTATAGTAACCAATACAAATTTACCAGAAGCACTAACTGCTTAGCAATAACGGTTCATATCTAAAAATCTTTCTTTCACATTTTTAATAGTTAACCACTTTCTGGGTATAATGCTGAAAACATGATTAATTACTAGGTTTACTCATTTATACTTTCTAGGGGAAGAAATTCAGTGGAGGAAAAGGAAACAGCATGAACCAGCACCATCCCTGAAAAAGGATCACTTTGAAGTACATTTACAAAAATTGTGTGCTGTCAGTCTAAATATTGATGTAGACTACAAGAAACCTTTGGGGAAGAAGTTACGAGCGCTTCCTCTTATTGACAGAGTGGAAAATCCATCTGATGAGTTAATACTTACTTTGTGGATTTATAATGATGATGAGACAGAACACATGGTAAGGAGTTCTGATTTTGTTATGTTCCATTCATTTCCTCTTTCTACACTTGCTGTACATTAATCCTGAGAATAGGGCATGCATTATGCAAAGGAGTTTGTTAGACATTAATTACTTGTTAGGGATAGTTACAAACCTAATGTTAAATCCCAAACAGCTAAAAAGGATCTTTGAGGAAACTTAAATGTTATTTTATTTTCATTCGTGTATGAATGCATGCGACTTGGCCACTGTTTGTCTGTAAGATAATTTTGTTGACTGATCAATGGAGCAGGTCATCAAAATTCCTCTCTTATGTTTAGGAGGGTTATAGTGTATGTTGCTTCCTACGTTATGGTTATCATTAAAAGTCAACGTTCTCCCAACAAATTTTACCAGCAGGGGCAGGATATTCCCTCAGGCAGTTTTAAAACTTGGGGAGATTGTTGAAAAAAGTTGAGAATTGAGCCATCTGGCTGCCCACTGAGAGCACTGTTGTGTACCAAGAATTTAACTCTGTGGTTGTGCTGAATTGTGCACTGTGAGGAACTGAATTATAAAAAGCCCTGTGGGCTCTATCTGTTTATCCCACAGGATATCTCTATATCTAAAATTTCTCCCAAGAACCTTCAACCCCAGTGGGATACATTACTCACCTGACCTGTCTGAGAATATTTTGTCCCTCAATGAATAATTGAATGCTACATTCGACATTAAATTTCTTGGCAATAATTTATAACTTTGTGTAAGCAAAGCAGAAAAACAATTAAATTATTACTGACTGCTACTCTATGATCGTATTTGCAGCTATGTTTCTGTTTGGTTTCTTGGCTTCCATATTTTTATCGTCCTGTTTCAGAACCTTCTTCATGAAGAGATCAATGTTAGAGGCAAGATGCAGCTACATAACTTCAGAAGGTTTATACTGAAGGGTTCTGAAAAGGATAGAGAGGTGCACATTAAAAGTGAAAGCAATAAAATTACTTCTCACGGAAATATTAATATGAAGGTAAGTTCATTGAACTAATGTTCCAGATTAGAGCTTGAATTTTAATCTGATTCAACAGATACAGTTTCTCTGTAATACAACTCTATTAATGATTGGATTGCATATAAATTTTCAAGGTCAAAATATGTTACATGTTTTAGGAAAGCAGGTTAAAAATTATATCGGAAAAAAGTAATTCAAAGTAAGTACATAAGTATTACTTCATTTCACCTCACTTGCATTGTAAGCATCCTCCACATATCCTTGGCTTTAGATAAATATATCTAGAATATTAAAAATGTTGTTTGTTGCATTTATTTTTGCAGAAGGTTCTCTCAACTACACTTTGGCACAGCACAAGACATGCTGTTGAATTCCACTTCCAGAATAAAGAAGGCATTAGTGATATTAGTTTCAGATTAAAACTTTGTTCAAGACAGGTTCTACGAACTGTTGTTGACCTACAGTTTGATATGAAAGTAAGAGTAAGTGTTCCTAAATATCTGAATATTTTATAAAGTATCTACAGATAACAGAGATAGAGTGATGATTAAAACGGGAAACTAGTAACCATTTATACATATGTAAATTGCAATCCCTTACTCGAAATCCAGATATGGGCCAGATATGAAATTCCATATATGGGCGATTTCATATCTGGCCCATATCTGCTGCAGATATGGGATTTATATCTGGGCCAGATAAAAAATTGGGCAGATATAACCCAGATCTACGCCAGAACCAGATCTAAGCCATATATGGCCAGATAAAGTTTTATCTGGATCAAGTCTTTATATGGAACAGATAAAATTTTATCTGGACCAGATACGGTCCTTATATGAGCAGAATATATTTCCATATATGGCCCATATCTGCACCAGATATGGAATTTATATCAGATCAGATAAAAAGTTCGGCAGATATAACACAGATCTAAACCAGAACCAGATCTAAACCATATATGGCCAGATAAAGTTCTATCTGGATCAAGCCTTTATATGGCAAAGAAAAAATTGTATCCGGACCATATCTGTTCTAGTTATGAATCATAGTTAGGGCTCATAGTCCATACTCCTCATGGAGACTTTGAACACCAGCAAACAATGTTTAAGTGCTCCATTATTAGAATTTAATGTACGTATTGGGTTGAATTGACTTAAGTACATAAATTCAACTTATTTCATAACAGTGCAGAAAAATGCCTTGAAATTTCCTCGTTTATGTAATCACAGTGATATGGGCTTCTTATTTTAAACTTTATTACGTATTTGACTCTAAATTTTGTTTACTGCGTAGTGCATATTTTACTTTCAACTTCCTAAATCATGAAAAATGTAGGTTTAGATACAAGCTCAGCCCAAATATGCAAATCATATGCCTAAGTTTACTTAGTACACCACGGTATTAACAAAAGTGTAGCCACTAAATAACTGCAATGTCTGGGAAGGTAATGCTGAATCCAAAACATGTCTTAGTTTGTAACAAGCATAATCCAAGAATCAAATCAAATAAATAATAAAACAAACTAACAAAATTCTCATTTGCATATCTAGCATATCAAGTTATATCTGGCTTGATATGGCCATATAAAACTTTATTTGCATATCTGGAATTGCATTGTATCAAGTTATATCTGGCTTGATATGGCCATATAAAACTTTATTTGCATATCTGGAATTGCATTGTATCAAGTTATATCTGGCTTGATATGGCCATATAAAACTTGATATAATGTATCAAGGCATCTAAATCTGGCTGTGTATCTGGCTTGATATGGCCATATAAAGACTGTATTTAGCCAGATATATCCAGATATCAATCCATATCTGGATTTGGAGTAAGGGATCACTTTAGTAGTGAGATGATTTCAACGAGTACGTGGTCGAAGGTCTTCAAATAGTCAAGCTTTCGTCAGTAGTGGCTCTGACTTCTTCAGGACTGATGCAAGGAAGAAAGTGCAGTGAAGTTATATAGTTATGCTGCAACCCATATTGGTGGATTCTGTGTTCTGATTGGCTGATTTGTCTGTTTTTTCATTGAGGCAAGTGAGAACGGAGCATGATTGGATGTAAAAAGACTGTTCCACATATGGCTCGAATACGAATACTCAAGAAGGCAAAAACGCCCAGATCCAACATATCACACAAAGAAAAGTAGCACTCTCTGAGCTCAAAAGTGACGATTCCATTATCATCCTGCAAGCAGATAAAAGTCGTTCCACTGTCGTAATGAACAAAGAACAATACATGGACAAAATGAGTGATCTCATAATGGAGGATAAGACCTACCGTCTACTTAAGAGTGACCCTACCACATCCCTTGAAAATAAGATCCGGAAGGCTATAAAAGAGCTCAAGGAACAGAACAAATTAAATAAAAAGCCAGCTAAGCAACTCACACCCAGGAACTCGTTGTCGCCCAGAATTTATGGCCTACCGAAAGTGCACAAGGAAGGTACACCACTCAGACCCATTGTGAGCTCCATCAACTCTCCTTCTTACAACCTAGCCAGGCATCTTGCAGGCATACTGACTCCCTTATCAGGCAAGGGGATTTCATACATTAAAAATTCCCAACACTTCGTTGAAAGGGCTAAGAAGATATCAATAGAAACAAGTGATATCCTTGTCAGTTTTGATGTTGTTTCACTCTTCACCAATGTTCCTATTAATGGCGCTTGCAAGGTAATAGGTGATAGATTACAGGCCTATCCAACTCTCCATCAAAGACTAGACAAATTTCTCAATGACTTGAACAATCACAACACTGCTATTCAATTCACCATGGAACTGGAAAACCATGGCGTTATTCCTTTTCTGATTTCAGGTACAAAAAACTGATAGCAAGCTATCTTTTTCAGTGTACAGGAAACCTACACACACTGATCAGTACCTTCACTTCTCCTCCAATCACCATGTCTCTGCCAAAATTAATGTGGTAAATACACTGTTACATAGAACTTTAACACTTTGTGATGAGGCTAAAGTATCCGATGAACTTGATCACATTACTAAAGCCTTACATAAAAATGATTACCCCGCCCACTATGTGCACAGAGCAGTGAAGAAACAAACCCAACAACAAATAACAAATAAGAAGGCAAGTGAAGAGTATAACAAAGGCCTCACCTTCATGCCCTACGTCAAAGGAGTGTCCGAGAGGATAACCAGAATCTTGAATCACGCAGGAGTTAAAACCTTCTACTTCAGATCTCAAAAGCTACGGGATATCCTCAGCCAGCCCAAAGACCCCTTGCCCAAAAAACTATACTGCTTGTGTTTACTCAATCCCATGTAGCTGTGGACAACAGTACATTGGTCAAACAAAACGCCCACTCAGAGTGAGAGTAGCTGAGCATAAGAGTGCTACAGAACAAGGTAAGGTGGAAGGTTCTGCTTTGGCTGAGCATGCTCACTGCAATAACCACACACTTCTATGGGCAGATGCCAAAAGCATTGTTAAGGTTCAGCATTTAGGGATGCGGCTAATTAGAGAGGCTCTAGAAATTAGGGTCAATGAAAAATCCACTATTAACAGGATGGATGGGAAAGATGTCAGCCATATGTGGAACAGTCTTTTTACATCCAATCATGGTCCTTTCTCACTTGCCTCATCCAATGAAAAAACAGATAAATTGGCCAATCAGAGCACAGAATCCTCAATTCAACTGTCCAATCAGAACACAGACAAATCAGCCAATCAGAACACAGAATCCACCAATCAGGGTTGCAGCATAACTATATAACTTCACTGCACTTTCTTCCTTGCATCAGTCCTGAAGAAGTCAGAGCCACTTCTGACGAAAGCTTGACTATTTCAGACCTTCGACGGCTTACTCGTTGAAATCATCTAACTAGTGCAATCACCTTAATCCCTTTACCAGTGCCTAAATTGGTTTAATCATAAAGAGTAGACACCGTACAGTAGCAACAGGAGAGAAGTTAAAATCTAATATATTGAGACTGGAGAAATCAATGAGATACACGTGGAACTGCCTTACATGATATGATTGTTGTCAGATTCAAATTGCACTGGGACCAGTGTATAACACTGTGTTTGAGTTCATAATGTGTACAAACTACTACGATACGAGAAAGTTACGTGGCAGTAAGAACTGTGTCAGTTGTAGAGGCAATTTGAATTGATCACAAAGAAACGACAGATTTGGACAACGTGAAGGTATTAATAAAGGTTTGCTTCAATTTATTCGAAGTTAAAGTATTTTTTATGTTATCGTTATCCAGTGTTCAAAGTCATAATGATGTAACTTTGAAAATTGAAATGAAAGCCTTTGGTCTTGCAGCACCAGCGGTATCACACTCCAACACACCACGTCCAAATATTTGTTCTAAATACATACAGAGACGAAGTCAATTGTTAAATAATAATTTACTTCTTTTGAGATGTAGATAATATTTCCTCTCATTTATGTAACTCCCAAGTTCATTTAACTGCACTGACAACGTGACTGCTTTATGCTCACTCTTCAGTTGTCTGAACTGCTACAGAAACCTCAGGGATCTATCAGGGCTTTACTTACTGCACAGGAATCTCAGCGTAAGTATTTCATCCAAAGAATAAAATGATTCATGCGGTAGCAGGTACATTAAGATTATAGTCTGGATTAGAATGATAGAGTGTAGAAAGCTGTCAGCCAGGACAAGGCAGTCTTTGATCATTTATGCCTCTTACTGAATGATGATGATCATCCTTTGTAGCCAACTTTATTTAGTGATAGAGCTTTCTGTTAAAATGAGTAGCAAAGTTATGAAATATTTGTTGAATGCAAGTGGAATAGTTGGAGGGGACGTTAACTGCAAAACATTTTCTCGCAGTCAATGAGCCTAATACATTATAAGAATGTATAAACATGTATAAATAATATCGTAGTATGACTTGCTTAGCCACATTTACTTGCCTTTCGAGATAAAATTCGAGGTAAAATATTTTAGTGAAGGTATTGATAAACAGCATGACTGTTATTCCCATCACTCATTTGCACTTTTCATGTTTCCCACTAATTAGGTTTCAAAATAAATCCAGGTCATCTTCTTGTTATTACTTTTAGCTGCAATGGAGAAATCATTTCAGGAGTTGGTTAACAAGCTGTCTGGACAGCTTGATAGGGATTCGTGTTTGGAGATAGCTGGTATATTCAGATTATCATCTGACTTGAAGGACAGAGTGAAGGAAAGCAGTGAACCAGGAAAGGTCATCTTTGATGAACTTATACAAAAACAACTTATCACTGCTGCTTGTGTGTCAGCACTAGATGTTGCTTTGACTAGATGTGGAAAAGTGATCTCAGCAGATGATGTTAAAGAATATCGCCGTAGAAACGCAACCTTCCCAACAACTGTATTTACATTGTCGTGATACAGTGCCCTTCTTGTCGGAAAGCAGTAACCAGCACATTGAATAAATTTGATACTCATACAACAGATGTTTATTACTGTAATTTTTCAGCTGGATAACTTGTAATCAAATGTTAGATTATATTAGGGACAATTGTTTCTGTCAAAAATTTCTGTTCTCAGTGGAAAAGGTTCTGTAATATCTTCTTTTACAAGAATAAACTTCAGTATTACATGCCACTCAGTAGTGGTATTCCTCACCTATATGATAATTAAACTGCCTTGCACTATCATGTTTACACTTCACACTATCAGTCAATCTTTCCCACTATCATTTAGGCAAATGTTTATTTTATGTGAAAAACAACAGAGACACCGGTGTAAAGGTTATTTATGAATGATAAACACTGATATCGTAAGTTGCTTTTGAAAGAATTTACAAAGAGGTGTGGGGAAGTAGGGGATTGGGGCCTTAAATGTAAATGAGATTCCTGAGCATCCTGTCTTCGGTGCCTTGAAATTAAGTATGCATCAGATATTATACGTACTAAGAGGCTAGAGTATTTAAAGACCTTTGGTTGTGAGTAATAGTGATAACGTGGGAAACCGAATGAGAGACCTAAATTATTTACCATGCAACCTGACACTGTGCAATAAGGGTTACTGCTATGCTTCTTCCTTCATTTTTAACTTCGAAATATCAGAAAATTTAATCACGGCCTTTACGTCTTGTACATAAGTATGCTATTTTATTCTAAAGTTTATCTTTTTAGTTCGCAATTATAATTAAAAATTATGTGTCACTGTGTGCCTTGAATAGACTTTGAAAACTTGTAACAGTTGTCAGACAACAACAATATACTCATAATACATTGCGTTTTTATTTACGAACAATGCAAATAGCTCAGTCTTAATAAAACTTGTGTTACAAAAGAAATATTGTGAAGATTTATCCTATCTTATCTTGGCATTTATATCATTGCAATACATATGAAATATTTCTGACAGCAGAATAGATTTTTGAAGTATTTTTACTTTGATGGACGAAATCGAAAGACTAATGTAACTATTCACAATATAGTTTGTAATATTCATCGGAACGTTGTTCAAATAATTTCAGTGGATCCCTTCTTGAAGAATCCAATTCTTTACCTGCCAAGTGAAAACAGCTCTTTTTGGTGCTTTCATCTGCTAGCTTAAGATATACATACAGTTCTGTTAAAAATTAATCTTTGTTTCAACCCTTACATCTCTCACACAGTACTACTTTCGCTTTTCTTTATGCATTTATTACATACCCCAATACATCGGCTATATACACTTTTAGTCATTCGCTTCATACCGGATGTAAGTGCCAAGCTGCCAGTGTTGGAGGTCTCGAGGTCAATTCTTGAGGCCTCTGCCTCGGAGGGTTTTTCTTCGGCTTCGGCCTTGCAGGGCCGTAACGAGCGGGGGGTGTGGGGGTGTCACACCCCCCAATATTTGGTCGCCCGTCGGCAAATTTTCGGTCTGTCGGCAAAAAGAGGAGAGGGAAAGGAAAAGAAGAGGAAAAGAGGAGAGGAGGAAAAGAAGAGAGAAGAAGAGAAAAGAAGAGAAAAGAAGAGAAAAGAAAGGGAAAGGAAGGGAGGGAAAGGGAAGACGGAGAATGAAAAGAAATAAGAGAAAGAGAGAACGGGCCAGTCTGTTATCGGCTATTTCCATTTTCGGCTCTTCATCTAATTGGCCCTTTCAAGTTGAAGGCCCGTCGGCAAATTGATTATGCATGTGACGGCCTTATACGGACGTATCAACGGCCGTCGGTGTAATTGGACGAGTGACTGAGTCCGTCGGGAACTCGGGAAAAAAAAAGGGAATTAACGGCTTCCGTATAGGTGCACTATTTCGGGTCAAATGATATTCTTGAAAAACCACTTTCTGCACATTATTCCTCAATTTTATCATTCCCATGGGGAGCAGCACCCGATTACCCATGGAGAGGGTATCCTTAGCCCGTCTTCTAAACCCTAACCTTGACTTCAAACACTTCTGAGGATTCGGTTAATTACCCACAAACATCCTGGAAAAAAAAATAATGCGTGCCGCGCGTGTCTTCCCTTCACTGCAGTCTCAGGCTTTTAACTTTTGAACATCAAAATGAAACATAAAAAACCCATCTTCAGATCCTGGCGTTCAAAGTATATTTTGAACGCTTGTGTTAAGATTCTGAATACTTTTTCTCCCTTTCTGAACGCCGGACGCCTATCCACTTATCGTATTTGAACGCCTGACACGTCTAGTGTTCAAATGCTGAACACATAGTGTTCCAATTCTGAAAGACAGGTTCAGCTCCTGAAGTATAGTGTCATGACGGAAAGAATAGCCTAACGCATTAGAATTAACCGTAATCTTTGCATTGGATAATGCATTATGAACCAAAATATACCAATCCTGCATGAGACTTAATTTTTACCAAGAGATTATGCTAAAACCTCAGAGCTTCCGGTGGCCAAGCCCCCGGACCCCCACCGGGGGCCCCAAGGCCGGCCCAGTGTTTTAGCCAGCCCCTACTTGTGGGATAATGTTGTATAAGCGGCGACAAATGTCGCGCAAAGAATCTGACACGCAAATTCTACCCGGGTGTAAATTTTGAGGTTCCTCATTAGGGCAGAAATCCACTCAAATATTGCACCATTTGCGATCTAGGCACCTTTCAAATTCCAAAAATTTCCAAAGGGGAGGAGGACACCCGCTCCCCTTAGACAACTCCCCTAGGCCACAGATCAGTAAATGACGCATTGAGAAAACGTCCTAGCTAAAACACTGGCGGGCCTCTGGATCCCAACCGCTTAAAACTATAGCGACCTGACGAGGCGGATAGCCTAATACATTAAAATTAGTGGGAATCTTTGCATTTGATGATGCATTATGAACAAAAGTATATCCATCCTGAGCCGTAATTTTTCACCCAGAGATATTCTAAAACCTCAGAGCTTCCGGGGGCTTTGCCTTCCGAACTCCACTAGGTCCTTAGGCGGGCCCAGTGTTTTAGCCACAGCCCCTATTTGTGCGACAATGTCGCATAAACGGCGACAAATGTCGCACAAAAAAAGATAAATCTGACACGCAAATTCTACCCGGAGTCAATTTTGAGGTTCCTCATTAGGGCAGGTATCCACTCAAATATTGCACCATATGCGATCTGGGCACCTTTCAAATTCCAAAAATTTCCAAAGGGGAGGGGGACACCCCCTCCCCTTAGACCCCTTTCCCAGGCCACAGATCAGTAAATGTCGCATTGAGAAAACGTCCTAGCTAAAGCACTGGCGGACCTCTGGATCCCAACCGCTTAAAACTATAGCGACCTGACGAGAGGAATAGCCTAATACATTAAAATTAGTGGGAATCTAGTTTGTATTTGATGATGCATTATGAAACAAAATATATCCATCCTGAGACTTAATTTTTCACCCAGAGATATACTTAAACCCCAGAGATTCCGGGTGCTGTGCCCGCTGGACTTCACCAGGGGTCCTTAGGCGGGGCCCTGGACCCCACCCGCTAAAGCTCTTTTTCGTACTACGCATTACAAGCTCCGTCCGCAAAACATAATCTCCACACCCCCCAAAGATAACACCTTCGCTACGCCCCTGCGGCCTTGTAACTCTGACCTCGGATTTATTAGCCGATGCCTAAACGAAACTTGCATTTTAATTGCCCAAAAAATAATTTTCCTGCGTTTAATTGTTATAAGAGTGTTTCTCACCAAGTCTTTCGTGGTGTTTAATCGATATGTAGCAGGGTTTCACCAAAGGAGGACAGGGCTCTTAGGAGGAGGGCAGGTGGCAACAGCCCAGCACGGCCGTTGGGAGGTTCAGCACCTCGTTGGAGAAGATGACAATTATGGGGGGAACCCAAAAATTGCTATCACTTGTGTTTGCTTATAATGGATGCATTTTCTTAAACATCCCAAAATTTCCTGTTCGTTTTGCGCTTGTTCAATTTCCTTGTTTCTTTCATAATTTGGTTTCATATAGCAAAAGTCCTCGGACTGTACAAAACACTTTACCAGATAGCGGTCAGTCATCCCAAAATGGAATTTTTGAAATCAATTAAGGCTAGTCTTTGCTTGGGACTTTAGAGAAGTAGGAGCGCTAAGCGCTCTATGCAAGACCAAAAGCACATTTTACGCCAGGTCAACGTTATCACTAAATAAAATTCTAATCTCGATGCAGGACATATTAAGCAGTTTGAGCCAAATTTTTAGGTCGATTGCATACAATGGTATTGTTCAAAGTGTTCTTCCTACCCCCGACCCCGACGTTATCTTGCCTAAACAACCATCGGATACCTTTACTTTCATTTGACAATTCCTGGGGACATCCCTGGATTTCCCCTCTTACAGGCTACCAAGGTACGTTAGACGCAAAAACGTGTGGCAACTTCGTATTTGAGGTTTAAGATTCCTGTATATGTACAGAGCGTTGAAATCAGAGGTGCAACTCCTTGGAGTAGAAGGCCGTGCTCCCAAACCAAAACTGTGGGGAAGAAAACAACATTTCGGCCAAATTAATAATAATGATAATGATGATGGTGGTGGTGGTGGTGATGGTGATGGTGACGATGATATCGATGATGACGATGACAATGATGATGATATTTAGTGAGGAAGTATAACTTCTGCATTTTCGAATCGGGTAAAAAATAATAAATATCTTGAAAATTTGCAATTTCCGTGCAAAATTCGACAAAGGTGCGAATACAATTAGCTTTCATCATATCAGGGACGTCGGTAACTAGACACTGGGGGATGCATTGACCCAATTTTTTCATTTTGAAACTTTTTTGTCTTATTACGCCCAAAGTTACATAAGAAAAAGTTAAAACTTGAGAGCTGAATGGTTCAACTGCCAAATTTTAAACATTTCAATGGAGCTGCTAGAGAAGGAAAAGGGGGCAAGTGCCCTCCTCAAGCTTCCAAGACTGCTGGAAATTTTGCCACCTAAAGTTTACTAACAGCGATGGTCATCGATTGTTATCGAATACACATGTACAGTGGTCATTGCATACCTAACGTATACAAGAAGTCCAAATAAGAAACTTTTAGACGCGCTTCGCTTGCCCACAGTTTACTAAAACCGGCTCCCCATTGCTTCCCCTTTCTATAAGTAGTGGACCCCACCATTAAGGAGGACCCTGGGTTGCGTGCATGCCAGAGCACCATCGGAATTGCAAATTGTTGCGGTCATCACTAATTTCAACCATCATCAGTCAGTCATTTCAAAATTTGATTGGAGTCCGAGAACTTTTCTCGAAAAATGATCTAGAGTAGCCACAATCGTCATTGAAGATTAAGGACCGGTGAAATTCACTAGCTTTGAAAGGCTTCATACGCCACACCTCACGAGAATGCAAATCGGTTAGCATCATTTTCTATGGACGTCCTGTTCATGGTCACTTTATGGAGTAAGTACTTATAATAGCAACATATTCATTTATCTAGTATACATGACTATCAAACAACAAAAAGGGTGTTTTAAGAGGTTCATACAACTCTCAAGTAATATAACATATAGCACAACTTTCAATATATCTGAGGGCTACTTTTTTTTCTTTTTTTTTAAACTGCAAATGGGAGGGATTCCTCCCTCGATTTTGCCCACCCCGAGGAAAGCACTGAAGGTGTTAAGCCAAACTGTCAAAACGCTTGTCAAGCAAAATTTAGGGACCCTAATGCAACCGAAGAAGAAGCACAATTGGCATTTTAATATAGAAGTGTGCCTGGAAATAAAGGTCCTTTCACAATTGGAGGTTCTGACCGTGATCGTCAGGGACGCCACGAAAACCCTGCTTATCATGAAACTCAGGGACACCTCTCCCCCACACGGTCCTTAGACATTAGAATGGGAACCTTTTTTTAAACCTGTTCCCCTTTTCATTACTTTTTACCAGTTCTTTTGCCGTTCTTTCGCTTTTTATAAAACCGTGTTTCGTTCTGTGCGAACCGGTTTGTTCGTGCCTTCTCTTCAATGTGTTTCTTCTCGATTTTCTACTTCTTTGTTATTCAGTTGCATTCTCTTTGCCACCTGATTGAAGGGTCTATTACTCGAAACGTTCGTGGGATCATTCTCCGCAGAACTTTACGGCACTTTTTACAACCTTTATCAGACCTGATATCATATATTATATATATATACTATATATTATATTATTATATATATATATCTATATACTATATAGTATATATATATATATATATATATGATATATATTATATATATATATATATTATGTAATATATATATATATATATATATATACTGACAGTCCAGCTTGTCAGCTGTTTCCACAGACTGGTAGCTTTAACGAGAACGAAACTTTTTTGCATTCCCCCCCCCGCGCGAATCGAGGATGGTGGAGGTGGGGGTGTTCGGAGAGACCCGGGTGTGAAGATAGATAACTTTACTAGCAGACTCTCCACCAGTAGTCCGCTGTACTCGACATTGTCCCAAACTAGGAAGTCACAACCCCTCCCCCTCAATTAAACTTAGGTCCTGGCATACGCGACCGGTACAGGTAGCGCGTACCACTAATTATTGCCCTATTGACTTACACACTATAAATCAGGACTACTTCCCCACCTAAAACACGCCCATGATCCTTGCAGAAGTTTCCAAAACTGGATATGTTAAAGCTCACCAATATGTGGACCCTTATGAACACGTTCTTCAAATTTTTTATACAATGACCATTAAAAATTTAAGCTTAGAACAGGTTCTCAATGAATATAGTTAACAATGTTTTTTCAGCCTTTGAACTCCACTCAAAGACGTGGGCACTATCACAGAGCGATAGGAAGTAAACACAATCAAAAAATGGCACTTAAACCTTGGCTAAAATATGGCTTTGAATTTTGCACAGTATGTATTTCAACTCACTGTCTACAAAATCCATTTGCAAAATTGATGTTTTTTTTTTTTATATAAGTAACACAGTCAGAAAGAATTAGCTCCCATAAATCTTTTATGGGACTAAATTCGTTAGTCAATATATTTTGGCGTAAGAACATTTGAGTTAGTGCATGGTTCACTACCTAAGATAGTAGTATATACCCCTAATAAATCCTTCGTTAATTGACTTATACACTTATTTGAAAAGTAAAGTGGCCGCTAAAACCTTGTAGAAGTTTTCGCCAGGCACAAGCTGCCCGGGCCTTCACAAGAAAGCTGACAAGTTGGCCATTCATCAGTGGCAATTTCAATTAACCATACCATGACCGTGAAGATGTGTTGACGGCGGAGCTTCCGTATCTTTACCCAGAGCCTTTTACTCAGTCAAAGCCTAATATACCACCGCCAGCTTCTAAGCCCATAATTCACCAAAAGTACTTTAATTGACACCATTTTGCCAGCAGGGATACTTTATCTAGTCCGCTTTCATATCAAATTAACAAAAGACGACCCCATTGTGTTCGGTAACATATCATAAAAGTTATTCCAATGTATCTTATTGGTGTTATTTGTGAAGCAGAACAAATGGACGTATTAATATGACTATATTATGTTATGTATATTCTTGTGCTACACTGCGCTAAAGCGAATCGAGCAAATATGCTTCGGCTCGCGCAATTTTGTTACCCACTATGGTATGGGTAAATAATGTCAATGGATTAAGGCTCCATACTTTTGTTTCTGTCAGCTTCTTGGACATATGCCACACCGCTAGTTCCAAAACGACAGCTTTTCGACCCTTTTATTGTAGTTCTGACACCGTACTATGAAAGAACAGGCCAAATGACCCTTCTTTATATAACCCTACCTCTTATTGTAACCCTGACCATGATTTCAAAACAAATTTGAAAAATTTTTGAAAATCAAGTATTAATGCCCATAACCCCTTGGGAAAAGTATTAGGCGCGCTGCAGGCGCATTTTTTTTCCCACGAGGTTATGGGCAAATCATGCCAATGGACCAATCAGCTTCTTGGAAATAGGCCACACCCCTAATTCCAAAATCACAGCTTTTGAACCATTCTTTTGTAATTCTGACGCCAGATTATGAAAGAACAGGCCAAATTAACCTAAACCACGTAACCCTAACCTTAGAAATAACCCCAACTATGATTTAGAAACAAATTTGAAAAATTTTGAAAATCAGATTTGCCCATAACCTCGTGGGAAAAAAAATTGGGCGCGCTGCAGTCAGTTCTAGGGAGTTGTGAGCTCTTGCAGCAGCATCCGCTATCAACAGTCTTAGCGCTTCCCTAGCCTACGCTTGTGTTGCAGTGAAAGGTAACATCATTTATTGGCGAGTCAAAGTATATGAATATTAGCAAACAATTTATGCAGTGATTGCTCATCCTTCTAATCCTGTGGAAGTGATGCATGGAAGTCATAAATATCTCTGTAACTTTTTTTAAGATTAAGAAGGCTGAGTTAGACTACAAAGGCCTCCGCCTAGTAAGGACTAGTTCCGCGAAAACAAATTCTCATTTTGTGGTGGGATTTAAGGGCTGTTTCATCGCCGTAAACGTTTGTTAAGGAATATTCATTGGTTATCCCTTTTTAAGGCTTTAATTACTATTAGTATTTGAAGACTGCACTTTGGTTGACATTAATTCAAGCATTATCTTCATGCTGGTTTTTTTAATTTAAGATCATTGAGCATTATACGCCCAGGCTTAGCCTAAGCCTAAGCTAGGACACAGGCAGTTCTAACGTTATAGGGCAAGTCCAAGCTATTCCGCGTGTTTCATATGGGACAATCAGAGTTTTCAAAACTCTGAAACTTCAGTTTGAGAGCTTTTTATTACAGTTTTATCAGCTTATATATTGAGTATAATAACTAAGGCTATCTTGGAAAAAATTCAGCTTAATGAGTTTTATTATGACGAGTGGGGGCTCATTAATGTACCGCGTTTCGTATGGGACCAGAGAAAATGCAAGTTTTTGACCAAAAGTAGATATTCTCAAATTTCTCTGAAAGTATTTGTCAGAATTTGGTTTTAGGAATACATATTATAGATACAACAGTCATGGACATATATAAATAGATTTTCCAAGAAAAATTTTGTGTGATGGCGATGAACAATGGATATGTTTGAAAAATGTAGTGTTTCGTATGGGACAGTTTCGTATGGGACATTTTGTCCCTGCTACACTACAATGTTTTTAAGGATTAAACTAAATCACATCCCACCACCAGAACACCAATGTTGTCTAAAAACAATAAGCTGAAGTTCAAACTTTCGTTGTAACATAAGATTTCATGCAAAAAACAGCATTTTCCAAACCAAAAGTATGTTTTTTATGCTAGTGGCTAGAGCACAGTACACATACTGTACTGTATGTATACACTGTTTACTACAGTAGTTACTGATTGTGAAGTGGGCTGCAGTGTGTACTATTGACACTGTACAGTAGCTGTTGCATTGTCCAATTAGTGGGGTGTGTCTGTTAATTCTTTAACAAAAGGGTTTTCCCACTGTTTTATTTTCATCTAACCTGTTTTGAAATAGACACAATCAAACATAAACCTAAACCGAACCTGTCAGACATGTAATACCAGACACTATCCACACACAGCAAGGTAAACCAAACAGTCTTTGTTACCACTGATAAACAGAAACCGCCACCACACCCATCACCAACGACCACCCTCACTACAAACACTTATCCCAACAGCAACTATTGAAACTTTTAGAAATCAATTACGCAAACTGAACTTGACATCCTTGAGGAGATCTGAATCTATTAATCCAATCTAATTTGCTGTTCCGCTAGCCGTCACACACCTACAACCGTATATCCCGTCTGCGGAGAACTGCTTGTAGTATCCAACCAGAACCAGAACCAGAACTACAGTACCTCAGCCCCAGCCCCAAAGCAACACCTGAGCCCCCAAATAACCACAGACCAAAATCACCCAAATTGCACACCTGAAGGCAACACACGTCCACAGGTAACAACACTCCCAGAGGCGACACCATGCCCGAAGGCAAACACGCCCTAAGGCAAGAACACCCATAAAGCACTGGGCAAATAGTGTACAGGTGCACCTTGCCAATGGTGCTCCAGAGGTAGTTGTGGTAAAGGGTAACCCCTGAACCCCATTATTCCTGTGTTTAAACAAAATCCACAACTGAATGCAATTTCCTACCCCACTACTCAGTGATAGTTTTATCAGGGAGGTGTACTGTATGCATGGCTATATGAAGCCTATTGTACAGTAGTCTGGGGCTTGTATTTTTGCAAATAATCAATACTGTATATTCTACAATATACTGTATGTCCATTCAACACAACAGCAACCTGCAGAACAATGTTGCTTGAAGGCCATGTGCCTGCTTAACGTTCAGGTCCAGGAGTGTGTGTGTGTGTGTGTGTGTGTGTGTGTGTGTAACTTGAAGGTGGGGGGGGGGGAGGAGGGAGGGAAAGGTATAGATTGTGAAAATCATTGTTGATTTGACTGTCTTGTGCCTTTTGGGAGTATCGAAGTGAAATTGACACTACCTGTGTTTACAACTGTGATTTGTGTCTGGTAGTTTGCTGCAGGTTGGCTTAATGCATTAAATGTGGGGGATGGGGAGGGGCTATTATGTGGGTGGGGTAGGGAAAAAGACCACCCCAAGTTTGATTTAGGTTTTCAAATCCCCATGCACCTATTCCTAGCCATAACTATGGGGATACCATACATGAAAACCTCCATTGTTAGAATCCACCTCTGTGCAAATGTCCCATACGAAACGCAAATGTCCCATACGAAACAAATAAGTAATTACTGTAGCCATTAATTAAAAGCAAAAAATATTCATGAAATACAAAGTGATTTAATAAGATGACTGTCTTGTAAATTAGAGGTTTTGAGAAAATTTTGAAAAAAAACTCTCAACTCTCCGTGTGGGGTCAAAAATATCGAGTGAAAATGTTTCGTATGGGACAAATGACCTTTGGCGATAGCCTAATTAGCATATTTAATTAATTTTTTACAAACTTTTCAGCCTTATTTGAAACCTTGTGGTTAGTTACATATGTCCATGGAAAAAAAGTAGATTAAATGTACTTAACTTCATTAAGTTACATCAATTAATAAATGTCCCATACGAAACGCCAGTTATGCTAATTATGCAAATTAGGTGGTATTATTCCCCTGATTTATGGATTTTTTCATGAAACAAAAGCTGTCATGATTTAATATGAACTGTTAGCTTTACAATGATACCAATTATGCATTCATATTATTAGTTTCATAATTTGCTATTTGAGGGGACCTTAGCTTGGACTTGCCCTATAATGCATACATAAATAGACAAGGTAGCGCACTTCTTCCACACCAAGGCGTTCAGTAGCCAGATTTGGCTGCAATGCACTAATACGGCCAAATCTTCAAATGCTTTGGCCAAACTGGCAAATTTTTTACTAACTTGGCCATGTACTCGTGTATATATGGCCAAATGGGCCAAATCTGGCTACTGAACGCCTTTGTGTGGAAGAAGTGCGCTACCTTGTCTATTTATATATATGTATGTACTATATAACGCTAGAACTGCCTGTGGGCTAGGAGACCTAGACTGAGACCACAGGCCAGTCTGGAAAGTTCGTATTTCCTACACCGAATTTTTACGCCAGTCACCTGTTTTCTCAACTTTTACGCCACACCAAATTGTTGTACTGTGTTTTAAGTACAGTGTGTATGTAAAAGACAAGAAAATCACACCATGAAATTGGCGTATAAGGTCTTTACTGCACGCCGAAGATCTTCGGGGTAACGTACATGTTTTCCAGTCGGGACCACAGGCGCCCCTTACGTTGTATAGTACATCATATACTAGATGTATTATATAGACGGAAAGGTATGTCACAAATCTCCTAGCTCGAACAAACATCTTTAAGTTTCTTTCATAAGTCCTGCACTTTTCTTGCCAAATTTGTCTATATCGAGACTTTTGGTCATAAGGTACCTCAAGACAGTTCTTTTTCCTGAATAGTTCCACCTGGCCTTGTCTGATGGATGAAATTTCAATGGAGTAACAGTCTGAGGATGGTAGCTGCTGATAGGAGAGCATTCAGCACTTCCACACAATATAATGAAATACTCCTAAAATATTCTCGAAAGTTCTCTTAACTGTCAAGATTTCTTCTAAAATTTGTTAATTATGGTTCACTTTTTATTATTACAAATCTTGCAGATATATATTAGCATCAATATGAAAGATTTTTGAACATTGAATTTCATAAAATTTGAGAACCTTTTGAAAAGTGGAAGGGCTAGCATTTTCTACAAGCATTTGTGGCAGTTGAACTGTAGCTGTTTCACAGTCTTCAACTGCCACAAATGCTCATGGAAAATGCAAGCCCTTCCACCTTTCAAAAGGTTCTCAAGTTTTATGAATTTCTATGTTCAAAAATCTTGCATATTAATGCTGATATGTATCTGTAAGATTTGTAATAATGATAGCAAAATAAATTGACAAATTTTGGAAGAAATCTTGAAAGTTAAGAGAACTTTAGAGAATATTTTAGGAGTATTTCATGATATAGTGTGGAAGTGCTGAATGCTCTCCTATCAGTAGCTACCATCCTCAGACTGTTACTCCATCGAAATTTCATCCTTCAAGTTCAGACAACGCCATGTGAAATTATTAGGGAAAAAGAACTGTCTTGAGGTACCTTATGACCAAAAGTCTCCGTATAGACAAATTTGGCGAGAAAAGTGCAGGAATTATGAAAGAAACTTAAAGGGGAATTTTCATGATCCCAGACGGTTCCAATTCTCCCAACTATGCATCTTCTAGCTCCTCCCATAACTGTATGAAGCTCTTCCTTGTGCAGAAATATACCTGTTTTATTGCTTAAGGCCATGTCCTGGTGAGCATACAAGGCTATAAAATGTAATAAAAGTACTCTCTCTGCCTTGTGTGGAATGTGAGCTACTCTGCATTTTTCAAATTTTCAAACTTTGATGTCAATCAAAGAGCAGTCACCAACTGAGAATTTTGATATACATACACTAAAAATATACTTTGGGGTGATGACTGTCTGTCTTTAAGTTGTTTGTTCAAGCTAGGAGATTTGTGACATACCTTTCCGTCTATATAATACATAGTATATGGTGTACTATACAACGTAAGGGGCGCCTGTGACTGAGACTATACAGCAGACTTGTAGTACAAGTACAGTACAAACTCCCGAGTACGAGTACAAGGCCTCCAGTACGAGTACAAGTCCAAAGCCATGAGTACGAGTACAGAAAAATGTACTCGAGTACGAGTACATTTCTGAGAACATGTAGGCATAGGGCACAACCGAAATTCGAACCATAGGGGCAATTAGTGTTACAGGTGTAGGGGTTTGAAGCAGAATGACCAACTAGCAAGAAAGTCCATTTTCCCCTGCACAAATCACAACTTGCAGTTCTAAGCTTTATATTGAAAACTTGCAATGGCACTTAGAGCCCATAATGGTATACTGAGCAGCGGTACTTGGGAAGTAAGAAAAGCTCAACAGCCATGTGTATCGCATTTTGTTCTAAACAGGAACCCACTGTTTAAGTGTTTTATTACAAGGTAATTTCTCTCAGAGAAAAAATAATTTTGGTAAACTGTAGTCTGCCACAAAACATGTTTTGAAATTCAGTGGAGCACAAAGGTTTGAATTTACCAATAAAAAGGACTAATTAAGATTGAGTCCAGCCTGTAAAGAAAACTGATTGTACAGTTTTTGTTTTGAATTTTGGCTTGTTTCTTGCTAGGATTTGTCACTTAAAAGATTGATCCAGTTAGGCTATTCCAACACTGGTCAGTTTAGTTTTAGCTTCTAAGATCTAATGCCTGCTCATTGCATGCAAGTACTGTACATATGTCATCCAGTCTCAAATCTTTGATATTGGAAGTGCACATTTGCAAACAACTTAAAGTAACATCAGCTGAGTCATTAGGTTTTGAGAGCTTGTAGACTCTTACAGTAAGTTAGTGATCCAAGGCAATTTCAACCAATGTAGTTCTAGACTACACCAAGGCAAGATGTTTTCTTTTTGAAGAGTGGGGCCAGAGTATAAGATGATACAAATTTAGTACCCCTGAGGGATTAACGCTGTATAGTAATTTCTTGAGTTTGTTCAAAGGCAGGTTCCTTTTACCCCCTCTGTTACTGCTCCTGATAGCAACACCATTTACTTTGTTGAGATAGTCTGTGCTGATCACTACAGGAGGCTTTAAATAATTACAAGTTCTATTAAATCAGAAAAGGATCAGTGAAGATTACAAATATAAGCATCCTGGACTGAAATGTCTGTACTCATGAGTAAAATTAGGAGTATGAATACAAAATCCTGAGTACGAGGTAAAAGTATGAGTACAAAGCCATGAGTACGAGAACGAGTATGAGTACAAAGGCCTGAGAACGAGTACGAACACTTGATTTTCAAATTCTCTGAGTACGAGTACTGTACGAGTACGAGTACAAAGCCATGAGTACGAGTACAGAAAAATTTACTTGAGTACGAGTACTACTGTACAAGTCTGCTGTACAGCGTTCGTGGTTAGACAGGCAGTTAAGGTATTATTGTACATTAGCCTGCGCAGCTAGGGCCAATCTACTGTATGTCTTCTTGTAAGCCAACCAGGTAAGCCAACCAGGTGCATTTTTTAAATTGCAAAGCGCTGCTTACTTCAGCATCAAAGAAATGAAGATTATAGTATATTATAGTATTATAGTACATTAAGGTATATAACATAACATTGCCCTCTGTACAATGATCATTCATCATACTGTACTGTACCAAACTGGAAAGTTTGCATTTTGTGTGGGCAAGTAACTCGTCATTTCTTGGCGCCTCGGATTCATGGGCCTGATTCTCAGACCTCTGTGCAGTCAAATGTTGGTCAGGTCTCCAAATCAAAAGAAAATCATTTGAAGATTTTCCGAAAAATAAGGTATAGGCTCCAGCATTGCCAATACTGCTGTGTGTTAGGCTATAAATTTCGTCATTCACATACCTGTATGTACAAATGGATCAGAGTAGAATTAAAACATCTTTTGAAGATCTACAAAAAATGATGATATAGGCTCCAAATTTGCTTATACTACAGTGTGTTAGGCTATAAATGTCACCATTCACATATATGTACAAATGGATCAGAGTAGAATGAAAGACATCATTTGAAGATTGTCAAAAAATGATGGTATGAGCTCCAAATTTGCCTATACTTCAGTGTGTCAGGCTATAAATTTCACCATGTACAAATGAACCAGGATAGACTTTGGTTGAAGATCTGTCACAAAATGACAGTATAGGCTCCAAATTTGGTTATGCTACACTGTGTGGGGCAGTTAGGCTGAAAACAAAAATCCCCAGGACATGAAAAATCTCAACTGTTCTGCCAGTCCACCCAAATTGGAACAGTTGCCATCTTTGCATTTACTTTTAAAAATGAAGTGAAAGTGACATTTCCTGAAATCGATGGCCATTTCTGTCGTTTTTCAGGGAGGAACATGAAAGGCAGCAACTGGGAGAATAATTCGTTCTTCAGATTTGAGCGGGGAAAATAAAACTTCTTCCCGATACTTCCCGAAATTATTCTTTTTCCCGAAAGTTTTGCATACAGTGCTGGGGATAGTGGAAACACTGTAGCAGTGCGAGCACTCAGTATTTTAGAAAAGGCCACGATTTGTCCAACGAAAAAGCCAGAACAGCCAAAGAAGAAAATCTTTCAAACATTTGTTTATAATGAATAAGAAAAAGATCATTACCACATTTTCAAAAGTGGTCTGGGTCTATTCAGTTAAAAACACCTCAACTGTTTTGTTTTACCCAGAATGCACATGCACGCACAAGATGAAAATGTGTCAGATTGGACTGTACATACACAGCAGGAAATGCAACTCTAAAACAGATTGAACCATGGTGCAGACTGTCTCCATGAGTTCCGAGACAGACAGATGCCAACAACTATTAACAACGTCTTCTCACAAACTAAGTACCAGGCATATAATGATGTAAAGTTATTGATTTTCTTCTGTTTGGACATGAAATTAACATCCACGTGTTGACAGACTGAGTTGATAAGAACCATTGCTATGTGTGGCGATTGCTTCAGTGTTTTCCTTTTGAATGAATTCGAATTTGAGCTTTCAGGTAGGCCTACTTTTTGCCTCAAAGCATAGCAGCCGCTGCCAATTTGCATCGCATGTACGGCGAGATCTACGTATGACCAGCAATATTTTGCATAGCCAGTTTCTGAACCACACAGCAAGCTGCGCAGGCCAGGTCTTGCACGCACAAGCCAAACTTTCCAGTGTGGTCATCATACTGTACTTGAGGCAAAAAGTTATGCACATGCTTTCCTATTTGGAAGGAAATAATCTAGCCCTCAATCAGTGCCTACTGTAGTATACTACGCTCCGTTAGACTACAGTGTATGCTCCAATACAATGCTCTTATTCTCTACGTAGATAGTTCCAGTAACAGGATAATAATGATAGGCTTATCCCAGATTTCCTGTATCATGCGATCACATAAACCAACCAGCAGGGGTGGCGTCATGGTATTTTGATAGGGGGCAAAGCATGAGGTGAGTGATCGCTGTCTTGGGGGAGGGGTCAAAGGGGAGGGATCCCCCTCCCGTTGTTAATTTAAGGTTGCTTAGATGCAAAATGGTGCTATCTGTGGGATATTTTTGGAACTGATCATACGTTATGGCCTCAGTGGCACCACCAGGATTTGGTAATTGGGGAGGGGCAACACAGATGACATGGTAATGCCACCTCAGTTAAATCCCCCAAGTCTAAATAAATTGTACCTTTTTTATGCACCCCTGCAGATGTATACAGCAGTGGGGACCCTTCCTTTGTCACTACATAAAAGTGTTCTGGAGGAGGGGTCTAAGGAGAAAGGTGTTCCCCTCCCCTTTGGGAAACTTTTTATAAATTTAAGCTTGCTTAGATGCAAAGTGGTGCTATCTTTGGGATATTTTTGGAACTGATTATATATGGCTGGAAAATGTGCATAGCTTAGAGAATTCTAATTTTTGGTTACTGTCTTCTATTCGGGGAAAGTTTTTATGAAAAATACTGTATATGCGTGGGTCCACAAAAACATTCTTGAACTACAGTGTAATGAAAATTTTCCTTTGCTTCATTTGTGCATTATAAAAGGGTATACTAAAGACTGACAGGTACCGGAATAGGGCCCCCTGGAAGCTCTGGATTAATTACATGTATGGGATATAGGCCTACCCTACCCCTCATTTCCTCTTCTCCTTTCTCTTTCGCTTTCTCCTTTCTTCTCTTTTTGATTCCTTGCCGAAGGCAGGCAAGGAATCTATGCGATGGTGATGTCGTGTGTGTGTGTGTGTGTGCGTGTGCGTGCGTATGTGACGGCTTAGATTGTTTACACGATATCTCAAGAAGGGAAAGTTGGACAGTTCTCAAACTTGGTACATAGATGGCCCATATTGAGAGAAAGAACCCTATTGTTTTTGGTGGAGGTCAAAGGTCATCTGGGGTCACTGGGGGTCAAAATCTGAAAACCTTGTTTACACAATATCTCAAGTTAGAAAGCTTGGATAGATTTCATGCTTGGTACGTAGATGCGTTGTGGTGAGAGGAAGAACCCTATCATTTTTGGTGGAGGTCAAAGGTCATCTGGGGTCACCGGGGGTCAAAATCTGAAAACCTTGTTTACACGATATCTCAAGTTAGAAAGCTTGGATAGATTTCATGCTTGGTATGTAGATGCGTTGTGGTGAGAGGAAGAACCCTTTTGTTTTTGGTGGAGGTCAAAGGTCATCTGGTGTCACTGGGGTCAAAATCTGAAAACCTTGTTTACACAATATCTCAAGTTAGAAAGCTTGGATAGATTTCATGCTTGGTATCTAGATGCGTTGTGGTGAGAGGAAGAACCCGATCATTTTTGGTGGAGGTCAAAGGTCATCTGGGGTCACTGGGGGGCAAAATCTGAAAACCTTGTTTACACGATATCTCAAGTTAGAAAGCTTGGATAGATTTCATGCTTGGTATGTAGATGCGTTGTGGTGAGAGGAAGAAGCCTATTGTTTTTGGTGGAGGTCAAAGGTCATCTGGGGTCACCAGGGGTCAAAATCTGAAAACCTTGTTTACACGATATCTCAAGTTAGAAAGCTTGGATAGATGTCATGCTTGGTATGTAGATGCGTTGTGGTGAGAGGAAGAAGCCTATTGTTTTTGGTGGAGGTCAAAGGTCATCTGGGGTCACCGGGGGTCAAAATCTGAAAACCTTGTTTACACGATATCTCAAGTTAGAAAGCTTGGATAGATGTCATGCTTGGTATGTAGATGCGTTGTGGTGAGAGGAAGAAGCCTATTGTTTTTGGTGGAGGTCAAAGGTCATCTGGGGTCACCGGGGGTCAAAATCTGAAAACCTTGTTTACACGATATCTCAAGGTAGGAAGCTTGGATAGATTTCATGCTTGGTATGTAGATACGTTGTGATGAGAGGAAGAACCCTGTTGTTTTTGGTGGAGGTCAAAGGTCATCTGGGGTCACCGGGGGTCAAAGTCTGAAAACCTTGTTTACATGATATTTCAAGGTAGGAAGCTTGGATAGATTTCATACCAAGTATGTGGATGTGGTATGGTGAGAGAAAGATTTCTGTTTTTTTTGGTGGAGGTCAAAGGTCATCTGGGATCACCAGGTGTCAAACTCTGAAAACCTTTTTTATACCATATCGCAAGGTAGGAAGCTTGGATTGATTTCATATTAAGTATGTGGATGCGTTATGGTGCGAGGAAGAAGCGTATAGTTTTTGGTGGAGGTCAGAGGTCATTTGGGGTCACCAGGGGTCAAAGTCTGAAAACCTTGTTTACACAGTATCTCAAGGTAGGAAGCTTGGATAGATTTCATACTAAGTATGTGGATGTGTTATGGTGCGAGGAAAAACCCTACTGTTTTTTTGTGGAGGTCACAAGCCATTTGAGGTCACCAGAGGTCAAAAACTGAAACTTTGTAAACATGTCATTACAAGGGAGGAAGCACAGATAAATCCCTTCTCATACGTTTTATTTATTTTTTTTTTCATTTTTTTTGTGGTTATTCAAGTTTCGGTTTAAAGGTCATGTGACATGAGCTGATGTGAGCAGGGGTCAAATTGTGACCACATCATAAAAAATGATGTAGAGGAGAAGTATAAATTTGATGGATGAACCTCAGTGTAACAAAGCACCCCCTTTTGGCAAGGAATCACTAAGCCTTTTGGCTTTCTGGTTTCTCCTTTTCATCTTTTTCCCTCTTCTTCTCCTTGAAAATTGAAGGCCAATCTCGGGTGTGTTCATCCATGAGCAGTCTGGTATACACTGTAGTTAAGGTCCTCGATGAGCCAATTGGCTTCCTGACACTCAAATGTTAAACCTGAACTTACTGAGCCAAGAGGTTTCCTACACACCAAAATACTGACTAATAGATAGAAAATACTGGGGTGAAGTGTATACCATGTTACTGAAGGGATGTGCTCAATATTTAATGTGGACATTATAGCAAATGAATAAAAGTATTCTTCACACAAAAATGATTGAAGCTGATGGTACAGTATATTTTAGGGCCCTTTCTTTGCATCCTTTGCTGTGAAAAAAGGCACTTTGACTGAAGTGGCCAAGGTGAACATCTTCCTTATACAGTAATAGGAGCACATGTTTCTCATATTTGAATGATCATGATACACAAATTTGAAAACAGTGTGAAGGCCTATAAGGCCTGCTTCCAAGCTTTCATGTGAGGGGTAGCATATGCCAGTTAAGAACTTCTACAAGGGTCTAAGGCCATGAAACAGAGTGAATTATAGTTTATACGTAATGTAGAAATAATTAGTGGTGTGCTGTCTTCAGAAAATTGTCTTTTTAACCATCTTGACAAAGTTTTTACTGCAGTTGTGATTCTTTCATCCTCAGTAGCGTAACTATAGATCGTTAGTTAGTATCAGCTACAAGGTGTATGGAGATCTGCATGTAAGAAACTTAGTTGCTAACCTACATCACAGTATGGATGCTGATACAAGCTGCTGATAATTGGCAGAGATGAGGAATACATGCAGTAGCTAAGGTGGGAAAGGGTTGGTACCCTTAGAAAATGTTTGTTCCTCCTCGAAAGCACTTGTTAATGAAATTAACTACTATATATATTGCCTTTTAACATATTTACCCCTGAAAAATATGTTTTACTCCTCCAGTACCTTGTCTAGTACAGACCTAAGGTGAGGCATGCTCAGAATTCACTTGCAAGCTTGAGTGTATTACGTCAAGTGGTAATGTATGCAATGGTCAAGACTGCTCCAGGCAGTGTAGCCAGACAAGGTACTGATGGGGGGGGGGGGGGGTACTGATGCAGGGTATGAGATAGCTTCCGGGGGGGGGCAAAATGTTTTTCAAGGGTGTAGGGGTGTGATATATGTAAAGCATATTAAGGCAATGGTACAGTAACTGAAATTTTCTAGGTGGGAGAGGCAAAAATTTGTCCCCTTAGCAATTCGTTTGGTTTGTGTTGTCCGATGATCTTGTCTTTGAATTGCAGCATACTGCAAATATCAAGGCAAATGAAAGCTTTAGCATGCTTTATAGTTCCAGATGTTTTAATCAGAGGTATTTGTACAATAAATTTCTACAAAGTGGCTTCATGGGTGTTACATACAAAAGATGTATGGGGTTAACTGTGAGGACAGAGTCTCAGTGGAAGTAAAATTAAATTCTGAGAGAAGCATATGTGTGGGATCTGGTAATCACTGTAAGTGCTTAAACTTTGTATTGCAACTAACATGTAGGAGTCACCTCAAAACATTGACAGTTCAAAAAGAATTAAACTGTTTAAAAGTCTAGAAACATTGAAGGGAGGGGGGGGGGGGGAGCAGTGGCTGGGAAAGCCCCCATGGACTTGTTGGTTTGTTGCTTCTGTATGTCCATAACCAGAAATAACAGAATGTTATGGCATTCTGATGGTACAGTAGCAGTAGTGTACGTTATTTGGGTTTAAAGGATTCCATGTGGGGAATTAAGGTGTGAAGTAATTTTTAAACTCACAAATGAATACTGCCCTCTCTCAAGACACATTTTTGTCAGATCAGTATGTTTCTAATTCAAACAGTGACCTTCTAGGAGGTGTACACCATAAGTAGTAAGGGGATCATCGATTTTTTGCATCCTTTTCACAAGAGCTACATTTTTTTTTTATTCAGACCCTCTGGATCCTTCCCCCTCCCCCCCCCCCCATGTCCACATCCTGTGCTGAACTGTAATTCTATGACACATCTGTGTAATTCATTTTGATTAATTGAACCTTTTGTCTATTTTATCATCAGCGCAACTTTGATGAAATATTACTGTATCATGGACACCTTGGAGAATCACCTGCTTGGCAAGTTCCCCATCTGTTGGAGACCTTTCCTGAGAGTTCTCAGATCACAGAGAAGTGATGTCAAAATACTTGAGCATTTTCTGCCAAGAAGGCTTAATTTACAAACAGCAAATGATAACAAGGACCATATAGATTGTCACCTGACTGGTTTGGTTATGGCTGCAGAACTTGACATGACAAGGAACCTGTCTTAAGAGAGGGGCAGTATTTCATTTGTGAGTTTTAAAAAGTTGTTTATGTTCGACAAAATCTCTATTTGATTTTAAGATATGAGTTCACCAAAACAGGGAATATGTAGATGTAATTAATGGCCTGGGTTAGGAAGTACTTTTGGCCAATAATTTCCTTGATAGCTACATGCCCAAACCAATACAGGCGCCCACACCCTTTATCAAATTTATGCATACTTTTTTCAATACAACCATTTTCCAAATAGTCAATTACAAAGGGTTGTGCGTGATAAGTGAGTTTTGGTATGCACGTCCTTTTATTTGTGCGATGGCATGGTTAACAGTGGCCGAGAAAGTGACTGGACAGCAACCAAAAGTCGATCCCAACAAGCCTTGTTGGTAATTGCTATTTGGGAAAAATCAGGGTCTATGAAAATGAGAGTAGGGGTGCTAGAGTAGAAGTAAGGGAAGCCATGTACAGGAAATGAGATCAGGCACCCCCATGGATTGTGCCATGGCTTGATTAGAAGAATGGTACTGTATCCTCAAAGAGGACATGGCCATGCACAGTATCCTTGAAAAAAAAAAACAGAAGCAAATCATTGCTACAAGGAACTATACTCTATCAAGAAGTAAAAAATGTACTTTTCATTATTGAGGGCACTGGTCATTCAATTTAAACTTTATCTATAACTAACTCTGTATGTCTATCACACCATGTCTGTATGTTCTAGAAATACATGGATCATAGCACAAGTAACTACAAACTGTGAGGTAAATACTGTGTTTGCAGTTTACATTCAGAATGTCTGTTTATTGTTACAGGTAATCTACGTGTAGCTTTCTGAGAAATCTTACTTGTTATAGAATTGTCTTATTGTGCAAGTTCCTCCAAGATTGCCTTACTGTCCTTTCCACTCTCAAAGAACTCTCCTGATGTTCCATTGAAAGAACCATAAAGAAGAATTTACGCAATCAGCAGTGCTCAAGGATTTTCTTTCAAAAGGGAGTAAAAGAAAGCAGCGACTTACTGATGATTGGTGTAAATTGTACCAACCACCTGGTGTTGAATAATTCATAGTTTAAGCAAGAACATTTTGGTCTCAGGACATCAGTTGTCAGTAGTGGGATTTTGTATGTGACAAATCTAGATTGATCATAATATTTTTAAAGAGACTTGCCAGAAGATTCGAGTAATGATCGCAAGAACGCATAGCTTTAGTACACCCAACGATCCACAGTGTAGGGGTTGGCTGGCAAATGTTAAATACAAGTAGCACTGTAATCTGATGATGACATGGCATAAAAGGCAGAAGAAATGTTTTCTGAGTTGACCAGAAAAGCAATATTGTCTCAAAATTTTAGAAAGAAAAAGTGATGACGAACTATGCAGTCTGAAGACTTTGGTCCCATTTATGTTACAAAAAGCAAACAATTTGTGGGGGGTGGCAGTTGACTGCGGCGGAAGAAAATTTTTCCAGAAGTAGGGTGCAGCTCTCTATTGTGAAAGACGAGACTAATGTGGTTATGCAGTCAAGGTCAGGGTGGAAGAGTATAAAAAGATAAAAGAAGACGAAATCGTCTTAAAGTGTGCAACTGTTTGGGAGGACACTCATAAAGTAAGATTTAATTGTAAGGAATCTGTATTCTCGTGGTAGTCATAATGAGACTAAACGAACTTATAATGGAAATAAAACTTTTGTACTAAATATTGATGTACAAACATGTGCATGGTGTCTTTAGTGGCATGCACGCCCCCCCCCCCTATGACGTGGGTGAAGATGTCATTTAGCGATGTGAACAATGCATAACTGAAGAAAGAAACTGCTTAAAATGAAAGAGTGAAAGGGGAAATATGTGGATAGTGGAACTCCTCTAGGTCTTTCAAACATAAAACTCAAAATATATAAGCTTAGATTTGGAAAGGGGGATCTGGCATAGCAAAGAAAGGCAGATTGTTGTTGCCTCGAATCGCGCGAGCACAGCGTATATTCTGTCTATGAGCCACAGAACGGAGTATTGTACGAGGTCAACCTTTGCTCCGTGGGTTTAACTACCAAAATCACAAGGCAAATTAATGACAGCACGGCATTAAGTACAATTGTAAAAGACTAAATACAGACACATTACTGTTTTAATACAATGTGGTTTGACTACCTTAAGTGCGACGGGTGTAAACCCCAACTGTCCCTCCACACTACCCAAACCATGTGAACCACACATTCCGAGAGCCCAGCCTATCATCTATTAGTGTGAATGGAGATAAAGCTTCTAATGGAAGTGCAGTGGAGAAGACATTGGAGGACTCATCAGCATGTTTTTGCAAATTTGCGAATTTTGCAACTATCATCTTTTGTACTGAGGCGATGAATAAGCATTTAGCGTTTTACAAGAGTGTTGCGGAATTTTGAAGTTGTTATTTATCAAGAGAGGTGCGATAACTGGTTACTGAGATATGCCCACCAGGGAAATAGGGCCATCCAAAAATGGAGAGAGTCACGTCCACATCCTCCCACCTATCCCCTTCACCAGATTGGTAAACCATTTATCCTTGTGGCAGAATACACCAATGCAGAAATGGGTGTAGGCTATAATAAAATGTTTTCCACTTGGTGTATTTGACTGAAACACACAACGTACAAAAACACAATGTGGCGGATTTTATATTGTTGGAAGCACAGTACCAGCGCCTGGTGTTTTTTGTAACAGTTATAAGTCACTGTCAGTTTCTCATGACGATTTTGTATCACATTTGAGTGGCCATATCCAGAATTTGAAGATGGAAGGGTGTGAAGGCATAGCAGCACCAGATATTGAATTACCACGACGCTCCACCAGATTGAAAGGAAGATCTTTCTATCACCTAAAGAACATGTAAGGGTGGGTGTGAAGTCACTTGGTAGTTATCTTGTAGGAGGGCACACCGTTGGGAGCTAGAGAGGGGAGAACAAAGGCGGACGGAGACGGGAACCAATGAAAATGTAGCCCTGTAAGGGACTTAAATTGAAGGTACTAAGCATATTGAAATGTATTGTAGGCTGCAGGACTGCTAGCCTGCATACATGGCTATGTCTTGGAGGGACCATCAGCCACATGGGTTGTAATGGCCTTCTCCTGCTTTCCTATTTCATATTACAGCTCTAACATATGTGGTTCCCTCACTATTCAAGGATGCCTTAACATGCACAAAGGAGAGTACTCATGGGAAACACCGTCAACTCACAGAAACTTCTGAAAAACATTTGCTACATTACCCTTGCACTGAGGTTTTGTTACATCACAGAACACACTATTAAATCGTGCCCCAGTTGTGTGTGCGATACACACACACACACCAATGTGACCTACTACAACTTTTATTCAACACGAAGACTATGAATTCAAGTACGATTAACATATATCACATCCAACTTCCGTATCCAGCCAATTTGGTGTCACACACATCGTCATACCAATAAAAGTAGGTATTTCTATATCCACAGCAATGTTATTGTTAAGTGTTGTCTTAAGTAGAATCTGTACAATTTCAACTCATGACTTGCGTACATTGCGTAACACTCTTTTGTGGTGTAACAATAACTTATTCGCAAAATACAATGTGAAATCCTGGTACAAAGAACATTTGTTGGGCGAACATAGGCTGTAGGTGATGGTAAAGTGTACATCTATTTCACTGAAAATTAAGATTTGGGTAACTTTAGGATATTGTATAGTAATATCGTATCACGGCAGCTTTAATTAGCAAAACATTCTTAAAGGGAAACACTGAGAGGCCATAGTACGAATACTAAAAAGACTGTATATGAATACACGAGATAATTTGCTGTGCCGATTGTATCCTTGTTTTTTTTTCCCGATTGTGTGTATACAGTAATGTGTTTTTTTTTTTCATCATCTTTATTCCAGAGTCTCAAAGGTTTTAACTCAAATTTGCCAACAATTGCATATCCTGTGTTGTTTTATCTATAGAAAATATACTGTGCAGATATGGGGCTATGGACTGTAAGTTTTTATTACCCCAAGTGTGAAGAGATCAATTTTATGACCAAATATTGGCACTAATATTACCTAATTGTGTGGGCATGACTGTAAACTAGCAAAGGCAGTACATATTGAGATACTTGCCTAAGTTGTCGGGGGGCAACGTGAAAGATTAGGTTGTTTTGTTATAGGGTGGTGTACACACTGCTGTCCACAATGTGTGCCACAAAAATTTGGTCAGTTAGTGGTGAACAAGTTTGTTGATCTGAGAAATTGCGGTATAGAAGAAGCAGGGACTGTGGAAATATCATGTGGCCTACTCATTGGCTAACATGTGGTCAAGACATTTGACGTGTTGAGTGGGAGGATGGAATGTCCCAGGACTTTATCCCAACAATGGCCAGAAACAATGTATAACTGGTGGGGGGGGGGGGGGGTGGGGGGGGGGGGGGGTGGGGGGGGGGGGGGGTGGGGGGGGGGGGGGGTGGGGGGGGGGGGGGGTGGGGGGGGGGGGGGGTGGGGGGGGGGGGGGGTGGGGGGGGGGGGGGGTGGGGGGGGGGGGGGGTGGGGGGGGGGGGGGGTGGGGGGGGGGGGGGGTGGGGGGGGGGGGGGGTGGGGGGGGGGGGGGGTGGGGGGGGGGGGGGGTGGGGGGGGGGGGGGGTGGGGGGGGGGGGGGGTGGGGGGGGGGGGGGGTGGGGGGGGGGGGGGGTGGGGGGGGGGGGGGGTGGGGGGGGGGGGGGGTGGGGGGGGGGGGGGGTGGGGGGGGGGGGGGGTGGGGGGGGGGGGGGGTGGGGGGGGGGGGGGGTGGGGGGGGGGGGGGGTGGGGGGGGGGGGGGGTGGGGGGGGGGGGGGGTGGGGGGGGGGGGGGGTGGGGGGGGGGGGGGGTGGGGGGGGGGGGGGGTGGGGGGGGGGGGGGGTATTCACTTTCTTGCGAAATCATCAAATCTTTTATCTGAAAATGATGGAATAATACTCTATATCTTTTGACTGTTGAAAACTTGTTGTAGAGAAACTTAACTGTTCACCCTTCAAAACCAGCCTGCCAGCTTTGAATGGTATTAATGAATCATACCTCATCAATGTAACAAACTCTTGAGTAACAGTAGAGTACTTTGTATACAAACTGAATCATTATAGAAGGTTCTGCTATGCTTTCAATAAAATAAAGTCTACAGTATGAACATATTTGCTGCATTGCAAAAGCTGTTTAATTTCTTATGTTTAGTTTGTAATGGTAAGATAAAAAGTATCGAACAAAGAGCAACTTAAATGTGACAAAAAAATACAACAATTACCCCCTTATTTTAAACCCCTCCATGTTAGTTAAAAGATCTAAATCATTGTTTAAAAGTCAGAAACATTGTCATAGAAATAAACAGAAAAAGTTTAGTACAACCAATTAGGTTTCTTTTAAGGTGTAAAAAATGATCATTGATTAGTTTGATATTTTATTAATCTTTGACGACCACTGATTAGAGAAATTACTATCTGAGAAGAGAGACATACAGGTCTTTAGCAGCCTTTTACTTTCTAGAAACAAATAAAAGGTGCCAGAATAGCTTTTCAGGCTTAAAAAATTAGCATTATGGTTTACAGAACGTTTTCTCCAACATTATGTTAAAGTTTAGTCCAAGGTATTTGGATGACTGCAACTATTTGTTGCAAAGTTTAATATCATAAGCTTGTACAAATATGTGTTTTAACCCGATATTTTCAAAGTTATTTCTAGCTAATATTTTTCACACAACCTGCATTCCCCACAGTGCAAGCAAATAGATATTGTTTTGTGGTGCATCACGGGCACTTAACATGATTGCCGAAGCAAAAGCTATTCCATTATAATCAGAGGGGATAACACTTGTACTTGTTATGACCATTGAAAAAGGTTGTATTAAACCATCATGCCTTTATATCATTTCTGATTGTGATATATGCAATTTTATCCCAAACGGAGAAAACTAATACGAGTCACTTAGAGGAAACTGTTAATAGTCACAGATACATCAGCACCCTTTAACCAGAAAGCCAAAAGGCATGGTGATTGCTTACCACAGAAATGTTTTAAGTCAAACACTGAGTTGTCAACTTGACAGTGTTTCATAAACTATCATGTTTATGATTTTGCATAGAATGTTTACGAACTATGGGTACAGATACCATGTTTTTAATATGGTCGAAAATCAACTTATTCCTATTAATTTGGGGAATAACTGTACATGTCTCATACAGGATCAAAATGCGTCATGATTGCTAAATCTTAGTTTTCAAAGTTTTCATTATCTCCAGCGACATCAAATGACTTTAACCTACCACTAAAAGCAACAGATTATGCAATCAATATGTTACACTAACATGACAATTGTCAAATACAGAATGATGTTCAAAAAGGATGTTTTTCTTGAGATACCAGACATGTATAGAAAGCTTTTACAGTGACATCAGATGATCTTTGACCTCTGTCTCATATAAAAGTCCGCATACCAAGGTTGAGATTCACACAATTCCCTTTTTGCGATATCATGTGCTCCAGATTTTACACTACTTAGTATCTGGTAACCTCAAATGGCCTTTTACCTCCACCAAATATGAGAGATTATGTACATGCTAAGTATATATCACTTATATATCCACATATCAGATTCATACATGTTTTGCTTCTTGAGATGTTTTTAATAATTTCACTATTTTACCTCTGCTGACCTCTGGTAACCTTTAACCTTCAACAAAAACTATAGAGTATAATAATGACCATCCACATGTCATCTTTGTTCCAGCATACTCTTCATGAGTTAGTGTTTATCAGCAGTTTTCATGGTTTGCACCACTTTTCTACCAGCCAAGTATGAAACTCCGTGATGCTGCCCCTTTTTAGATACCGTGTTCACAAGCTAAAATTGTCACATACACACATACTAACACCCACACACACACACACAGGACATCATCCTCGCAGAGAGTCCTTTTGCTACAGCAAGGAATAAAAAATGGCTGTTCACAAGGTTCTCACACACACACACTGATTGAAGTTAATGAAACACCGTAGTCTTTTTTTTATTTAACACTCTTTATAGAATTGTCATAACTAGTGCTTCAGCAACCATAAATTCCATCACAAATGAATCATTCCCCAGTAAATAAGACATCATTAGGTTTTACACAATCGTGAAGAGTACATGTGTCTTACTCTTATTATAACATACCCTAGCTTTCATGAAGATTTTAGTTGATATACTTTCTGCCTGAGAAAATGTCAACAAGACTTGGACATCATCCCTGTCTATTTTTTTATTCTTTTGCAATCTGAGCGGATGAGAAACTCTACTGGCGGTGCAAAGATGGGATATGGAAAACTGCTGCAAGACAACCAGGGAATTTATTAAACAGTTTACACCTTAAGGAAAGGGCATTATGCAGTAATAGATACCTATACAATTTTTCTGCTTAGTATAAAATGTAAATCACGAAATACTATTGAATTATTATGAAACTTAATTTAACATATCGCCATTATTTGAACTATTATTCTTTTACAACCCTATCTTTCCATTCAATTGTAAAAGCACAGGAGTAATGAGTAGTAGACTTCTCAATAGTTTCACCCATGTCTACTGACAGTACTGTACATTTTAGCAAGGATAAACCGGGTTCTTGATCCATAAAGTCCAAGCACCGAGGTATGTTAACCTTCCGAGCCACATTTAATGTAATATGGATTCAGTCTTAGACATGTCTCAATTTTAAGCACTAACTTTTACTGCCTGGTCAGCATCAGGTACATAGGTGTTGTTTACAGATGTAACAGTCACACTGAGAAATTCTGCGTCTTCTTTATCCCTCTCTGGATGTCGACAGAGTTGTATAGTCGAGTACTGCTCCAGGGGTAGCTTGGTATTGTAGTCTGACAATAACATCTTCACACAATGAAATCAAAATGTTTGGTGCTGTGGTGTGATTGTTGTTCTATCCTTTACCATGGTGATGAGTTTACCATGCCCTAAATAATAACCGTTCCTTTGACTAAATTTAGACACACTTACCAATGTTGACAAAAACATATTCCAAGTTTGATTATTTACCCAATTCAGCAAAACAATATACAAAGAGTGGGATTCATAATCAATAGAGATCATAAAGAATGCATTGAAAGTGAACTTTACCATATCCATGCTTTATAAAAAGTTTGCCTATGAGCTAAAAGTTTTTTTCATGACTATTGAATCTGAATTCATCCCAATAATTATAATTATTTGGCTGACAAAATGTACAGATACGAGTCTAAACTAACTACCATCAGCAACTATCTGTGCTGATTTTAATTTTAACCAGTAAATTTCTAAGCTGACAGATACATGGGAAGATACGTCTTGAGTCGCTACAAACTGAGCTGACAATAATGTAAAAAATAAATGTCTTAAACAGCTACAAACAACTGAGCTGACAATAATATAAAGATACATGTCTAAGACGGCAAGTTACAAAGTCTGCACACCTGGTGGCAGCTTATCTATCAAGTCATACATTCAACTCTCATTATGAAGTCCTAATTCTTAACGGTTTTCAAACATTTCATCCTGTTAATGAAACTTACATTGTATTCTGAGTCATTGTCACAGCAAAAGCAAATAGTAAGTACGATGTCATCATCAGTGTTTCTAACCCCATCTACAAGTGGTACAGCCCTTACAATGTACAAAGGTGGTGCAGAGATTTGGCTAACAAGACTTGCTGAGAGGTAAGTCAAACACTGGATATCTACTGTCACAGACTTCTCTTTTAGCTGTCTTGGTATGGATCTCTCCTCAGTCCATCTGATTGCATCTGAAAAGTAACGTTAATTTATATTTCAGAATAACCACATACTGCAGACATTTCAAAGGGCACCACTTATTTGATAGAATTACTTCTACGGGCAAAACAAAAAAGTCTAAAGAAGGTCACACAAGATGAAAGTCAATTCTCACATCTACAAATGCAGTGTCTAGTAAACCTGTAAAAATAATGATCACAATCATAATTCCAAGGGTAACATTGAGTGTACATTGAATCAACGTGGCACAGGCAGCAAATATCTTTCAGCAGTATTGAAAAATCAAAACCTACTCAAAAACTCTGGCCGTAGCTTTAATAAACAAAATCAATATTACACATTATATCAATTATGACAGTTGCATCAATTTGGCATTAGGAGGTTAGTGTTATGTAGCATGAAGTTACCCCTCATAGTATCACTTTAAGTTCTCTATTGAGACACTCTGTTCTTATTCTTGATAAATTAAAAATTCCCTTCCTGAAACCAAGATTATTCAACTTCCTGTTTCCTGACCCTCCCCCAACAGTACCTTCCCTCTTTGTTTAATTGTAGGCAACCCTGGTTCTTAACTACAGAGATACTGTAATGTGTCCTCACCTGCATGCCAAATTGCCACATAAGTTAGTCTAAGCCCTCCTCAATGATCCTTCTGTGTTCATGCAGTTGTTCTGCCCAAGCGGTTGAAGCCACAAAAAATTCACTGCCCTTATTAATTTACTTTTATGAACTCTTTCGTTGTTCTTTGTTAAGTATAATTTGTATTCCAGACCTTGCACAGACACTTTATTCTGAAGCTGTTCTTGTATAATAAACTTGTATGATATTTTAGATTATTTTGTGTCTACAGTTCCTCTATTTGCACAGAGCACTATGAAACATTTGGGGAAATAACTAGCAAATAAGCAACGAAACAGGGAAGTTACCACGCTGCGTTATTTTAAGTTTCCATCATCCAGGCCTTGAATTTTGAGGCGTGTGATTTTTTGCACACCTAGATAAAGAATTGGAACTCAAGTAAATCTATTAAGGTTTAATAAAACAGTTTGTAGCACACCTGAAAAATAGAAAACTCAGTTCATCTAGTATTCAAACGCTACTTGGTATTCTTGAGTGGTATGAAAATTATTAGCATCACAACTGCAATATAGTGCATTTTAATAATCACGAAAGTAAGATCATTCGTAAAAACACCAATATCTAGAAGGTGTGTGCTCAAGGCACTGTCCAAAGCTGTAAAGACCAACTTGCCAAAAACAAAGTTTAGTTAAATATCTGAGTTAATGGAGGTTGCAGTAACTTATGATACTGACAGCACAAGGACAAAATACTGCAAGATTGTTATCCTAAACACTAAAGGCAACTAAACAGTACAGCCTGTCTCACCTGATGAATCTTCATCATTCTTTGTAATCTGCCCGGAATAAATGATGACATCATGATGCTCTGGCTCAGAGATGAGAGCAGAGTGAGGAATGTTAACCTGTAGTGATTTCTTAAACTTTAAGCCAAGAGGTTCCAGTTTGATGAGGGGTGTCATTCTTGCTGTGTCAACTTCTCTATCCATGGGAAAGGGAGATTCATTCATAACACTTAGTGCAAGCACATGACTTTCAAGGAGAGCATCAGGAGGGACTGTCAGCGAGACATTAGCTAACTGAATGGTCCCTCCCTCTCTACCAATACTGCGTTCAGTATACAATTGATGATGATGTATGCCCCCTAAAAATGATGCTCTGCCCTTATCTCCTGCCTCTGTATGTTCAAGGGCTGCCTGTGTTTGTGATGCATACTTAGGCTTAGTGCCATCTATCCGTGATGTTTGGCTGTCTCTAACCTGACGTTGTGCTGAGAGATCTTTTGCAGCATTAACCTCTACAAAATGATACAAAACGGTAAAAGATACATTTTCAACTTAAGTAAAACCTGTATTGACAGATGTGTGAGACTGAGTCTCAACTGCATTACTCATCTCAGACCACGAATAAATATTGCCATCATACACAATCAGAAGGCCTGGATACTTAGCAATATTATGCCAAGAGAAAAGTATTCTGTATTCAAGTTTTCACTGACACTGCTTCAGTGAGAAGCTACTTTACATCCACTAGGAGTAAAATGTTTAAGAAGCATCAGCACTGGCTAACATTTTAGTGAACCACAAATCACAGCTTGAGTCTTCAAAGTTTTACCTCCGAGGCAGCATGTGGATAGATTCATACCTAATGACCTAAACCTAAATCAATGCAAATCTTGAAAGGCACCTAGATCAACCAAGTACAAGTCATTATTTTCCCTTCTTGAGACACCAAATCAAGTACAATTTGACTTGTGGTGACATTAAATGACCTCTGGCCACCAAAAAAAATTACATGGTCCTCTACTTTCATCCATCTAGTACGTTTAAAATCTGCTGTTCTATTTCGTGAGATATCTGGCTCTGTTTATAATGCTTTTTCACAGGTTGAATGCTCGTGAATTCAAAAGACCTCCCATCTCACCAATACATTTCATGCACATCCACATTTTAAGTTCAAGATCTGTCAATGGTTCTTTTTTTTTAGTTATCAAGATCACAAGGTTTTCACATCTGACTCTGTTTATCTCAAAGGACTTTTGATCTCTACCCCAAACAGAAGGGCTCTTGTACTTAGAAAGGTTTACATAGTTTTTAAGGTTTCCCAAAGTAAATGAGAAAAACTTTTCTAATTGTCAAAGACACAAGACAATATGTCCCCCTAAACTGAAAAGCAAACCTGAGAGCCAGAAAGCTTAGTGATTCCTTTCCTCTTGGATACAAGTTTATTACAATGGTGTCCCATTAACATAATACTAAGTTATCAAGGTTTTCATTGCTTGACCTCTGGTGACCCAAAATAAACTTTGACTTTCACCAAAATCTTTACTTCATTTCTACTTAAATGTGGGCACTCCAGAACTAAGTATAAAATTTATTGGAGTTCTTCTTCACAAACTGTGTTTGCAAGATGTCAGCTTTGGCCTTCGATTATCTCAAGCGACCTTTGACCCCCACCAAAAACAACAGAGATCATAATCAATATGTTGTACCTACATGGCAAGAATATATGAGATTGTTCAATGTCTTCCTTCTTGAGATATCATGTAACATTAATATTCATGGCTTCAACAGTTTGACCCCAGTGAGTCCAAATAACCTTTGACCTTCCTAACATATTGTAAAGACCATGCATGCGCTAAAAACAGAGTAACCAACTGGACAGTTGAGATTTATTTCCTTTTTCTTTCTTGAGATACCACATTAACAAGATTAACTGCACTTTGACTTCTTGTAACCCCACATTACCTTTAACCTACACCAAACACTATGTAGGGGTGATCTACTCAATATGGAGTATACACATGGCAAGTATGCAATCCCTTAAGCTTACGCATCTTGAGATTACATGTTTCCAAGCAATTTTTAAAGATTTTAGTTCTACTTCTGGTGACTCCAGATGACCTTTGATCTACAGCAAAAATTATAGGTATTACCTCTTTAGTATCGAGTAGCTACATGCAAAGTATGAAATCCTTAGAGCTTGCCCTTGAGATACTGTGTTTACAACCAGTTTCGAGGTTTTCAATATTTGATCTCCAGTGCCCCCAAGTGACCTTTGACCTCCACCAAAACCAAAAGGTATCATCTATTCAATGTGCGGTGTCCTCATGCTAACTACAGTAAACCCCCTTTTTCGGGACTGATGAAAGTTCTGATATCGGAAAAATTCGCTGATAAACAGGGTATCAACTTTTGAATTTAATAACATACACCGGGTTCCTAAGAAAGAGTGCAAAAATATTTCCTAAATAATTTCAAAGCAGCTATAAAATTACAGAAAAATTGCCTAAAAATATTTAGCTTTTATATTTTCTGATCAAAGATATGAAGAACAATTTTGTAGACTTGTAAAATCCAGAGATCATTGCTAAAATTCGATCCTACAGTCTACTGAATGAACAATTCTTTGTACAACTTAATGTGTGCATGTGCTGGAGGCAAGCTCTAACATTCTTGAGAGATATTTCCTATATGGGAAGTCCAAAAGCATTGGAGAAAACTGAGTAGAAGACTCTCAAATAGATATTTACAATGCTTTAGTAAGGTCTACCTTCTTTTCTTCTAGGCGCGGAATCCAAAATGATACTTAGTTTTTAGATTTGGTCAAACTACAGCTGTATGTCTTACGCTATACTAGTATATAAAATGCGTGGGATATGGAGCATATGCCAACACATGGCTTTTAAGCAAGAAATTCTAAACAAATGCGTCTGATTTTTCTTCCTTATTTGACAAAGATTTATATATTGTTGCCAGATGTGTGCTGTTTTAGCCATCATAACATCTTACCATGACTGAAAAAATCCCGATAAAAATAGGGTATTTCTGCTGGTATTTCTGCTGGTAACTCCGTGGAGTTTGCCTTGAAATGCACGAACAACTTTTCGGATACTACCTTAATTGTGTTGAATATTAGTCTTGTTAAATTGCCAGGCCAGTTTGGATAAACAGGGTTTATACTGCATGACATTCACTGAGGTTTCCCTTTTGGAGATATCCTGTTTACAAGCATTTCATTTTGACCTCTTGTGACCCCATGTGACCTCCGACCCTTAACAAAAACAAGAAGGATCAACTACTGAATGTGGGGTATCTACATATTAAGTAAGTGACCCCTCACAGCTACCCTCCTTGAGATATTGTGTTTTCTAGCAAAGCCTCACATACACACACCACGGGTGCACCCACATGCCCACAGCAGTCTCAGACATACACACACAGCGTCGGCTCACCCACACACACACACACACACACACACACACGCACATACCCGTTTACGGCGCCGATCGGGGACATACACAAATAATGTGCAAAGTGGGGACATCCTCTTCCTCCTAGTGAACCGGGGACAATTACAGGTTTACACACCAGGAAACTGTTGATGCCGAAAAAATTACACACTCATTTACACATGAATGAGGACTTAAAACATGAAATTGGGGTACTACCTCACATCAATTTGTAAAGTTGTAGGCACATATCTGACACCCCACTTTGCATTATTTTAGACATTCTAGAAACGGGGATATCCCCATTTCGCGGCGTATCCCCATTTCACTAGTATTTTTTCCTGTGTGTATCCCCAATTCACGCCCTAAACAGACCCACACATCATCACACCCATGCCCCTAGCACACGTTACACACGGCAGGTGCACCCATACGCACCCTCGCTTCCTTACCGGGACACGAGAAACGTCCCGGTAGGGAAAAGACTGGAATTGCCAGCAGCGGAGCTGCCAGAGATCTCGGCGATCAGACGTGGCCGTTGAGTGCGGGCTGCGGTGCCGTGCAAGCACGTGCAGTCGCGCGTGACCTCTCGTTGCAGTGGCCGAATTTCCGGGTAGCTACTCGCAGTTTCGAGCCGCGTGTGAGCTAGGAAAGACGTGCGAGCCGTGCGAGCGGCGAGCTGCCCCGTGTCCCGCTACGGACATGGTGGTGAGTGCCACTGCACTGACTCTCTCTGCCTTCGGTGTGATCAACCCCCCCCCCCAAAAAAAAATTTCTATGTCAACCCATATTTTACTTTATTCAAAGAACCTGCGTAATAAGACTGCATGAATATTTTCCAAGCCAATTCTCCAAAACAGTTTAACACAAGATTTATAAAAAAATCTTTAAAATATGTCACACTACTACCATGCAAGGTCCAGGTTTCATAACCATTGAATTCAATAAAAGACATAGCCACCAAATAAAGCTGGGGTAAAGTTATTTTCTGTTTAAAGCAGATTGCAATTCTTGTTCTTTCCTACCAACAGTCAAAGTTTTAAACCTTTTTATAATACAGTAGCTTTAAATATTGGTGTTTTAACATCCATGAGTGAGATGATTTCATTGTCTATTGTCTCTTCCCCTTTAATACATCTCTTCCACTACATGCAGTTTTCTGATATGGTAAAACTTACCTTTTCTAATATAGTGTAACTTACCTTCCCATGTGTACATCTCCTCTACTTTGTATAGCTCATACTGTTCTTTATCTATTTTCTCCTGATATGGTGCTACTAGGTCATGATTAACTGCTTCCAGCTGTAACACTGCCAATGCCTTCTGCAAGTTAGTGACATCAAACATGTTAATGACATTTCGTTTCTTTAGCACATCAATGATCTTCATTCCAGGAGACTCAATTAAAGATACACGGAGCACTGTGTCACAGTCTGATACAGGTATGTTACAAAATCTGGCCAATCTGAGGCAATCATCTAACCTAAGATGTTCTGCAATGGCAACGGCCAATCTTCCAAACTCAGCTGTATATTGAATAAAGTTAAAGAAAAACACTGAATGATATATTCCAGTTATGTAATACTGGCAAAATCATCCTGATAAATTTTTCTTCCAAAAGGTTATTCAATGAATCAAAATGCCCACATCAGAGGAAATGCCCATTAGCCAGGATTGAGCAAAACTCCAACCACAACTAATCCTCTTAACAAAGAAAGTGTGCAGCTCAACTTTATGGCAGGCATGAACCTCATCTTGACTCCTGAGAACCTGTATTGTTGAAGGTGTCTCATGCATGACACACTGAATAGCTGTGTTGGGCCTGTAAGGAAAAGTCTCCCCAACAGTTGTGAGGAGGTACCCTGTAAGCTAAGAAATCTATAAGATGTTCTGATCCTGCTTCCCCGAGTTGCCATTGGAAGATAGGGTTAGAATAGGTAATGGAAAATACCCGTCGTGCAGTTTCTGAACGTTTGGGGAAATACGAGGGATGTGCACCTTCACATGGAACCCTTGTAGGGGGCACCCAGGGCATAAAAAGGTCCTGGAAGCATAAATGCCTGCTAAATCGTCATACCATATGAGTTGTAATTGGCACCTCTTGAAGGATATTTTGGAATCATGATCGCATTCTGGTGGCTACTCAGTTTGTCTTTTTGTTGTTCACAATGTATCTGCTTCAAAAGGAAATTTGAAACACTGGTTTCCATATTCTCAGTAAGTGAAAGCAGTTTGATAGGAGAAATGCTTGTGCTAATGCAATAAAGATCACAAGAGTAATAATGACACTTACTCTGAAGTTTGTACCCATTTGATAAATACACTTAATACTATCACAGTAATTTGACAATATTACCATGTATTTGAAATCATCTGTTAAACAGACATCAAAACCAGATGAACGTCTATACAGCATCCTTGAATAATACTGAGCAAATACGCACCTTTCTCAAGGATTGCACTGAAAAATAAAATCAGTTTTTGAGAGGTGCTGTAACAGGAATGTCATTAATTCTTTTCTTGCAATATATTGTCTTTCATGCAATGCATCACACACATACATATAACTATTCCCATGATTGAATCCAGGTTTCACAGTAATAGAAATTTTAAGGAAAAGATTCCACAACCATATAAGATAAGTCTACATGAAAATATTTTCAAACACAACCCAGAAAAATTACCTAGCCTCCCACAGTCCTGTAACCCTGATCTCATACACCAATGTTATTATAACCTTTCATATCTATTTTAACGTCCACAACAGTGATGTCCGTTAATACTAATAGGTGACGCTGCATACCTGCAAGGATTGCACCATCTTCATCTCTGGTCTCCTCTGATTCAACTAAAGATTTATCCTCCACTGGTCTCTGGAAAATAAGTGAGTATAACAAATTAAACACTTACATCGCATTAAGTATACAGTGTGACAGAATTTCTGATTCTCTCTGTGCTCTTAAAAAACATACTGTACAATCTTTTTGAACTTTTTGAAATCTTTTGAAACGTACAAGTGAATAATCACTGATAAGCGATACTCTATTTCCAGCCTGACTACCCATGACAGACCCATGAGGTAGAAGTCTCAAGGTCAAGAGGCTGGTTGTGTTAAAAGAATAGCCCAAACCCAAATTTATTTTTGATATGATACAGACAAACTGATTCTAAGCATTATTTTTCATCCTATTATTTTGGCCTTGGATCGATTAATATTGCTGTCTTGCTCCTAGGCGTATAAAGTTTTAAAAATTTTACTGCTCTGGATGCATTTATGGTATGAATATTTTAGAGGTTTTTTGTATAAAATTGGTAGTAAATTTTAAAGAAAAACGAAACAATGCCCTTCAATGTGAAGCCATGACATCACACCTGCTTGCTTCAAGTTCACTTTTGGTAGAAAATGAGTCAACTCCAATGGCTAATATCTCGAGAACCGAACATGGGAAATGAATGCAAATTTCACAGAATGCTTAGAATATGTTCCTCTTTAACATATCAAACATAAATTTGGGTCTGGACTATTCTTTTCATACTTACTGTCCCTTGGGGATGTAGCTCCTTAAAGGAGCAGAACTCCCTGGGGAATTACATTTGGTTTCACCCTTCAGCTCTTCAACTGTCTAGCTATTATTTTCATTTTATCTTATTGTTAAAACCGTAAATATACCATATGAAGTTCAGTCATGGCTTCTCTTGCTTGGTTCAGAACCTCTTTGAGGGCCTTTGATTCCTTGGCAAAGTCTAGTTGATACTGTTTAAGTTCAGTTCTGGTATAATCTCTGTCCTGTGCTGTTTGTTTTAAAGTCTGCTTAGTCAACTCCAGCTCTTTATTGGTGGTCTCTAACTCTTTGACTCTTGTAAGCAGCTTCTGTTTGGTCTCATTTAGATCTGAAGTTAATGTTTCTATCTTATTAGCATAATCTGTTTTAGTTAAATCTGAAACTTGCACGGTCTGTTCTAGTTCCTCTGTTAGCATTTCTGTCTTCGTTTGAGACTCTCTTTTCACCTGTGCTAGTTCTTCTGTCAATGTTTCCATTTCTGTTTTCATATGCACCAGCTGATCTTGTAGATCATCAAGAGTTTTCTCATATTCCTGGTAATTAAAGTATGAAAAAAAAAAAAAAATATTTAAGATATTGCATGATTGTCTCTTCATCACTTGATCATGATTCCTCAATTCAGATCCAATGGTTATAAATGAATGACTAATTAAATCAAGCTAATACCCTATTGTTGATCACCTCATTATCTTTGCCATCTAAATCACTTATCCACAAATGCATTTACGGCAATGGCTCAAATTACTCATCAATCCTCAGAAAAGTCATGATGAATGGGACCATGAACACATTCTTCTCCTACATCAAATTTCGGGTGAGGAGAAAATCTGTTTTATCACTGGACAATTTTTCAGGTGTTTGCGACAGCTGTAACAAGTACCTGAAAAATTGTCCAATGACCACTCGTTAGTTCCTCATAACTGTTCATTGAGATTACTGTGAGAAATTTTTCTAGTTGTACTTTAATAATCCATCAAATATCAGAACTTACTGATGGTGTAATGAGTGATACACCTGACCCTGTCTTTTTCCTGTCTCTAGTCAGAACATAACACTTCCAACATAGTGAAACACTTTTACTTTTCTGCAGTAACTTTCTGAAAATCCACAAATATCAGCAGGCCTCCTAGAACGGTATAGTCAGTGATGGATCTGACCCTGTCCAATCCCCATGATGTGGTCAAAATGTCACTTCTAGCAGAGAAACACTCACTTCAACGAATTTTACAGCAACTCTCTGAAACCTATAAACATCAGTACTAATGGAGGGTGTAGTCAAAGGTACACATGACCCTGTCCATTCACTTACCCTGGCCAAAAATTCACCACCAACAGAGTTAATAAGTGCTTAGCTATACGTTACTGTAAATATTTTTTAAGCTCAAAACTATCAATATGAATTACTGGACTAGTGTATGTAGTCAGTGATGCATCTGATCAGGATTATGACAATATTAGCAGTCATTCTGCATGATACTAATGTTAATGTTAGATCCAGTTTGTGATAAAGTCATGAACTAACAGTACCTGTTCATAAGTTTTACACTAATTTTCTTGAAATAAAAATAAATACTTAGGCTTCTGGCATTACACTAATGGCAACATGACAAAGTACTAAAATATTTAACTGCCATAAGCTTATGAAGATATACCTGCTCGGCTTTGTTATTAGAGATTCACAACGATGAAGTTTATCTTTCATAGCTGTAAATACTGCATCCTAAAAATTTGAAATGCCACACAGCAAACAAAATTACTGGAATGCTTCCATTTAATGAGGTATAGGAATACTCATGGCATGTAAAGCATCTACATGGGATTTTCAATATGTCCTCATACTCTATCTACATGAGATTGTCATTGTGTCCTTGGAGCAGTATCTGCATGAATGGAACTGTCATTGTGTCGCCATACACCCATCTACATGGGATTGTCATTGTGTCCTTGAACAGTATCTACATGCGTGTAACTCATTGCATACTTCTGCACCATCTCCAAAGGACTGTCAATGTGACCTTGTACAGCATCTACACAGGCTAGAGATTTGCAGTAATAGAGCACATACTTGATCAACAAACTAAAAATCTCTATTGTACCTTTACAAACGTACCATTTAGTCTTTAAATAGCAGATTCATATCAAAGTATACGGAAACTTATTGTTGTCACGTAAGATTTTTTTCCAACTTTTCGTACGTTCAAAAAAACTTTTTGGACGTTCGAAAATCTTTTCGTACGTTAAAAAAAAAAAAAAAATTTGAAACGTTTAAAAATGTTTTTGTACGTTCGAAAAACTTATTCGTTTTTTTTTCAAAAAAAAAAAAAAAACTGTTCGTACGTTCAAAAATCTTTTCGTACCTTCGAAACAACTTGTGGAACGTTCGAAAATTTTTTCGTACGTTCGAAAAACTTCTCTTACATTCGAAAATGTTTTCATACGTTCGAAAAAACTTTGGAACGTTCAAAAAGATTTTCGAACAAACGAAACGATTTTCAAGCGTGCGAAAAGATTTTCAAACGTACGAAAAGATTTTCTAACGTTCCAAAAATTTTTTCGAACGTACGAAAACTTTTTTGAACGTACTAAATGTTTTTACGAACGTACGAAAAGATTTTCGAACGTTCGAAAGTTTTCTTTTTCTTCAAACGTACGAAAAGATTTCCGTACGTAAGAAAATATTTTCGAACGTACGAAAAGCTTTTCGAACGTACGAAAAGATTTTCGAACGTACGAAAAGATTTTTGAACGTACGAAAAGTTTTTTAACGTAAGCAAGGATTTTCGAATGTACGAAAAGTTGAAAAAAAAATCTTTCGTGACAACAATACGCTTCCGTAAAATTAACTGCATTGCCAAATAAAATTTTAAACTGGGAGAGATTTTACAAAAATCCTCAACAACTTAGAATTGCTCATAAAAGGTCTGGAGTTCACAATGGGCAAAACGTTGAATGTCATCACCAGCTTTAACAGGCAGATTCAGAAAAGACTTTGCTGCAATTCGTTGCAATTTTTCTTGCTGTAGGCCCTTATATCAGTCCTAATGACAATTATTGCCAGTCAAAGCTTGTTGTATCACAGCACAACAGGCTTGTACATCTGCCTTTACACTGCCTTCGATGATGCCCTGTTCACTCTATTTATGTGCAGCCATGTTTTTGTATGCTGATACAGCCTGTAAAATCATAGTCTAAAAAAATGAGCACATTTACTTGCCTAGAAATGGGATAAGGTTACACATTTGTTCCCTTCATCTACAGTTATGCTTGCAAATTTCAGGTGACTGTCCTTCACCGTAGTTATAAACACCCCTTGCACAAGGAACTTGACAAAAGCATGCACTGCTTCCACAAAAATCATCGGACCCAGCTACAAAATTTTGTGCAGCTAAGCTACTAAGCTACACTTCACAGTAGGTTGTGCCTGCCTTACAGGGAAATACTTGACTGGAAACTTAAGTGGGTTTCATTGTCAGATCACAAAGATATTGCCATGTGATACCCTTTCCTTGCATCCTCTCCTTTGAAGATAACGCCTATTTCCTTTCAAGCCTCAGGCATGTTTACCTCCCATTATGGCTCATAAACAATCCTTCTTTGATCATAGGCCTAGTCAGCGTTGCATTACAGATTTCGTCAGCTTGAACTCTAGACATTTACACTTTGACCTTGGTTTCTGAGTCCAGCGGTGTAGTGACGTATTTTTTGTGGTTAACCCTAAGACAATAGGCATCTATCTTCAAAAGATTTTTAAGGATCGATTTGTATTTCCACGTATGATGTGACTAGAATCGGATTCAGTCGCTAAATTAGTTACCAAATGAATCTTGAACCATGATAATTGGTTCAGATTTAGTGAGGTTATGCACGGAAGTAAACTTCAGCAATCTGTCAAATAAAATTCAACAATCTATCACGTTATTGATATTTGAGACAAAAACATGTACTTCATGTTCCAAAATTAACAACGAGTGTGCTTATCATTGCAGACGAGCATTACGTCTTGATAATTTCAGCAATGAGGTACACCCCTAGTCTTTTTTCGGACTGTGAATACCTGGTAGAAATACCAAGGCCAATTTTTTATTTGCGGCTTTCTATCGTTAAAAAATCGGCCAAGCCGTGACGCTATCGGCCAAGTCATGACGCCCAGTTTCAAGGGACAGATTTTTCTAATGGCACTCAGCCGTAAATAATCGCAGACTTCCTCTCGTCCGGTTCCCACAACTTCTGCTTTCAGCTCAGACAATACGTAATCAAACTTACCTTGCAAAGGCGTGTCTTAAGTTTGTTCAATACAGCTTTGATTGGACAGTTCGTGCAAGTAACTTGTAAAAATTTATACTTTATTGTCTGAAGACTCGAAGTGACCGATGAGTATCACAGTATTGATTGGCCATCACGTGCATGACTCTGAAGTCTACCTCTAAGAGTTTCATTTTCGTGATCTCCAAGGGAGTTGAATTCTGACTTCCAAGGAGTGAACATCTATTTCTCAGTTCCCTTTGTTACAAGAAGAGTTTTTCTGTTTACAACTTTAATAATCATATTTCATTGAAAGAAGCCGTTAATAAAAAGATGTAATCTGTAAACAGGAACTTTGATTTCTCGAATTATTCTCTTGGTGACTTTATTTGTACCGAGTCAGAACAGCAAGTCGAGGCATGGTGCGAACCAGTGGCATAGCTAGACTTTTTTCCGGGGGGGGGGGGAGCACCTAAATTTTCTTTTTAAGTGTGAGCATTACTGTATTAGGGAACGGTCTGCATTCTGCAATGAAGGTTACAAACTTACGGATTACATGCAACACTAACCAAACACATAATTGAAATTATGCAAACTGTGCCCTGGCCGCCAGGGCATATTTTGCATAATGTCACTTAATACTTGAAGAGCCGAGGTGAAGATTGATAGTGTTCTTTTGATGTGAATCGTGAAATTGAAAAGCGCGCGAAGCGCGCAAAAATTTTTGGTAGGCTTACACAAAAACCATATGTAATCATGAAATAGCCAAGTTTTGCTCCGTGAGTCGCTCACCAACTGACCGTACGCTCGACACACACAAGAGAACAGCAACTAGGCTTTGCGATATTGGATGAAATTTACGACCTCTACATAATCTGCGTACTCTGTCTACATGTTACTTGGTAAGATGGTCAGGACTTGTGTTATCTAGCTATGTAGAATGGAACTAATGAAGAAACTGGAGTGACTCTACAGCGCGCCTAGCGCGCCAAAAATTTTGTGTTCATATTAGAGACATTGTCTTCTTGAGAGCAAAAAACAGGTAAACTGGCGACTACTTGTCGTCAGGGACTGCATACTTTATTATAAATTTCCGAATTTTTCATTTTCCAGAGCTAGGGAGCAATCGCGCCCCTGCCCCCTGTAGCTACGCCACTGGCGCGAACCCAACACAAGATGATGCCCTGCGTGTTTCAACGTGTTTAGAACATTATGATCCTTATTTGCCGAAGTCTTGGGAGTTGCTCATTCTTCTCTGTGTTTACGGAATGACTGTTCACTGTACCTTTTCTTAAAGAACATGTTCTATTTTCAATTCAAGGTTTTGTTGGAGAAACCGACGTTAATCTATCAAGAATTTCATCCCACTTATGAAATTTGACTGAAACAATGACATCGGACCATTCACCAGTGAAACTCGTCTCTATGTTTTCTAGAACCATACTTTCAATTCAGATGGTAACGTATCCAGCCTAGATGTTTTCTACTAATTCCCGTGTCCGATAAACTACCGTAAACAGTCCAGCCGAGTCAGCCCACTTTGCATGTGACCACGATAGTGCCCATGATTAGTGACTTTGCCTATATATGCCTGAATATCCAAGCCCAGAGACGACGGTAAACTACTTGATTACGCCTTTGATCCCACTATATATCAGCTGTGTGAATTTATTTTAGGCCTTCTCCAGACAATATCGTAACTAACCGACTAAATGTTTCCAGTAAGATCTCTCAACTGTTTTTGCGCAAATTACATACCAACACAAGTTTGGCCAATTAATATACAGATGTTCCGATGGTGCTACATTGTTGAAGCCAGCAACCAACGCTCTCAGAAGAAACAAGATTTCACCTCTTGAGATGTCTACCCATACCACAGCTATTTACATATTTTGCTTAATTTTATGTGTAGTCTACAATGTATTTTTTTTTGTGTCGGATATTCCTTAATTTCAGGGTGAGTGACGCCATACATTGTTTCATCTTGAATAATCATTCCGAATTTATACCTAAGTTATTAAATGTGCCTCATGTATCTCATCACTAGCTTAAATGGTTCTACCATACTTAATTTCAAGTACCGCCCTGTAAACCTCATACCATTTGTTTTGGCAATTTGTTAAGTTATCATTAAATTAAAATGGCTATGGACTATTTGCGAAGAATAGATTTTGTACCTTCTCAATTTAAAGGTGAAACTACTTACTCAGACCTAGCGCGAGCTCATTTCTTAGCATTTCAAGACTATCTTGAAGCGCACAATATCGCCCAACCAGAGGACAATGCTGCCTTGCTGCGCATTACGAATACCTTTAAACGCACCATTGAAGGACAAGTACGTTTGTGAATAGAAGGAAAACAATTTTAATCATTTTAAGAGCTGAGAACACGATTTCTTCCCACTTTTAGTCCAAGCAATTTAAACTTCTCGAAATCGCAAGAGTTCCAAGCTGTAACTTTTACTGCAGGAGACACAGCAGAAGTCCACCTCGCAAAGATAACAAAAGCTGCCCACATGCTACCGTATAATAATGATCAGATAAGAGATAAATTTCTCTTTTTCCTCCCAACCCAGTGCCGATCAGCAGTATTAATGGCTGCACCTATGGATGCACCGCTTCCTCTTTTACTTGACAAAGCACACTGTTATTTCGATTTTGCAGTCAAGCCAAAATTCTACCGCTAGTGCAGTTGCAGCTGTATATGACAACGCAAGATATGCGCGAGCCTACTGTCCAAGACAAAACTATCCAGTCCGACATGCAGGACATTGTGCACAGAATAGAAGCTTTGGAATCCAAATTTACTAAGTCAGAACAACCTACTGAAAAATCTACGTCATCACGTTTTAGAAACAGAGAACAAGGTGGTAATTTGGCTCAAAATAGACGTATGTTTTACAATCATTCCTCTAAGCAGGGCAGACGCTTCAATGCTATCATATGCGATTTTTGTTCTCGACAAGGGCACACTTGGAGAAACTGTTCGATCGCCTGCATCAAAGAGCTCAAAGCTATGCACACTATGAACAAAACCACTTACGTCACGCACCAAATTCACGTACATACCAACAATTTCATTAAGAAATTCGGAGGAGAGCATTCCCCCTGCTATAATTTCAAGTTCAGAAGTATCAAATGTTAATGACACTGCAAGGTCTTTAAATACTGAAAAGGTTAGCATTGAATAAGATAAACGAAACTTTGCTAAAGGTATTCTCAAGGATGGTAAAAACATCCTATACACTGTTAAAAAAAAGATTGGGCAAAATTTGACCAACCTCTTGCCCAGTATTGGGCGTGTATATAACAACCTTCAAAAAGGTAGTAAAAAGTGACCAACTAAGTTGGTTACAAAATTGCCTCAATAATTGGTCAAAACTTAGACCATTTGTTGGTCAAATCACTAGTGAATAACTGCGGGGCATTTCTCTCCCAAGAGCTTTGGGTAAACTTCTCCCCAACATTTGTTGCAATTTTATCAATTTATTGGGAAAGATATAAACCAATAATTGGACAGTTTATCCTTTGATGTTTATTGTGCACTATACTGACCAATGATATGTTTCGTATCTCTTTTTCTGTTACAGTTGTAACGAATCACTGGTAAACGGGGCCGTGAGAAGTCTGTGCATAAGGTGGTTTTTATAATTTTAATTACAATGAAATATTTTCCATGTAAATTAAATTCGGACGTTAAAGAGAATATCCAAGATTCTGAACTCTCATTGGATATCTTATCAGCGCTCTTTTTGAGATGTCGAATCTCACATAAACGTGTGCTACTTCGTAGTACTATTTTTACACTTTTTGGGAAATAGACCCCGATTTGTGGCCAAACAGATTGTGCAGGTGTTCCTCTTTTTACAATCGTCAAAGATTTCAAAAGGGTTTTTCAGTGCATCGAATCTATGTCTCATTATCAGCAGAAATGCGAAGCCAAATCAAGTCAAGTCTGTGGTTACTCCGCGCAAAAACTGTAGCAAACAGTTTGCCCAACTTTAAGCAAACATTATGGTAATTAGCAATTTATCTCCCAACAAGTAGATAAAGCGAAAATATGCCCAACCGTTGAATGTAAGCTTGTCGCCCGTTCGACCAATGATTGGATAATACAGTAAACATGTATCGAAAGGAAGTTTTTACCATAACATGAGCAAGGTGTGACCAACATATAACCAAAGCGTTTTACCCAACCAAAACATTGCCCAGTGTTTTACAGTGTAATAATTTTTGATAGCGGAGCAACACGCTCTATTATTTCAGCTTCTACTGTACGGAACTCTCGTAACCTAATTTCTTTGCAACCGAAACCTGTTTGATTCCGTTAAGTTTAGACTAGGTAACGGACAATATGTGTATGCAAACAAGATCCTAAATTTTGTGGTAAACATACAAGGAACTCGATTCCACAGCAACGCCTAAATCGTGAATAATTTGACAGGTATTGATTTATTGCTCGGTACAGAAACATTGAAAGAATTAGAAGGCACTTTAGATTTCAAGACCAGCTGTTTTCATATTAAACCGAGTAAAACATTCCTAAGGCCTACAAATAAGGTAATGCTATACCCAGGTCAGACCAAATATGTCAATCTTCAAGGTCGTATATCTGCATTTGCACGTAATTCTGAGATTTTTCGACATCCTACTCAACGAGTATCATACCCTTGTCCATCTGCAATGTTAGTAAAACTGCGTAAGGGCAGAACTCGTATTTTGCTGAGAAATAATAGAATCAAGTCATTTTTGGTATCTCCAGGTAAATTACTTGCTTATCTTAACTTAGCAAACATAATCACAGTCACTCAAGATCTACCACAAGAGTTATTTGATGTTTGTAATCACACAAACGAAGCTATAATCCTAGTCAGAGTGACAATGTAAATATTAGGTCAGAAAGAGAGAATGTAAGAGAATTAATTTGAAGAGATATCCTCACTTGAATGAGAACGATCCGTTTGCTTCAATGACTGAAAGTGAGATGATCCGAAAATTCGTCGATCTTGACAAAAGTATTTTGACCCCTCCAGAGAGAAATCAAATTTATGAGTTGCTTCAGAATTACCGACATGCTTTTTCTTTGTACGGAGAGTTCAATCTAATTGTCCTAATTCCGAGACTTGAAGTCAGCATTTTTCTGCCTCCCCCTCAGTGAAAAGTCTCAACAATACACTGGTAAAGCTTCTTACAATGGTGGCAGACAATATTAATACAGACGCTTACCTCAGGGCCTAAATTTGTCACCTGCTCTATTTCAGGCCAAAATAGATGAAAATTTAGGTGCTCTTCCGAATTCATTACAATACTATATAGCACATAACGATGACAATTGTGTTTAGTGCAGACAAAGAGTCTCATTCGAGACATTTGCAAGAAATTTTCAAAACTCTGATCTCCCATGGTTTGAAAATATCACCAAAAAGTGTAGTCTATTTAGGAATTCTGTACTATACATGGGGACATCTTATTTCAATCAATGACAAAGGCGAAACATGTATTCAACCTTTGAATGATAGGTGTTCAGCCATTCGGAACACACCAGTACCTCATAATATCAAATCAGTACGAAGATTCGTAGGTGCAGTTAACTACGTTTGTGCATTCTTTCCGAATGTTCAAGAAATTTTGCGACCACTGTATACGTAAGAGAAAAGATTTTGAATGGACATCAGAACATCAAAAAGCTTTCAATGAAATAAAAGAGTTAAAGTGTCAATCTCCTATATTGCACATGCCACAGAGAAATGGTTAAGTTTATTTCGTATAGTGATACTTCACGAGTAGCTTCAGGCTTTTATCTCACACAAAAAGTGAATGGTGAAGAACATATCACTGGATATTATTCGAAGGTTTTACCTCAAGTGTGACAACGCTACAGTGTAACGGAACTAGAATTGTTTGGATTACTGATTAATGTTACGGCGTTTAAGCATTTACTTAGAGTACTGAATTCGAAGGTTGCGTTGATCATTCTGCCATTGTTGATACGTTGAAATCCAAACAAGGACCGTCAACGGCACGTATAAGTAAATTACTCTTAAAGTTGTCAGAGTACACCTTTAAAATAGGTTACAAAAAAGGAGCTGAACTTGTATTAGCGGACTATTTGTCCCGAGCACCACTAGATGGAGACTCAGAAACAGATACGATTCTACCAACAGCCACTCCTTTCAGTTCAGATTCGAAGTCTGATTCCCATTTGTATCCAGTGCTAACTCGATCTAAAGCGAAAGCATTAGGAATCAAAGTACCCGACATTTTTCCTACGAAAAACGTGACAATGGTTCAAGCTAAACAGAATTTAGCGCCCCCTGTACTTCCGTCTCCCCCAGTTGTTGCTAGGCAACAAGAAGATTCAAATTCAAGGAAAAAAGTCCCTTCTCCTCCATTATCTCGTAGAACCGGCTACCGTGCCCCTCCTAATGTTTCTAAGCCTGCTCCTTTGGCACGTCAGCCATTAGTAGATTTGCCATTTTTGCCAGAATTTTCAGTTGTTCAGCCAAGTCAATCTGAACCGCGTCTGGTTGATAAAGGTAAATCAGAAGAAAGAATTACAGACCCACCTCCGCACTTATTCGTACCACCCTTGCCTTTGTTTCCCAAAATAGACAAATTAGTTACTGGTCACATTCCCAAACAGAAAGAATTACATACAGTTATGCGCAATATTCAACGCAAAATTATCAGAGATTATAATTTGCCTTTTGATGTCCACATTTTAAACCCATATGATTACTTAGCTCAGTTTGCCCAATAATGTTAAGTTTGCAAGAGCTGTATGTACACAAGCAGAACAATAGGCCTATTTGTTGTGTTACGGTTTACTGTTTCGAATATTTTTGCATGATAAAGTTAATAACAAGATGACATTACAATTGGTTATCCCAGATACCATGGTTGACAAAGTTATATCCAAGTATCATGATGATTTGTTAAGCAACCATCAAGGTGTTATGCGAACGTACTTAACAATTTGACAATATGTTTGCATGCGTAACATGTTTCATTGCGTCAGTAACTATATTCAAGCATGTCTTCGATGTCAAGAATTTAGGGGTAAGCCAGACAAAGTGCGACAATTTAACGCAAGAATGCCAGATTCTTATCGTCTCTTTGACAAGATAATTCTAGACTTATGTCTATGCCTCTCGCAGTAACGGGTCACACACATTTAATGGTCGCTTGAAACGAGATAACAAGATTTGTGGTTTGTATACCGTTAAAGACACTCGATTCGGAAACTATTCCTGTGAAGCAATTCTGCAGAAAATTGTTACCACCTTTGACCCTCCATCGTGTTTAATCACAGATGCAGCAGCTTCATTGACAGGTACATTAGTAGAATTATTGTGTCGAACCTTAGGTATTGATCAGAAAGTCATTAGTGTCATGAACCGTGGAAGACTTCAGGTCGAAAGACATATTTAGACCTTGTCTAACTTTCTTAAAGTAAACCCGAATCAATTCGGCAATAATTAGGTAAGATTTGTACCAACTGCTGCCTATGCATACAATTCTTTTTCTTCTCCACATATGGGAAATCACAGCCCATATGAGCTTTTATTTGGAAGAAAGCCAGATAATCCTACCAATTTGACATTTAATTCTATGTCAGGTCTTTCACACTCTTATGGTGAATATGCAGAATTGTTGAAGAAGAGATATGATCACTTATCGCAAACAACGTTAAAATTGCAGAAAAGACAACAAGACGCTCAAAATGTAAAGATTAGCAAACAACTTGCTAGAAGTCCAATCTATTCTGTTGGTCAGTTGCTCTATTGTACAAACCTACCTCATCTTCATTAACAGTCAACTCGAGAAAAATTGCTGCAGAATGGTGTGGTCCGTTAGATGTACACGGAGTCTTAGATCGTACACACTACATTTTAGCAACTCTTACAGGTCAAATCCTCCATGATGTTTTCAATTACAATAGGCTAAAACCTTGTTTCGTAAGAGCCTCTTCTGAGACGAAGAATATTACAAATGAGAATAACGTAGTAAGTATCATGTTTGATTCTGATGTAATTTTTCATGATGAAAATGATAATATTTTGCCGGTTATTACATCACATATGTATGTACAACATGTACAGAACCTATTATTTTGAACTCTTATAATAAACATTCATCTCACAAAAAAGGTTTGGCAGTGCCATACCCTCTGGAAAATACAAATTTGCGAGACAGTTGAATCTTTTGAATGAAACACCGCACAAAAATATGTTCATTCAACGTGCCAGGTACAAAAATGGTCAATTACAAGTGCTCGTATGTTTAACTAAAACTTCAAACAGCTGTTCTTTTTGGTGGAATGTTAGCAGTTATGCTGACGCAGAAAATATTGTGATGGAAAATAGAGTGCAAATTACAGGTGCACCGCACACGATGTTTGAAAAATTGTTTTTGTGAATTCACAGTCAAAGTAATTTTAGGTGCAAGTGACAGTTATATTTTCATACGCCTCGTTTACATTAACGTTTGCATGCCAAGATGATTCCACAGAACTGACAGTCGTGAGAGTTGGCAATGAATAGTGAAAGTTTGGCAACGAATTGGGAGATATGCCCTTCAATACCACTTTATTTTATGGACTTACTCAAGGTTGACTGGTAGTGGCTATATTATGACAAAGGGTTTTCGTCAAAAGTACACATTTGTCAATAATATTATTTTAAAAATCAGATTCTATTGAAACTTTACACCTTCCTCGATGTGATTTTTGTCAAATTCAAGCCCCCAGAACGTTAAAAATGATAGAAGAAAAATAAGCAGTTAATCACAATAGCTTGACAGCTGAACGACAGCTGTTCGACAGCTATTAAATTTACTCCCTGCCCTCAAGAGAGTAAGCACCACAGAATGCTGTGGTTAGCAACGACTTGGTAAATAAAATGGAATATTTGTATAAAACGATCTGTAAGGTAAATAAAACTCAGTCAAGTGAGGTAGTAGGTGCAGCTACGGAACACCTCGTTTATGAGCTCTGCTTTATGACTAGATAGATTTTAGGATGACGGGTATTTTACGGGGTTGTACGACTGTGTTTCTGTGGAATCAACTTCTCATGTGCTTCTTTTAGTAACTGAATTTGGTGTTGTTGTCAAATGTATTGAACCACCATATACAACGAACTTCACCTTGTATGTGTTGGCAGAGTTGCTTGCATCTTTCATGGCTCTTCACAATTGCGATGACATGAAATAAATATTGACAGTTCTGATATTGTGTTTACATGATTCGTCTTTATTTTAGGATAGATTTCTTCTCTTGATCTGATTAAAAAGACATACACAATGCATCTCATGAAACGTTGCGAACAGCAGCAATAATTCGACCACCCACTGCAGCATGCAGCATACGAAAGAATACAAAAATCACTTACGTATTAGCAACGTTGGGATTATTACACAATAGTCACGAGGTATTGTGCAATCATCATATGGGGGTGACACAACTCTTCTGACTTCTATTCTCTAGAAAGCAACTTCAATAACAAATATAAGTAGAGCATAATAACTGGGAAGTCCAAACAAAAGTGGACATATATCAACAGTATGATCGTTCTATTTGTTTTTCAAGAGAAACACAGATCCATATCGTTTTTATCTGTGATGATACCTTTTTTGTACATTCATTTGTTCAGAAGTATGAGTTATTTCAGTTTTCTTGAATCTTTTGTTTTGTATTTCCAGTGCTTTGAGAAAAACATGTTTTGAAGTATGTTTTATTTCAAACGATATTATCACTAGTATGATTGAATTTTGGTTTCATGTGTAACAGTAGAAGGATACCTGGTTTTTCATGGTACTTCCCCAGAACCTTATCCTGATGCACTTCTGTAAGTAAAATGCCATAGTATCAAATCAGTAATGTGAGCAAGTCTTCATGATGCATGTCCAAAGCAACTTTTTCTTTTGTATTTACTTTTTTAAGATAGATGTAAAAAGTCATGCAAGTTTTTTCCTACTTTCATGGAATGTTACTGAGTATGACAAAAAAAAAAGATGAATTCTTTACAGGGCTCTACATTTTCATGCATTTTTAAGACTTATGTTTTCCATTGAAAAGTAAAATTTTAGACAGGTCCAAAATTTTAAAAATCTCAGAAGGAATGTCATATAATACCCCCTCCTTGCATTCTCTCCTTTGAAGATAACGCCTATTTCCTTTCAAGCCTCAGGCATGTTTACCTCCCATCATGATTCATGAACAAGCCTTCTTGATTATAGCGTTGCACTCAGCCGTAATAACCGCAGACTTCCTCTCGTCCGGTTCTCACGAGAAACTTCTGCTTTCAGCTCAGACATTACGTAATCAAATTTACCTTGCACAGACGTGTCTTAAGTTTGTTCAATACAGCTTTGATTGGACAGTTCGTGCAAGTAACTTGTAAAAATTGATACTTTTTTGTCTTAAGACTCGAAGTGACCAATGAGTATCACAGTATTGATTGGCCATCACGTGCAGGACTCTGAAGTCTACCTCTAAGAGTTTCATTTTCGTGATCTCCAAGGGAGTTGAATTCTGACTTCCAAACAGTGAACATCTATTTCTCAGTTCCCTTTGTTACAAGAAGTGTTTTTCTGTTCACAATTTTAATAATCATATTTCATTGAAAGAAGCCGTTAATAAAAAGATATAACCAGGACTTTGATTTCTTGAAATAGTCTTTAGGTGAATGTATTTGTACCGACGCAGAACAGCTAGTCGAGGCATGGCGCGAACCCAACACACCAATATCAGTCACTGGTTATTCTGCATTTCAAGACACCTTTATAGTGCACCTGTATGGTATACTGTAAAGTATCATGTCCTTCTGTTTGCTCAAACACTACCAACACACATTCTTAAGCAACTGAAAAGACAATTTCCAGTTACGAAACAAAAATGCTTCATACAATTAGGGCTTCTTCCACTATTTGGGGTGAAACCCATCTTGAAAGTATGTTTTGTTTCGAAGTTATGAAACTTTCAAGCAAATACATATTTCACAGCTGTTCAAGGCATTATGTTAAATTTGATTAATGTCATAGGGGCAGATGTACTGGACATCAGTGATGGACTTTAAAGGGGCACATTGAGGTGATATCGATAACTTAACGAGGGTGTTGGAGAGTACTACCACATGACAATGATTATTATTAGCATAATTAGTCAAGTTTCACATCAAATAGTTACGCATAAAGCTAAAATTTCGAATTTTTTGGTATCCTGGCTTGTAACGGTTGTGTGCATAATTTGAAAAAGTGTCTGGTCACGAATTTTTGAAAACCGAATTGAATTGTTTATCACTCACTTATGAAACTTTTATTTGCATGCAAGATGTGGGGATTGTTTAAGTTTGACCATTTGTCGTTAGTATGTGAAGAAAACTTAACAGGTTTGGCCAAATTTGGTGAATTTCCTTGAACCAACTCAATGTGCCGCTTTAACGGTTGGCCGGTCGCCCCCAATGACCAGACTTTGCGATGGACAACCAATACTTGTTTCCACGGTTGTCCTTCAGACGACCAATTTATTTGCCTCTCAACTTTGTTGCATACTTCCCATTTTTGCTACATCCACTGTTTAAGCTTTACCCACATGCAGCATTAAGCCTTCAGTTATTTTTTTTTTGTTATTGCATGAAAATAAAATCCCATCATTCAGCATTCTACAGAGTAAGATCAGTAGCGTATGAACCGGGTGGCCAAGTGGGCCATGCCCCCCAATATTTTCGATGTGTTACGATTTTGTTGTGACAATTTGAGTCTTTTTGAAATTATTGCTACATTTTCGATACACATGTACTTATCAGGCATGTAGTATGAAGTCTCTGTGCCTATAAAAATGAGCTGCTATTTAAGTCGCCGTGAAATTGGGTACACGGGTACCCGACACGTATCGCGATCGAATACCCAGTTCCTGTTTTTTGTACCCGTGCAAACACTCCTTTTTGCGTGATACAGCATGAGAAGTACAGTATCGATCGTATGAAATCAAGTGACACAAAAAATCCCGACGTATGTCATTTTCATGTTTTACCTGGAGGACTACCGAATACTCAGGAGGACAACCAATTTTTTATAGATGGTTATCCTTAGATGGTTGTCCTGCGGACAACCAGTCTCATTTACTTAGGGAACATCACTGGACATCATTTTTACTTCTTTATTATCTTGACATGCATGCTAATGAAACATGTAACTTATTTGATTAGAATTATATCCTTCATTTCATTTAAGTTTAACCTCAATCTATAATGAATGCTAATCAATGTTTTACTGTAGTCATGGTCAAATTTTACACCAGTATCTAAGGGCAAGTGATAATGAGATAATCTCTTACATACTCTTGGAATCCTTTTAAGATGTCACATTTCTTTAAAATTTTGTAATGCCCCTATAATCTTAATTAACGCTGTTCAATAGTACACCTGTACTACCTTATTCTGCAGTTTCCTTACCTTTACTTTACTCTCTGCTGTCTCTAGTTTACTTCTCAGCTCATTTCTTTCATCCTCACTAGTCTTCTGTCTGGTCATAATCTCTGTCACTGTCATCTGCATATTACCTACAAATAATTGTAAGGAGAAAATTAACTGGCATATGATTATCCCACACACCAATTAGGTAGAGCTCAACAGCAGGCAGCCTGACATCACTATAAATCCTAGTGAATGTCCACTGTTTTTCACAACGTCGGTCATAATGTGCAAGCTGATTCTGAGTTCTTGTCCACCATTACTCTAAGTTTTGGGATTTAAAAGTTGTCAACTACCACCCCATATGCCTCTTTGCTATAATACTGATGTGTTATTACGTATACAGAGATATAAAACCAAATATTCTGGTGCAGTGTTCTACACTGATTTAATTTTTGTCTTGGTGCTTCTGGAGATTAAAGGTTAATAGTGACCGCTGTCTTTTAAGAGGGGGGGGGGTTGCTCTCTTTGAAAAACGTTTGCTAAAATAAATGATAAATTTAATTATGGCCTTCTTTGATGACTAAGTACATTTCTGATTATCATTATTCAATATTAACACTGAAATTATTTCTGTTTTCTCAGTTTTAAGGTTTTGAATTGATGATTTCTGTCCGGGTGGCTGAACTTTTTGTCTAGGTGGTACATTTGTTGTCCGGATGTTGAACACCTCTGCAGATTTTTTCCGGGTGCAGCACTCTAACAAAACAGCTAATGGAGAACACTGGTATTAAAACAAGTTATGTTTTTTTCTTTCAATATCCATACTTGACACTGGTCAATGCAATATTTTGTGTAGATCCATTGTGTTTGTCTGATTTTGAACAGGCAATCATGATGTGTGATTCTGATGACCACTTGAACTCTATTACACATCATCACAATATCTGCGCTTTCTTTTACATTTTTTAGAAATTTTTGTAATTATTTCAGTTTATTTCATACTCTTCCCTGCTGCTCATATAACTTAACATCAGTTACTTTTTTCCGCTGATGGTAGATTTTTACACCAGCCCCAACATACTGTTCAAATATAAATATTTGGGTGGTTGGGGTGGGTGGGTGTGGTCTAAACTTTGTTTCAAACATGAGCCTCTCTCACTGGTCTATGATGAATTGTGCAGACCAGCAAAATGTTAAGTATCAATGTACTGTACATCACATTGCATAGAAAAGATGGGAGTATATGGTAGCATAAATTTCTCACATAGTACGTGCTCAACAGATGTGTCCTTGAGTAATTACGTACAATCCACTGTGGCTTTGTCGGTAGGGGGGTTAGTAGATAGAAGTTTTCATTTTGATTGGAGGGGCTGGGTAAAGGGTATATGTCTGGGGTTAGACAGCAGGACTTAATCTAAACAGAATACAGCTAGACCTTTCTCTTTACCTATGTGACTTTCAAAATTGCAATTTTTAGACACTTTCATAACGCCAGCGCATGAACAGAAATCTTATCACCAAAACCAACAGCTTTGTAGAAGATCCAGTTAATACCAGCAACATGACAGCATGGAGTGAGAGGCAGGTAAGTACTGTGTGATATTATGTTAAGACTTACTGCTGTAAATACAATATCCTTCCATGGGTCCCGTGAGATCAGAAATGCGAATCTCATCACCAAGTGTGGACACTGCATCTGTCAAATTATTAACATTGTAGGGATTCAGGTGGCCCTTCTCTTCAATGACAGTAAGAAGGCACTCCATCTTCTTCACGGTCTTGTCACTTAGTTTCTCATCCCCATCACCTGCCTCTAATCTCCTCATCTCCTCTTCTGCCACACCAAAGTACTTTCTGAGCTCTTCACACTCTTTAGGCGACACTATGTAAGCAAGTGTCCTTTTCATTGCTTCATAGCTAAACAGTTGCTCCTGAAATATTATTGACATAAAGCATTCGTTAATGGGTTGCAGTTTGCTGGTAATATACTGTACACATACTATACAGTGTGTACTGTACTTCTAGATCACACTTTCTTCAGTAAATTATCAAGTACAATATAGTTTTGATCAAAGATATAGTGCACTGTAACAATCCTTACATTATCTTTTTGATCCCCACACAACAGTAGCCTCAACTTTTTCAGACCACGCTCAAGATACAGGGATAATTCTTGGAAAAAAAGTAAAACCAGTGACCGTGAACACAGCATACACCCTCGTTTGGTGGTAAAGTAGGCTAGTACCTCAAAAATATTGCAATTTGCTGTAGGGGATACACGTCATTTCCAGATATCACATAGCCTTTTCGCAGTGAAGTTTTACTATAGGCCTATATAGTGTCCAATGGTAGAGGACTTAAAATTAGTGTGCCGAGAGGACTGACCACTAAAACAGGAACCTAAAATTTTTTAGCATTTTGGTAAGATTTTAATAACTAAATTGTTATTTCCATAGTTAATCTCAAAATATTAATAGCAAAGGGAACTTTGAAGCAAGCATAATTGTTTTAATTTCCTCACACAGAGGAATAATTCCCTTACACTGTTTTGACCTTTAAGTATGGTGTTGTACTGTAGGGATGCATGTACAGTAGGTTAACCTAAAGTGCACATTACATTCCATTATGAAAACATGAAAATATGTGGGAAAAAAGTGTGTATAAAATTTGAAGAATCTGTAGCAATATAAACTAACAATGACGATTAGGTTTCGTCTGCTTCCTTCAAGTTTTCTTGTGGTTGAAATTGTGAAAGCCTGTATCCCAACTTGAAAGACCATGCACACATATATTGTAGAACTAAATGAAAATTTTAGTAGGGTCCACTAGCCTGGAAGTCAAATGGACCAAGGGTTCGGTGTGGACCTGAGTTACATTTACCCCAGTCCTGACCCAAGTACATTTTAGATCTGAACCAAACCTGCCAACCTTCAAAATTTCAAACTTTAAGATTGCCATTAAACATCATTGACATTGTTACCTTATACATAGAGATATGAAATTTGTCTGGAATATACCAAGACAAGCTTTTCATGATCACTGTCAGTTGTTACTCAGATAACAGTAACATATATCAGGGGGTGACTGGTCAGGGGAAACTGACGCTACAGTCACTCTAATGCCTGAATTGTGTTTGCGATGAAACAAAATGCATGTACATTACAGTACCCAGGCCTTAAGTTTTGAGGCGTGCGAGTGCGTCGCACACCACCACTTACCTCAGATCACTGTGAGGAGTGTGATTTTTGCAAACCTAGATAGGGAATGGGAACTCAGAAAAATCTGTTACTGTAATTAAGTTTAATAAAACAGCACACCTACCACACTCCTTAATATCCTGAGGAGTGTAATTTGTAGCACACCTGGAAAATCTAAAACTCGATCAAGGCCTTCAGTACCCTTAGCCACCTTTTAGCAAGACAAAAGGCGCTTGAAAAGTTAGAAAGGGGGGGGGGGACAACGTTTTCGAGGCAAGATGTGTTACAATATTTTAGTATTGTTTAAAAGGAGGGTCTAAGCTCAAACCAAGCTTTGATATATTAGAGGGGTATTTATTCTAAGCAATCTGGTAAAATTTCCATTGAAATCCGATGTGTGGTTCTCAAGATATCAGCAGATAAAGTTGTCACATTTTCAGCACAAAGTGAACTTGAAGCACGCACATATGATGTCATACCCTCACATTAATGACCAGTCTTTTGTTTTTCTTTAAATTTTTGAACCAATTTTCTCCTCAACAATCGAATTTTATCGCAATGTGACTGCATGAGAGTCATGGAAAAATTACAAACTTCACATTTCCCATGGGGAGGTCCTGTCCCTATTTATTGCAAGGTCAACACAACAGGCTGAATAAACAAAGCATTTCTTCATATCAATGTGAGAAAGTGATATCAGGGAGCTGCCTACTAATATAACTTCCACTTACCTTTGGGTCACAAATGTTGTAACTTCTTTTGCTGATATCTCGAGTAATACAAGTCCGATTTGAATGAAAGTTTCACCAAAATGTATAGATTTCGTTCATCTTTTACATACGAAAGTTAATTTTTGCTTAAACCCTCTTTTGAAATGTTCTAGTAGACTACTAGTAGGGGACAAAATTTTATAAGGAGGCTCTCTACCCCTCTCCAACAGACCTAGCTTGTGTGTAGCCTGGCCCTGTAAATTTGGTCTTGATACTGTGAAGGGGTAATTAATCTTTGCATACCAGTAAAATTTGCATTGAAATGCAATGTGTAATTCTTTAAATACATTAAGCAGATGAACTTTGTGACAACAACACTTCACATGGAGCCATTTTTCTCTGTGAAGGGTCTGTTGGCCCAAACGTATTTAGGAATAGCCCTACCGTATACTTCTAAAAACAATCGATGACTGCGCTTTAAAGTGATACCGTGGGATTGCAAAAAGGAAAAACAAAAGATTTTGCTTCTTCTTTATGTCTTTCTTTATTCTTCAAAATGCCACAAGTGCTATACAGAGTTGAAGAATACAGATTAAAAGCTAAATTGATAGTGATAGTCTCGGGAAGTAACCTAAACAGCATACAATCGGTAAAGCTTTGAAGGCCTTTAAAGACCACGCCTGCAACTAACATGATGTTGAATATGCAATGTTTCTGAGGTTTCACCAAGTTAAAAAACGTACTATATCACTCAAGCCTGACTAGCTCTACGGTACAACTGTTCGCTCACGTTTAGAGTATGACGTTCTTGCATACGCGCTTGATAACACTAACTTACTTGTATACACTTAACATAGCCTCCTTTTACTACGTAATTACAGGCCACTGTCTTTCACTCTTAAGTACACGTTATAGTGCTGATTTGAATTTGAACGTTACAGGTTTACAACGAAAGTTGTACTAATACTCTTTTATCGCCACAATTTTAAGGAACAGTGTTTCTGAATAAGAACCTCACACACGATGGTAAGTGCAAATAGAATTCAGAGCATCGTCTCTCGCCAGTAGTACTAACGTTAGCCTAATTTAGGCTTAATTTGCAAAGAACTAGCCAGTATACTATAGCCTGTTAGGCTACTGCAGTAAAACGGGATAGTACAGCCTAGTGGTATGTACTTTGTACATTGCAATATCAACGTTACTTCTTCAGTCTTATTCACTTGTGATGCTGTGCTGCTAAATCGATCAGCTGTTTACGCGTATTGAATATGCATTAATACTTCGTTCTGATTGGTCTGCTCAACAGATGTCGTTAGCTAGGAGACTGGATAGTGTTTGTCTGTAGTATGTTTTTGATTTCCTCTGGTTTAGTTGTTATGTTTACGAAAATTTCAAGGCTGTTGCCGGAATTCGAACAACAGGCCTTATTTTTTCTTCCTTACTGTTCACATGGGCCACTCAAACGAATGACTAAAATTTTAAACTCGATTTTTTAATGTTTTTTTTTTCCTTTTTGCAAACTCACGGGATCACTTTAACTACATAGCAGGGAAGAAAATAAAACATGAGAGTAAGGCCATTTTTCCAAATCAGTATTTATGGCACAAATATCTACCTCAAATGGCACCAGGTCAAACAGAATATTTGGTGTTACCTGATACTTTACTTATACAGTATATATGGGGTTTGGGGGAATGAGGTGAGGGTAGGAAGTGTACCAAGGCCAATTTGACCTTGAAGAGAATATACCAAGGCCATGGCCTCCATGGTGTTGTTTATTTCCAGCTTTGCAATGGTATCACTCTGACTGGCTGTCCCTGATGACACATACATGAGATCATTTAGTAACTAGTGTACCGAGACAGCTCATTTCACACACAGCCTGTGTGGATAAGGCTTTGAGCAGTTTTAATTCAGTACAGGCTTAGATTTTTGCTGTGTCTGAGGAGTGCACTAAACAGGTGTTCTTCTTGAAAATGGAGGATTGACTTGAAGTAAACTTTAAGTTGGGAAAGTTTTTTCTGCTTGATGTGAGATTTATGGCCCTTTGACGTGCCTTAAGACCATCTGTAGTTTACAGTCCAGCAAGGTGCCTTTCAAATACTGCAACAAAGTGTCCAGTGTGGCAGCGCCCCCATTTTCAAAAGTACTCTAGAACTACCTGTACTGTAGTAGTAGTAATATAGTTCGACATAACCCCAAAAGTATCTATAGTACTGTAGCATTTTGACATTTCCTGCTCTCTTCGGCCTGTCCATCCCCCATATTACCTCTTTCATTCATTTATTTCGTCCGTACAAATATATACAGAAATACAAAAACGGACAGGACACTAGAAAAACAATGTTTAACGAGCTAGTGCCCAGAAAGAGACTATACAACAAAGAGTATAACAAGAAAAGAAAAAAGAGAAGAAAAAGAGAACAAACAAACAATGACGCAACTAAGAAAACTACAAAGAAAGGGAAACTTAGTCAGTGTACTGAGCGATCAGGTAATTTTTTACCTTACGCTTGAAAGTAGCATAGGTTCTAATCTTTTTAATTTCGTTGGGGAGAGAATTCCAAATTTTTAACAGTAGTTGTTGAACAATAATTTACCGTGTCTAGTATGGTGCCTGCTAACCGTAAAGAGGGCATTACTTCTAGTACTTGGACGAGCATTGGTAGAAAAGTTAGGGTTAACAATATTACCAAATACATTGGAAGACAATTATTGGCATACTTATAAATAAAAGAACATATTTTGAATATATGAATATTGCTGATTTTAAGGATGCTTAGGTCTCTATGCAGGGTATTCGTAGGATAACGCCGGTCTTTGAAAGTAAAAGTTTTTAAAATTCTGTTCTGAAGAACTTGCAGGGGTTTGAGCAATAAGGGTTTAGTCATACCATATATTTCCACACCATACGATAATTTAGAGAAAACAAGTGAGTAATACAACTGGGTTGCTACAGCAGGAGTAAGCGAGGCCCTACGGCGATAAAAATTCCATTAGACTTTACAAGGGAGTTACAGAGATCATCGATACGTTGCTTAAAGCATAACTGATCATCGATCAATAGACCTAGGTATTTGACGCAGTTAGTTTTAAGGATACTAACATCATTTATAACAAAGTGGTCTGGACAAGCATGGGAAATATGGCAATTGGCATGGAAAATAGAAAAATTGGTTTTTCCAAGATGTAAGGTAAGTCTATTAGCATCAAACCAAGTCTTAAGTTGCTTCAGAACGGAATGAGCTTTGTGAACAAGGATAGTACAGTTACTGTCATGAACAAATACATTTGTGTCATCGGCAAAGAGTCTTAGAGACTCGTTAGGCACAACATTTTTGATATCATTAACGTAGATTTAAAATAGCAGTGGTCCTAGCACAGAACCCTGAGTTACGCCGACATTAACATAAGAGCAGGTAGAACAAATACCATTAACATACAAGAATTGTTTTCTATGACTCAGATAACTATGCATGATCTCAAAGGCTTTGCCTCGAATGCCATAATTTTTTTAACTTATCAAGGAGTATTGTGTAGTTGACCGTGTCGAAAGCCTTCTTAAGATCAAGGTAAAGGCCCACAGCATTCTCACCGTTATCGAGGTAATTACGAATACAATAAACGGTCTCCAAAGGAGCATGACTTGTGTCGTGATGTTTCCTAAAACCGAACTGAAAGTCAAAGAGTATATTATTGCTATTTAAGAAGGATCTAAGACGCTTTTCAATAGACCTCTCTAACAGTTTGTTGATACAAGGGAGCAAGCTTATTGGGCGGTAATTTTCAGGCAACGTTGAATCCCCTTTTTTAAAGATCGGAATGACTTTAGCCACTTTCAAAGCGTCGGGATAGATACCAGTAGTAAGTACGAGATTAAAAAGGTGACAAAATACAGGGGCGATAACATGGGAGACAGACTTTCAAACTTTTGGAGGAGTACCATCGATGCCAGGCGATTTCCCATCATTAAGAGAATTTATTTCTTTCAAAACTTCGTCATAAGTAATAGGGGAAAGAAAAATGGTATTTGTAATACCAGGCTGCATAAACTCCGTTGGATCTGTATCACAACAAATATCATTACTGAGTTTATTGTCCATGGTAGAAAAATAGTCATTAAAAGCATTAGCAATTCCAATGTCATTGGTAATAGTTTTATTTCTGTACATAATTTTAGGAAAATTCGTGACAGAATTTCCTTTCTTGTTTAAAAGTTCATTCAGGACAGCCCAAGTGTGTTGGGCAGAGTGCTGTCTAGTCTACAAGATACGTTTATAGTAGGATGACTTAGAGTGACTGATGACTTTATTAAGGATGTATCTGTACTTAGACAGCTTTGTTTTCCTGTCAAGGGTAGGTCTACTGATATATCTACGAAACATGATATTTTTATGGCGTATTGACTTTTTAATACCGGCAGTAATCCAAGGCTTGTTTTTGGACTTCTTTCGAGACATTTTTACATGTGGAAAGCAGGTATCATGATTGAGAGTGACAATAGAAATAAAAGAATTGTACGCATCATTAACATCCTCTGAAGCGTAAACATGTAAAAAATCAGAAGATTTAATAGATTGAATAAAATCTGCAAAGTTGTGGCCATTGTAGATTCTAATCATGGGTCTGTTTGTAGGCCCATTGGTATGAAAATTACTGATAAGACAATAATTCTGCAAATGATCGCTAATATCGCAAAATAGGTTACCAGAAGTAATGTCCGATAAGACCCCAGCAGGAAAACGAATAAAAAGGTGATCAATGAGACTGCTAGAAGTAGCAGTAAGCCTGGTAGGTAGAGTAATTACAGGTGAAAAAAGGTTACACTTCATAAGGTTAAAATAGCCGTGAACAGCAGCAGTAGTATCTACTTTAAGGAGGTCAATGTTCAGGTCCCCCCCCCCCCAATATACACAACTCTCTAGGATTTACTGAAAGTAAGGCAGATTCTAGTGCTTCATTAAAGTGAGAGATATTAACTCTGGGATGCCTGTAGCAGAAAACAAACTTAAACTGTGAATTGTTACATTTGATATCAACCCAGAGATCCTCAACTTGGCAGTTACTACATTGGCAAGGTAAATGATCTCTTTGCATAGAATATTTGGGCAGTTTAGTAAAGTACAGTATAGTATACAGTATATTTTATGCAAGGTTTTGGCAATTCAAGACGTAAGTAGTGGTTGAACTGTAATTTCCTCTAACGTTGCCTTTCTTGTGGCCATTGTTTCTAAACATAGTTTGCAGGAGGGGTTATCAAGTTTCACTGAGCCAGTGATTAGGCTTGTTAGAGCAAATGGCTCAAATCCGTTGTTCCGACCCTCACTCCTCCATCAGACCTGCTAAAAGGAAGTCATGTGATTGGTACTAGGCAAGACGATTAGAGTTTACACCCTCCCCCCCCCCCTCATCCAAGACTTGAAAGAAGGCTGGTCCCCTGCAGGCCGTGCTATGTACCCCAAGGACAGATGCAGGATGCTTTGGATTTGAATGTCATTGACTCACAGAAGTAGAGGTTCGAGGCTATTTCTTTTCTAGGAAGTAATTAAATTAACAAATGAGCAAACTTGGTATTTGCCATCTTAACGAGCGTGTCCCCCGCACTGACGTCATAACAGGGCGAATTGCTACGCCATGATGGACGGCAATTTATCATAATAGGCGAATGATTAGGCTTTTGTTTTTAATTCCAGATCATTCATTTCATCACGATATCGGCTCAAAGTCTTTCATCAGTGGGGTGGGGGACTTCTTGAAGAGACAAATTATACTAGCAGCATAAATAAAAAACTCATTCTCATAGAGTACCGAGATATGAAAATCATTCTCTGTGGTTTATGTTTGACCGCAACGAGAGATGATGCAACTACAGCGCGGTGTATCAAAGGATGACGTCACGTGTACGACCTCTATACCATACTGTAGTACATTCTACATCATGCATATCCTACAGTACTGTATGTCAAGTCTCTTCAATACCACTGAGTTAATTTAATTTTTTCAACCACAGGTTTTGGAAGCAGAGGAAGAAAGAGAAGCTCCCCAGTTCAAACCAGAGTGCAAAAATGCATTGAGGTCTCGATAATATATGTTCTACTCCAAATAATGCATGATGTCACTTATCGTTCAGTCACTGGTCGAATGCTGTCTTTACGTGTTATTTTGTAACGTTTTGTGTTCCTATTTAATCTTAGGACTTGTTGGGAAATCATGCGTTTTGACCTCTGGTAAACCCATGTAATAATGTTGGAAATTCTTGGGAAATTTTCATTTTTGACCTCTGGTGACCCCAGATGACCTTTGACACCCACCAAAAACAATATGGTTCATCTTCTTACCATAACGCATCCACATACAAATTATGACATCCAGCCAAGCTTCCTACGAGATACACGAGATATCTTGTTAACAAAGCTTTCAGTGTTTGAACCCTGGTGACCCCAGATGACCTTTGACCTCCACCAAAAACGATAGGATAAATCTTCTCTCTGTAACGCATCCACATACCAAGTATGAAATCTGTCAGAGCTTCCTACCTTGAGATATTGTGTTAACAGTGTTTTAAGTTTTGAGCCCCGTGACCCAGATGACCTTTGACCTCCACCAAGAAAGGGTTCTTCCTCTCAACATGGGGCATCTATGTATTAAGTATGAGAACTGTCAGAGTTTCCCTTCTTGAGATATTGTGTTACCTAGCAGTGTCACAAATGTTTGTGTTAAAATACCCATTTTTGAAACTAAAAAGATACCCTTACTCCAAATCCAGATATGGATTGATATCTGGATATATCTGGCTAAATACGGTCTTTATATGGCCATATCAAGCCAGATACACAGCCAGATTTAGATGCCTTGATACATTATATCAAGTTTTATATGGCCATATCAAGCCAGCTATAACTTGATGCAATGCAATTCCAGATATGAAAATAAAGTTTTTTTATGGCCATATCAAGCCAGATACAACTTGATGTAATGCCAGTCCAAATATGTAAATACAGTTTTATATGGCCATATCAAGCCAGATATAACTTGATACAATGCAATTCCAGATATGCAAATAAAGTTTTATATTGCCATATCAAGCCAGATATAACTTGATACAATGCAATTCCAGATATGCAAATAAAGTTTTTTATGGCCATATCAAGCCAGATATAACTTGATACAATGCAATTCCAGATATGCAAATAAAGTTCTATATTGCCATATCAAGCCAGATATAACTTGATACAATGCAATTCCAGATATGCAAATAAAGTTTTATATGGCCATATCAAGCCAGATATAACTTGATATGCTAGATATGCAAATGAGAATTTGGTTAGTTTGTTTTATTATTTATTTGATTTGATTCTTGGATTATGCTTGTTACAAACTAAGACATGTTTTGGATTCAGCATCACCTTCCCAGACATTGCAATTATTTAGTGGCTACACTTTTGTTAATACCGCAGTGTACTTAGTAAACTTAGGCAAATGATTTGCATATTTGGGCGGAGCTTGTGTCTAAACCTACATTTTTCATGATTTAGGAAGTTGAAAGTAAAATATGCACTACGCAGTAAACAAAATTTAGAGTCAAATACGTAATAAAGTTTAAAATAAGAAGCCCATATCACTGTGATTACATAAAGTAGGAAATTTCAAGGCATTTTTCTGTTCACTGTTATGAAATAAGTTGAATTTATGTACTTATGTCAATTCATCCCAATACGTACATTAAATTCTAATTATGGAGCACTTAAACATTGTTTGCTGGTGTTCAAAGTCTCCATGAGGAGTATGGACTATAAGTCCTAACTATGATTCATAACTAGAACAGATATGGTCCGGATACAATGTTATCTGTGCCATATAAAGGCTTGATCCAGATTGAACTTTATCTGGCCATATATGGTTTAGATCTGGTTCTGGTTTAGATCTGTGTTATACCTGCCTAACTTTTTATCTTATCTGATATAAATTCCATATCTGGTGCAGATATGGGCCATATATGGAAATATATTCTGCTCATATAAGGACCATATCTGGTCCAGATAAAATTTTATCTGTTCCATATTAAGACTTGATCCAGATAAAACTTTATCTGGCCATATATGGCTTAGATCTAGTTCTGGCGTAGATCTGGGTTATATCTGCCCAATTTTTTATCTGGCTCAGATATAGATCCCATATCTGCAGCAGATATGGGCCAGATATGAAATCCATATCTGGCCCATATATGGAATTTCATATCTGGCCCATATCTGGATTTCGAGTAAGGGTATCGCTGGCGTGGAGGAGGGGTCTAAGGAGAAGGGGATGTCCCCCTCCTACCCTGTGGCAATTTTTGAAAAATTGGGTGACCTCACATGCAATCTGGACGTGCCACATATGCTACCCTTTTGAAGTAAAATTTGTGTTAAAATATTTACGTATTTTAAGGATTTTAAGGAAGAAAAAAGAAGTCTATGAGCTCTTATTTACATATGTACCATTATTGCCTGCAATAACCGTCTGGCAAAAACTTATAGAACCGCGGTATCTCCTAACAGAAGTGGGCGCCTAGAATCCTAAACCGTCCTTCTGCGTTTCTGTAAAAACCCACGGAGAACTGAAAGGTAAAGCCCAAGTCAAGTAAAAAAGACCTAAAACCTACGACAGACCTAAGAAGGAAGAAAAAGAACCCTATCCCACCTTGAAAAAAGCCGAGGCCCAGAGGCGCCGACATCCAATGCCTCAAGGTAGTGAAGGGGAGTGTCGTAGTAGGCTAAGAGATGTCGTAGTTGGTTAAGATGTGTCGTAGTCGGCAATAAGAGAGAGCCCTCGTCAGAAGTGGAGTTGTGATCCGAAAAGCTGTCTAGTGCTTGAAGTTCCCGTCCGAGTCCACGGGGCCGGGAGGTTGGATGTAAATAGGAGGTAAGTTTCGGAGCTCATAGACTCCCAAACAAGCTAGTTTTTGTGAGTCTATTTCGCCCCTCTTTACCGTCTATTTACATATGTACCCAGATCAGCACTGAGAGGATGGTGGGTGGTCCGAACGACGACGACCCAGAACCCCTGAGACAGCTCTAGCGAAGGCGCCTTCTTCTGAAATGGCGTTTGTTAGGTAGCTAGGTACGAAGGTTTAGGGGGCTTCCAGGCGGCGGAACGTAGGATGTTGTCAAGAGAAACCCCAACTGAACCAGGCTGTAGACGTCGCTTGAGTTCGAAGGTGATGAGCGCGAAGGTGATGAGAGAAGCGTGAGGAGACGCCAGTTTGACTATCCACCTGGACAAGGAATCTTTGGAAGCTGGATTGTAAGGCGATCTTGGGATGAGGAAGAGTCTCTCTGAGGTGTGATTGTTCTTGGTTCTCTTCAGATACCATTTTAGGGCCCTGATGGGGCACGCCTTCCTATCTTCGGCTATGGAAGAAGTCAAGGCGATGCTGGGTAGGTAGATCTTGAACGAAGAGAAGTTAACTGTTTCGTTCTTGGTAAGGAAGGAAGGGTCAGGCATAAGAAAGACTCCCGACTGGCTGAATCTAATGACACACTTGCGAGTCGTCAGGGCGCAAAGCTCGCTGCGTCTTCTGGCAGATGCTGCGGCCACCAGGAAGAGGGTTTGTAGGTGAGAAGTTCTAAAGTCGTATTATATATCGGCTCGTATGGAGGTTAAGAGAGACACTGTAGAACATCATTGATTGACCACGACGGGGCAAGACGTTTTCTGGGTCTTTTGTTAAACATGCCTTTCAGAAGGTGACACAAGTCTTCGTTAGTGCCAACGGAGGAACCATCAGGAAACCCTTTTTGGATCGAGGAGATTGCTGAACGATAATTCCTGATAGTACTAATTTGTTTGCCCTCGTTGAGCAGCATGAGGAAGAAGTCGGCAATGACATAGAGTGCAGCTTCCAGGGGATCCAGATTTTTCCTGGAGGACCAGTCCCTAAACCTGACGAATCTTGAGTCATACGTAGACATTGTTGAGAGTCTGCAGGAACTTGAAGCGATGACCGCAGCTTCCTGTGAAAGGCCCTTGTGAAAAACTGGGTGAAGATTTCCATGCACTTAGCTGAAGGTGGTGTAGGCGCTGGTGCCAAATTTTGCCCCCTGCTTCGGTCAGGAGGTTGTTTCAAAGAGGGAACCTGAAGGGTTGGTCGATTAACATTTCGAGAAGAACCGGGAGACAAGGTTGATTGGGCCAGTACGGAGCCACCAGGAGTAGTGTTGCGTTGGACTCCCTGAGTTTGAAAAGGACCCGATGGATCAGGCACCACGGAGGGAAGGCGTAGGCGTATAGTTTGTCCCAAGAGATTGCAAGAGCGCCGGTTGCCCAGGCTTGAGGGTGGAAGGCTCTCGTGCAGAACTTCGGAAGTTTGGAGTTCGATGGAGTTGCGAAGAGGTCCTCCATTGGTTTCTCGAAAATTCGAAGGCGTGGTTAGCCCAGACTTGAGAGAGAGACAGATCTGTTTTGAGGAGAGTCCCTCTGGACAACGCATCCGCCATGATATTCTGTAGACCTACTAAGTGGGACGCCCTGAGAAGGATGTTGAATAGGTAGCAAAGATGAAGAAGGATATCAAGTCTTGAGGCAAAGGGAGGGGGATCTCGTTCCGCCCTGGTGGTTGATGTACGACACTGTCGTGGAGTTGTCGCATAGGATCATTGCGGGTTTCTGAGTTGGGGGCCCTATTTGGAGATGGCCAGATGAACTGCTGACAGTTCCGGAAGGTTGATGTGGAGGTTGGAGTCTTCCGGTTCCACCGGCCTGATAGTGTTTTCGACTCCCAAACCGCTCCCCACCCCGACAGGGAAGCATCCGTTGTAATCGTTGATTTGGGTATAATTTCCCTGAACGGTCTCCCCGACGAAATATTGTCTGGAAGTGTCCACCATGACAGGTGATCTAAGATGTCCTGAGATACGGGGACCTTCTTTGTTAGAGGACTTTGAGACGGAGAGAGGTGTTGTAAGAGATGAACCTGGATCGGCCTCATGTAGAGTCTGCAGTAAGGGATTATATCTACTACCATGCTGGCCATAAGTCCTAGTAGGCGGAGCCATTGTCTGGCCGGAGCGATGCGTAGGGAACGGAGATGTGACGCTGTTTCCATGATGATGAGAACTCTCTGAGGGGAAGGAGTAGCTGTCCCGGAACGAAAATCTAAGACTGCCACGAGGTATGTTAATGTTTGGCTGGGAACCAGGGACGTCTTCTCGGAGTTGACTATCAAGCCCAGGTTTTCCAGCAGAGAAATGGTGTAGCAGGTGATGTCGGACGTTTCCTATGCTGAGCGGCCGACCAGAAGCCAATCGTTTAGATACGCAACATGGTTTCCATCCTGAATCTTTCTGGACGAATGTAAGACTTGTTCAGCAGTTTGAGGTTGATTATTGGTCTCAAGGAGTTCGGTTTCTACGGAGTGAGGGAAAAGGATGACCGATAGAGATGAGTCGGAAATTCCCTGACGATGTAAACGGCCTTCTTTTCTAGAAGGTCTAAAATTTCCTTTTCCAGAGCTTTGGGAGGCGGACTGAATTCTAGTTTGTAACCCTGTAATATTACCCGCCGGATCCAAGAGTCCGAAGAGAAGATCTCCCAATTTGTTGCAAATTGGAAAAGTCTCCCCCTATCGCTGAAAGCTGATCGGTAGGGTGGACCTCCCAAGGGTTTCGACAGGAAGCGTCCGGAGCCACGGGATCCACTTTGGGAAGAGACACTCATGGGGCGACGGCTAGGATACGACGTGGAACAAGAACCATCAAAATTTCTGGAGGACGTAGGTGGACGTAGACGTAGGTGGACGATCTAGATGGAGACTTTCTAGCCTTGGAGGTTGGAGCGTCCTTTGCAAAGGTAAATTTGGCGTTGTTCATGTCCTTTCGGCGTTTGATCTCGGAACACAACTGATCGTCGAATTCCCCCCCCCCCCCCCGAACAGGTCCGGAACGGAAAGGGGGAGGTCCATGAAGCGACGTTTAATGTCGAAGGACGGCCACTAAATGTTGTCTAGAACCAGTTCTCTCCTGTCGAAGGAAGCCCTATCGGCTACCTTGGCGAATTGGTCATAAGCTTGGCGACAGGACCCAGTAGATTGACTACCGCACCGGTATCTCTTCGGGGAACCTCATCGGTACCTGACTGTCTGAAGGATTTTGAAAGGACTTCGGCGAACAGTAAGAGGGAGGAAGCAACCTCCATGCCTGTTCTTGCTGCCAGGTCGATGGATTGGAGAGATGAAAAGGACTTTTGGTGGTGCACGAACGAAAGTTCCTCTTGTGGTCAACGGAGCCGGCGTCTTCCAACTTGTCGAGGCAATAGTCCAGGATCAAAGGGGAAGAGAAGAAAGCCTTATTGTCCTCGTCACTGATGTGGAAGTCAGCCGACTGCCTTATTGGAAAAGCCGGTCATTTCTTGGATTTGGCTTGAACCTCCAAACGATCGAAGCACTCTGAATTGGCTGGCATGGTAGACTTCTGAGGCATGGGTGGTTTGTTTAGTGAGACTTCTTAGAAGCAGAAGGGTCGGTCGAAGTCTAGTTGTCTTCTTATGACATCCACAGGTTAATCAAATGCCTCCTTGGAAAGCATCGTGCCCATGATGGGGAAATCATCATCAGAATCGGCGGAGGCTTCTTCGGAGAAGGAATGTCCATTCTGGAAGAGGGGTTGTTGGCACATTCAATATCCTCCTTTGATCTGAATGAGATACTTCAAGCGGACCATGGTGAGGAAAAGAAACGGTCTGACAGGAAGTGGAAGCAGGATGAGCTGAAAGAGCCGGCAAATGAGAAAGATCGGACGGCCTGTGAGCAGCTTGACGATCCACGGATTCTACGAGAAGGGAAACCAGTTGAGAGAGAGCCTCCATGGCCTCAGAACTGTGGTGTCTTTTTTCGATGGCGGGTGTCGGAGGTGGACGACGAGGAAGAACGACGGCGTCTTTTCTTCTTCCTAGATTTTGACTTGGAACGGTGTCTAAAACCCCCTCTATCTGAGAAACCCTCGAAGTCTCTACTTAAGGCGGAGTGAAGGCTGGACGACAAGGACAAGTCGGGTGGCCTGGGAACCAGGGGATAGTCCTCGTCCCTGGCAACCTGAACCGTAGCGCTCGGCGATTCGGAGCCGGAAGCAGGATGTTCCTGAACCGAAGAAACATCGGGATCCACCGAGGGATGATTGTCCGGGAGGAGACTCGGTAAGCCTAGGTTAGCAGTGTAAGTACCGATCTCAGAGGCTTAATTATTGTGACTGTTCTGTGGGAGACTCGGTAAGCCTGGAATAGCAGTGCAAGTACCGATCTCTAAAGCCTCAGTGACCTCAACTGTAGAAATCACCGGAGTAGAACTCGGAGTGGATTCCTTCTTGGATTACGGTTTCGTTTGAGAAGGCTGTGAAGAGCCACGGTTGTTAGGCTTGTGAGCGGATGATTTGGAGGAGTTTGAACGCTTTTTCTTCTTCTGGATGGATTTTTCTCATTCCTCGGATCTTTGTCTGGGAAGATCCCATTCACGGGAAGACCAGTCACGACACACCTGACATGGAGCGTTGCTAAAACAATACCTGCAAGCCTTGCAAAGGCTGCATTTGAAGGAATTAGAATCTATGCAAAGATCGATAAGGTAAAACGAACCAGAAAAAGCCGGGCGAACAATAAACTCCGGGGAAGGCAAGGATAAGCCGATGGCTTACCGGACAACAATGAAAACCGGACAAAGGTCGGCTTTCTCGGAAACATGTAACAAGTTAAATGATGTTTAAAAACGAAATGCTCGAAGTAAACATTATACAGATTAAGCAAGCAATATACGATAACCACGATATGCATGTAATAACAAGTTAACATGAAAACCAGGCATAAATCGTAAGGCATACAAAACGAAGAATACCGATCGAGGAAGGGAAAAAACAGGTGACACATCCCCAGAAAGACTCCTAAGAGGGAGGGGGATAGAACGGGGATGGAAAGGTCTACCCAAAGGCCGAACAACCCAAGGCCCCGAGGGATAACGCGGAAGAACAAAATGGAGGCCCGAGACTAGTACCTGTACAAAAACACATACATAGGAGGATCGCGCAAGGCGAAAATCCTCGTAAGTAGGACTGGCCAAAAAGGGTTCAAAAAAGCCTCACAAGAAGAGGATACTCATAATTTCGACGAAAGAGGTCATTCAAGTCCTCTTCACGGTGCTAATGAAGGAAGGTCAAATAAGTTCAAGATTCACATGATGGAAAATAACGAAGTTTTTCACCAGACAAGTTTAAGACGTGTGAACACGGTGAGGCAAAAATGCAAAAGGACGATTAAGGGTTCTAGGCGCCCTCTACTGTTAGGGGATACCGCGGTGCTGTTAGGTTTTTGCCAGACAGTTATTGCAGGCAATAATGGTACATATGTAAATAGGAGGTAAGGAGGAGCGAAATAGACGCTACCTCTCGAAGTAAAATTTGTGTTAAAAAAATTTACATATTTTTAGGAACTAGCAAAACTCATCATCTGTGAGGGGGCATGGCCTAATCCCCCCACCCTGAAGGGGCCACTGGTAGCCTTGAGAACTGTTTAAGGACTAACATAGGCAATGCAGTAGTGCATTCCATACAGTACGTGTCATGTGGGTACACTACAGGTGGCTTCATATTTTGTTTCATCAGTACTCACATGGCTCGATCACTTTTACTGCACTGACAAGTCAATCACAATCCATCATGCAGCATGGGCCTACAGTAGACCTAACCCTAACATCAGTCATCAGGAGGCAAGAGCCTATACATCCACCTTCACTGCCAACAACCTCAACCCCATAGGTACATTTACATGGGCACACCATGGGAATGTGGGATTCTAAAGCAAACAAATTTGTGTTGATTTCAGAGAAAACCTTGTCCACATCTAAGCACTGGCACTTCATTTTCACAGCAATATTCATGTCATCTGGGAAGGTATTCCAATCAGGGAGTTGCTATTGTTAAAGGGCAACTCCCTGTTTCAACTGGGCTTTAAAATAAACAGGGGTTCGGGCGCTATTTGCACTTTTGCACTTTTAGTATTAAGTTACAACACTTTCGCAGTATGTGAATGCCCAATGCATAAACTGTCAACATTTTGCCTGTAGTGGTGTTGTTTAGCACAGCGTTACCAACTACCAGGACTCATTTATACCAATGTGCCTACTGCATACATGGACAAAATAGCGCCCGACAGAATCTGAATCATTACAACAGGGCGCTTCTTTCGATAAAACAGCACTGGGTGTCCTTAAAGATATCATTGTCTTTAAAAATATCGGACCAGACATGCGATTAATTGCAGCTGTAAAGAAAGTATTTGGACATGCCCATTTATTCACTCACGAAGACATGTGTCATTTTTTGTCCCTTTATATTCTTCTGCATGTTTAAGTAGTAGATTACGTATAAACTGGGCACACTTCATCTTACCTTATAGGACGTACAAACATACTACCGCATGTGCAGATACTGATCTTCTCAATGCAGTTAATCACATGTGTTCCTCATGTAAGTTACAACTGTACAACAATTATGCAGTATGAGAATGCCCAATGCATAAACAGAGGTGACGGCTCACTTTACGTAATTACTGTTGGCGTACACCGTTTAGCTAGCACAGCTTTGCCATATACAAACGTGCCTACCATACATCACATTATGGAAGCCAATATTATTGTGCGTAATTTCTGCAAACCAAGGCAGCAACTCCAATTTTTTGAATTTTTTTTTAAGAGATTGCCTATCCATGATTGGTTCCTTTAGATATTCAAACATTTGCTTGAAATCTTCTGAGAGGGGGTCTTCCAGCTAACGGTTTGACGGATCCCTGTAAATAGCAAAGCTGTTATCAGTGAAAAAGGGAAGACTAGAACAAAATTAGCAAAGAGACTAGAAATTCTTGTTACACTACCAGCAAGTCTGTTCAACTGCGGCCACGGTTTGCACCCCCACCATCCCCCTCCCTGTTGAATTTTATTCTAGAATAGTAGGCTGATACAACAAACAAAATCCGGCAAGAAACAGTGGACTTATCTTTTTGTGTCATCGCTTCTCGTTCGCAATCCTTCTTCATGATGTCTAATAATACTGTGCTTGGTAAAAATATTGCTTACAACAACAAACCTTGTCAATATTTTTCAATGTTTCATCTTGAAATCCGGCAGAATTAAATCCCTTAATTAAAAAATCCCCACAGTTTCAATAAGTCATCGGACTAACTCATGATCACTTTCAAGCATTTTTCAGATCAAAAAATTATTAGAAGATTTTTTGGTAATTTTCTGCCATTTGCCATAGGCTACAGTACAGTAATTTTGCATTTTCACGAATAAGTGTTTTTTTTTACAAATTTCTTTAAAAAGACCCCTTTTACATCTCAAGAATGCGACAAGGTCCAGCAAATTCATTTACAAAACTTGATTAAATAGACCAGGGGCAACTCAGCAATGCCCATTTTGTAATTTTTACTGCTCCAGATTTTTTTTGCAAATCAAAACAAAGTAGCTGTTTTGGTGCAAAGTACAGTTTCTTCAATTCTTCCTATGATGAACACGTAGGGAAATTTTTATCTGGTTTCAAGGTAAAGTTTTGCTTAAGTTTTCATCTTTTCCCCCAAAATTCAGAAGTTTAGACCAAATAAATTTACAAACCCTGCATTATTTAGTGGTACCTAAAACAAACTCCACACAGTCTCCAGAAGTTCTTTAGATCTAAAAAATGGTATCTTTTCTAACAATAAATCTGCTATCCTAGTCTGTATATAGTTCTGTATGTTTAGTAGGGGTGCACCGGAATTGAATTTTTGGTTCCGGTCGGAACAGGTATTTTGGATGTATTCTGTTTTTGCAGTAAAGTAATTTAGGAACTGTGTAACACATGGGGCTACAATACTAGTACCTACACAGTGTGATACTAACTTGAAGGACTGGTTCAAACCAAATGCCGAAACTTAAAACAAAGTTTGATATACACCGTAGTGAAGAAAATGAACCATATAATAGTGTTGACATTCTCCTGTTAGCCTATAGATGTGGGATTCTCTTAAAGCAATCACTGTGGGTATCATTTTCTCACACTTGTTGATCATATTTTGATTTTATGTTCCTGAATTAGGGAAACTGATATTAACAGGATCTGCCTGTGGCAAGTTGTGACTCCTAAATCAAACTTTAAACAAAGAAAAAAAGCAATATTTTCCTACAGCAGCAGAGGAAAAAATTCGAACCCCACTGTTCACAAATAATGCCGAAATAGATGAGACAGTTAAGGAAAAGTCAAACTATTTTCATTCAACACTGGAGATAAGTAAAATCTAGGACTTTTATAAACTGTAAATGGTCTAAAGCTTTATACCTGGGTAGGTTAAAGAAGGATACAACTTAATAATTATGAAGTATAAATTCAAGGATTTTTGCCACTGATTGATGCCAGTCTGACTGTATAGAAGCAGCTGTCCGTCCTGCTAGAAGGACAAGTGAAAAAGTGCCAGTGAAAGTGAATTTCAGAGGCTGCTAACCAAATTTGGCAAGTGAGTTTGAAAAGAAAGTGTAGAGCCCTGTGACTATTATTTTTACCCTGAATTACAAGAAGGACTACCTAAATTTATGGTACGTTTATAATCCTATGGCCTTGTTGCAGCTTTACTGAAAAAACTTTTCAAAGAAAATCGGTTTCATTTAAAAGGGATATGGCACCCCTATTAGCCCCTGTCCAAACATATTTAGGAATAATCCTCGAGTTCTAAATACAGTAGATGAATTCCCTTTGATTGACATTCATTCAAACAATATATAGCTTCATCTGGTTGGTCAACAATGACTTGTACAGTCACTTGTGTTTCTACACTGTGTTTGACAATTTATTGTCTCAAGCATTTTAAAGTCAGTGCAGGCTATTGTGGCTCTGTCTTGCAGGTGTACTAACTTGGGTGGTTTGGAGGAGGGACTTAAAGTAAACTTTGCAGGGAGAATTGTTACTGTCTGGGGTGGGATCAGAGAACTTTAAAGCAAAACAACACAGTGTAAATCAATGTCGGGATATGTCGAGCTCAATGTATGTCCTTTGTACAGAAGTATGACTACATATTGTACAGTAGTATCTAGTATATTTTACAGTAGTGTGACCATATGAAAATATGCACTCAGAGATAGAATATAAATTTCTATTCATATTTGCCACCATCCCTTAGTTATATTTTGATTATTTTGAACATAATTTTAGATGATACTGATGGACATACAGTTTACAAAGCTACAATCAAGCAGAGCAGTTGTATCTCATCTCTGAGCTGCTAAAACTATGCACCACTCAGTGGGAAACCTCTACTCCCATTGTAAGAATTTGCTATGAATGATTTCTTTCTCAGGAAAAAAGGCAAAACCAGTTTTAGTTTGCCGATACACATTCTGAGTAAAAAAATTTTGCAACCTTGTCAGGAAATAACCATTGTTTTCACTATTATTGCTCATTTCCTAATCACTTTCATAATGGCATGCAGGGACGACGCTAGAGGAGAGGAGGGTGTGGGGTGTGATACCCTCCATCATGCACGCAGTCGGCAAAATCCTGCAGTCGGCAAAATGAAGGAAAGAGAAAAGTGCAAAGGAAGGAGAGTTACAGGGAAGAAGAAAGGAAAAAAGAGAAAAAAGAGGAAAGAGAAGAGGAGAGAGAAAGACCGAGCGAAAAGAGAAAAGAACAGGTGAGGGAGAGACAAAGCAGGGCAAGAGAAAGGGGATGGTGCAGACGGAAGCAAGGAGGTGGGGATGCATTTGTAGACAACGTTGCATTACAATATTTTCAAAGCCCATAAGCAACACTTTTTGAAACTTAAAACATATTCTGTCGGCAAAAAAGCTACATAGGGCTTTTCAGTATCATCGTATACGAAAAGAGTTCATCGTTCATGTGGTTTCTGGCATTGAGTCGGTAAATTCTGCACCAGTTGGCAAAATGAAGGAAACATGAGGAAAAGAAGTGAAAGAAGAGGACAATTTCTGTAATCAGAACCCAAAATTTTCGACGCACTACGCGCGCTGTAATGTCACTCCAGTTTCTTCCGTAGCTCCATTCCACATAGCTGGATAGCATAAGTGCTCTCAACCTAACCAAGTAACATGTAGGCAGGGTACACAGGTTAAGTAGAGGTCGTAAATTTCATCCCATATCGCCATGCCTAGTTGCCGTTCTCTAGTGTGTGTCATGCGGTACGGTCAGTTGGTGAGCGACTCACGGAGCAACGTTTGGCTATTTCATCAGTTAGTCCAGGTGTTTTCGACACAATGTATGTTGTCCCCGATACAGTCTACAACCGTTACAGTTTTTATGTTTTTCTTTTTGTTCTTAATGATAACATGCTTTTTGTGTCAGCCTACCAAACATTTTTGCACGCTTTGCAATTTCACGATTCAGACTCAAAAGAACAGTACCAGTGTGTAACTCGGCTCTTGACATATTAAGTGATATAATGCTAAATATACGGTACTCTGCAATGGCATAGGATAGTTAGACTCCTTCATATCCCTTTGTCATCCCCTCGACATGCTGTCGGAATTTGGGGTCGCTGGCATGCCCCATGTCGGGAAAATTCTGTCGCCACAAGCCTGGTCGCCACCCATGTTCGGTTTACTTAATAAAGCTTTCAAAAGGGTCATTTCTGCAATAAAACCCCACATTTTTGGTATGCTTTGCTCACTCTTCCTCAGTTTCGTTACTAATAGCTAAATATAGAACAAAACCTTTCCATCTTTTCAAGTAACTTAAGTAGAATTTATCGATTTATATAAATGCCGGGAATCTCAAGTCATTGCGCTAAACTAAGTTAATGTTTTCTTGAGTCTGTCTACGGCTAGTGACTCGAAGAGGGAAGCACAATGTAAGTTGTGCCCGATAGGGCCCAACTGCCTGGACTGTTGGCCTTAGTGGCGTACACAGGGGGAGGCCATTGGGCCATGTCCCCCTCTCGGATGCCAATTTTTTTCAGGTCCTAAAAAACGTAAATGTTTTAACACAATTTTTACTTCCAAACGTTGCATATGTGGCACCAGACCCCATGTAAGGTCACCTAATTTTTCAAAAAATTTCAAAAGGGAGGGGGACACCTCAGAAACCCCTCCCCTTACACCCCTTCACAGGCCGGCGATCACAACATATTGCATGCCCCCCCCCCCATTTAAGAGAAATCCTGGGTACGCCACTGGTTCCCTTACTCCAAATCCAGATATGGATTGATATCTGGACATATCTGGTTAAATACAGTCTTTATATGGCCATATCAAGCCAGATGTACAGCCAGATTTAGATGCTTTGATACATTATATCAAGTTTTATATGGCCATATCAAGCCAGATATAACTTGATACAATGCAATTCCAGATAGTGCAAATAAAGTTTAATATGGCCATATCAAGCCAGATATAACTTGATGAAATGCCTTGCCAGATATGTAAATACAGATTTATATGGCCATATCAAGCCAGATATAACTTGATGAAATGCCTTGCCAGATGTGTAAATACAGTTTTATATGGCCATATCAAGCCAGATATAACTTGATGAAATGCCAGCCCAGATATGCAAATAAAGTTTTATATGGCCATATCAAGCCAGGTATAACTTGATGAAATGCCAGTCCAGATATGTAAATACAGTTTTATATGGCCATATCAAGCCAGGTATAACTTGATGAAATGCCAGCCCAGATATGCAAATAAAGTTCTATATGGCCATATCAAGCCAGATATAAATTGAGGAAATGCCACCTCAGATAATCAAATAAAGTTTTTTATATGGCCATATCAAGGCAGATATAAATTGATACAATGCAATTCCAGATATGCAAATAAAGTTTTATATGGCCATATCAAGCCAGATATAACGGATGAAATGCCTTTCCAGATATGTTAATAAAGTTTTATATGGCCATATCAAGCCAGATATAAATAGATATGCTAGATATGCAAATGAGCATTTTGTTAGTTTGTTTTATTTTTTATTTAATTTGATTCTTGGATTATGCTTGTTTCAAATTAAGACATGTTGGATACCGCATCAGACATTCCCAGACATTGCAGTTATTTAGTGGTTACACTTTTGTTAATACCGCAGTATACTAAGTGAACGTATGCAAATGATTTGCATATTTGGGAGGAGCTTGTATCTAAACCTACATTTTTCATGATTTAGGAAGTTAAAAGTAAAATATGCATTACGCACTAAACAAAATTTAGAGTCAAATATGTAATAAAGTTTAAAACTAGAAGCCCATATTACTGTGATTACATAAAATAGGAAATTTCAAGGCATTTTTCTGTTCACTGTTATGAAATAAGTTGACTTTATGTACTTAAGTCAATTCAACCCAACATTTACATTAAATTCTTCATGGAGTTCTGAAACATTTTCTGCTGGAGTATCGGTGATCACGACGGTGGAGCTCCCAGGTGGGACCTATTTTATTCAGCCAGTCTAGAACGGGACCACTGTCCGCGAGTCAGTTAAGTCAAAGTTTGTCCCTTGGGGACGTTGTTACTCCTTCAGGGAGCAGAACTATTTCGGGAGTATTGTTTAGTTTTCGCCCCTGGCTCTTCGCCAGAGAGTCGGGGGACTTTTGGAAAAAAGCTGGTGTTCAATGTCTCCATGAGGAGTGTGGACTATAAGTCCTAACTATGATTCATAACGTAAAGCAGATATGGTCCGGATACAATTTTATCTGTGCCATATAAAGACTTGATCCAGATAGAACTTTATCTGGCCATATATGGTTTAAATCTGGTTCTGGTTTTGATCTTGTGTTATACTGCCCAACTTTTTATCTGATCTGATATAAATTCCATATCTGGTGCAGATATGGGCGATATATGGATATATATTCTGCTCGTATAAGGACCATATCTGGTCCAGATAAAACTTTCTCTGTTCCATATAAAGACTTGATTCAGATAAAACTTTATCTGGCCATATATGGCTTAGATCTGGTTCTGGCGTAGATCTGGGTTATATCTGGCCCACATATAAATCCCATATCTGCAGCAGATATGGGCCAGATATAAAATCCATACCTGGCCCATATATGGAATTTCATATCTGGCCCATATCTGGATTTCGAGTAAGGGTTGACCTATGTAACCTTTAAATATGTACAGATTCTCTTAAGTGAAAGCCTACCCAAAAATTTCGCGCGCTTCGCGCGCTATGCAATTTCACAGTTTAGATTTCGGGAAAAGCCTTAAATCGGGCGGAACTACTTTCCTCTAGTATATATACAAAATTTTATGCAATATATGCCTCGCAATGACATGGTATAGTACACAGGTTTTCTTCAAATCTGCCCTCACCAACCCTGCGACGGCATCTGGGCTGTCGAGGCTTCGGGTCGCCGTCCCCCCCCCCGTTGGGCAAATCCTGGTGCCACCCCTGCTGGACCACTACCGGTTGGACTAACGGTTCTCAGCTCTAACTGCATCTCTTATCAACACTTTCAGTCGGCATTTGTTTCTTCTCAGTCGGTAAATATGACACCACCCCCCTCCCCCATAATAAATGATCTGACGACGCCCCTGATTGCATGATGTTAGCCTATTTGATGTTTGAAGGCGTTAGTCCACTAACAAAAGAGACTGGAAAGAAAAAAAACATTTCTTGAATGATTTTCAATTGCTTTTCTACATTTCTTGAATGATTTTCAATTGCTTTTCTACATTTCTTGAATGATTTTCAATTGCTTTTCTTAAGTTAAATCAAACTAGAAAAGCAACTGACCTGAAGTAAGTACAAAGTTCCGGCCGGTTACTTTGAAAAAGTTCCTGCCGGAACTATGAAAAATTTGGAATCCGGCCGGAACCCAGTTCCGGTGCATGTTAAATGTTTAGTGTACTTACCAAGCTATACATCTCAATTTCACCTCTTTCTCTGTTTCCTGTTATTATCATCCTGTCTCTGTCGGAAATTCTGATTCTAGTGACGTAATTATCAACGTCAAAAACTAAAAACGATTTGTTTTTATTTAAAGAATAAACAATGATTCTACGTCCACCCCACAATACTGCTACCAGGTTCATCTCCTCACTCACGGCCATACTGCAAGCATTTCGGTACATTCCTGTAGCATCTGTGTACTCTGATACAATACTACCGTCATACACTGAGTATGATAACGATCTGCCGTACACACCTGTACATACAAATACTGTATCTTTTACCACTTGTAAATCCCAAGGCCAGTCCCCATATTTAATTCCTTTTATTCTGAATTTTTTCGTTTCTTTGAGATCATGATTAAACACCAACACTGTCTGTGAATCCAATAAACTTATAAATATCTCCCCCTCCCTGACAGCAAGACACCTAGTATCACCATTCACTCTAAAAGATCGTAACACTTTACTTTCGTTTTTCGTATCAATGATTTCAATTTTATCGCCGATACAAGTCACCAATTTACTGACATTTTTGTCAAGGAATGAAACACATCGTAACCGAGTTGAATATTTTTCAAATTCTTTGGAATAAAATAATTTTAATTTGTCCCTAGAATCAGTATTGCTTCCAGAGTACAGGTCGATGTATGTTCGTCCACTGCTGAGGTGGTACCCAGAAACAGCAATATTTCCAGACAAATCCAGCGACAGATCCCAGACTCGGTAGCCATGTTGTTTTGTAGTGAACCGTTCGTACTGTGTGTGCTGTATGCTGCGTATAAATACAAAACAGTGAAATTTAGGGATGGTAGCGTAGTACGTATCCATGGTAACGAAGAATATCTAAGTCAGGTAAAAATAGGCCAGAGGAGGGAATTTAGGGAGAATAGACGAGTCAGGTGTGAGTAAAAGGGACTTTCAAGGAAAAATAGAGAATGTTACATGCGTAATCCTGGTGGGAACTGCAAATGTTAATGATGTATATTTTTCAAGTGAAAGTGAGGGGAAGAAGGCTAAAAAACATCCTTATCTGGATAATCCTTGCAAGAAAAAGTGGGATATGAAATTTCGAAAGAAACTTTAAGTTAGAGGTTTTTTAGTTGGGTATTGAAAATGGTATATACCAAGTAAAGATAGACCTGAAAAGAAGAGAGAAAACCGAATAACAATGGACACTTAGCTGTCTGGCTATATTTAATGTTCTTTTATAATCTATAAAAGGACAAGATTTCTTTTAACAACAAATAAGCTACTAAATTTCTTTGCAAATTAAAAAGCCATTTACCACGTGAGAGTTTTCGTTGTCTTTACAAGATAAATACCATTAAAAGCACCATGAGTCAGTGTTTTTCATTGCTCTTTCTGACATTTTCCACCAGTTTATTTATGTGACTGATTCACAAAAATAACTGTCAAGTGATAAGTAATTCATTACACAGGGTAAACAGGGCCGTGGCTTGGGCGAAATCGTGGGGAGGGGGGGGGGCAGTTAATGGCACGTCTAAGCGGAGCACCAAGTAGTATGCCTACAGATAGTTAACACCCAATTGGACCCTTCCTTTTTCACATGTTCTGGGTACCATCGCGAAGGGGGATGAAGGGAGGGGAATGAGGGGAGGGGCATATGAAAGGTCTGGCTTAGGTTCAAGCTATCGTTGGCAAAGCTTTGAACTGTTTATATTTTTATAAATTGTTATTATTTAGTGATATTATTCATATTTTATAGCTGAGCGGAAGGCAGGAGGTGCTGTCTAAGAGGAGGGGAAGACGTCCTATATTCTTTGAGAAATTTGTGTCTTTGTGAGGTGTCTTGGATGCAGGATGGTGCTATCTTTCTAAAGCTTTTTAAAGCGTTGAATTTATTATATGTTTAGGAATCCTTATAATTGATTGATTTTTTTTTTCTATCCCGTTAAGGTGTACTTGAAGGGGATATTGCCAAAGGGGAGGGATTACACCTCTACTCTTTGAGAAATTTTTGTTGTTCCAAGCTCTCCTAGATCCAAAATGGTGTTATCTTTGGTAAAGCTTTAGACTCATAACATGATCCAAACTCCTAATTATTTATTGAATTCTTCGAATGTGACATGCATGGCACCCCTACATGGCTGATACAGGTGCAGGCTTCCCCCTAACGCTCTTAGTGCGACACTGGGACAGCCACCATTAGTTGGTGCTTAGCCATAGTGTATCCCTTGCAAGAAAATGGGAGGGGGAAATTACACATTCTAGACCATAAAAGTTGCATCTAAGCATTTTTACTTTTCAATTTCATGCTTTAGAAACATTTAGATTTCAAGAAGGAAAGCTAGATTTTATTTAAAGGGGGAAATGTAGTCACCACAATTTGAATTAGTTTACCCTGGCATCCTATTTCATCAATGGCTCTGGAAAATCATGTTACAATACGTTTCTTACTTGTATTTAAACATTTTAGAATGGTCTAGGCCAGTGGTTCTCAACCCTTTCACCTCATCGTCCCCGTTCTACGAATGAGGTTGGGCAAACGCTCCCCCCCCCTCCCGTCTATAGCAAGCATTGTTATGAACGAAACGACAATAATAAAAACACATGTTATACTAAAGGGTAGGCCTGCACGTTGTTTTTAAGTATAGGTCCGACCCAGGAAGAGATTTCGCCAGAGCATTTATCATGGGGGGGGGGGGGGGTGCCGTATTTAATGACTGAGAAGAAACACAGGCCCGTATGCAGCTTTTTCAGTGGGGAGGTTCGATTTTACGCTAAGCGGAACAAAAAATTTTCCGCGCGCCCGGGGCGCGCGGTATGGGCGCTCGGAAAATTGCTCTTCTCAGATGGTATTTGATACGTCCAAACACCCTTTTTTTTTTTTTTTTCCTTTTGACCCTTTTAGAGTCCTATTTTGTGTCCCCGACGGAGTGAGGGCCCTTTTTTTCGGGCCTTCGGGCGGACCTCATAATGTCCCGGGCGGAACGCCAAGTCGTGCTGGGGGGTTCAGACGAACCCCCTGACCCCCCTGGATACGGGCCTGAAACAAATGCCGACTGAAAGTGCTTATAAGCGATGCACTTAGAGTTGAGAACCGTTAGTCCAACCGTAGTGGTCCACCAGGGGTGGCACCAGGATTCGCCCAGCGGGGGGGGGGCAATGACCCGAAGTCTCGACAGCCAAGATGCCGTCGAGGGGTTGGTAAGGGGAGATGTGAAGAAAACCTGTGTACTATACCATGTCATTACGGGCCATATATTGCATAACATTTTGTATATACTAGAGGAAAATAGTTTTACCCGATTTAAGGTTTTTCCCGAAATCTAAACGGTGAAATTGCAAAGGGCGTGAAGGGGGGGGGGGGGTAAGTTTACACTAACAAGAATCTGTACTTATTTAAAGCTTATATAGGTCAATATTCCAGGCAGCTGGGCCCTATCGGGCACAACTTACATTGTACTTCCCTCCTTGAGTCACTAGCCGTACCGAACGACAGACTCAAGAGAACATTAACTTAGTTTAGCGAAATGAGATAAAATTCCCCGCATTTCCATAAAACGATAAATTCTACTTATTGAGTTACTTGAAAAGATGGAAAGGGTTTGTTTCATATTTAGCTATTAGTAACAAAAGTGCATGAGGAATAGTGGGCAAGGCATACCGAAAATTTTGGGTTTTATCGCAGAAATTTTGAAAGCTAAAATAAGTAAGCCGACCATAGGTGGCGACAGAATTTTCCCGACAGGAGGCCGGGCCATGCCAGGGACCCCACGTTCCGACAGCATGTCGAGGGGGTGGTGAGAAGAGGATATAAAGGAGCCTAACTATCCTGTGCCATTGCAGAGTATATTTTGCATTATATCACTTGATATGTCAGGAGCGGAGTTGCGCAATGAGTGTTTCTTTTGAGTCTGAATCGTGAAATTGCAAAGCGCGCGAAAACTTTGGGTTGACACGAAAACATATTATCATTAAGAACAAAAAGAAAACATAAAACTGTAAGGGTTGTAGACTGCATCGGGGACAACATACCCGTGTCGAAAACACCTGTACTACCTGATGAAATAGCCAAACGTTGCTCCGTGAGTCGCTCACCAAATGGGGGGCAGCCTTCTCCGACGGGGGCCATGGCCCCCCTGCCCCCACCTGGCGCCACCACTGCTGGATACTCAATGCCAGCGTAAGCTGATATTTCAAGGTAAATTCGGGGTGACGCTTACTCCCTTTAACTTCTGAACAGTTACGGAACTCAACAAACTATAGTAGATTTTTGTGCAATTTTGAGTAGTCTTCAGACAGGATTTAAGATAATAATAGCGTTATCTGCAACCGTGGCGATTGCAAGATTGCGGAAGTAGGGGGCATGATGTACGATTCTCACGACTTATATGAACAAGGGGCCTAGGTCGAGTGCCACAAGTGCACCGAAGATGCACCAAGAACGCAGTGTACGAGTTTGTACGCTCAAGGTCTGCGGCCTGAGGTAGTCCTTTATTGGGTCCCTTGCGGCATCCTGGGGAGCACCGGTCGGAGTCCAGGGAGTCCGGAAGCTCCTGTGATATAAGATAATATAAGTAAGATGAAGAACACAGAAAGTCAATTTTTGTGTCTGTCTATATTAATCACGTTTTATTTTGTTTAGATTTTGAGAGATTCTGTTTTAATGACTGGGGACTTTTAAGCTGACAAATGGACTTCCAGAAACAAATACGTAAAATATACGTTTCCTGATATATTTTATTTTGCCGGATTAAAAAGCTAACTTCCTCGTAATTGGTCGTACCACCTCTAGCCATCCGTCATTGAGAATCCTGCATTCTGATTGGCTAAACACAGACCTGTTATTCCACAACAAAGGGTCAGTAAACATAAAAACTGATAAAAACGAGGTTTTTTCACACATTTTTTGGTGTATTTTGCCAAATTTGGAGTCTTGACGGTTTATTCACCAATAATAGTCCGTTAAATGTGATTTATTCCTTAATTGATACACTCATCACTTTCAGCTTGCTTTACTCTTTATGAGATGCAGGGAAGAACTCATGCAACCTAAAAGTGAAGTTAGGAGCAATTCTAAAGTAACAGTAAGTTTGTATATGAACGAAGGAACAGTGATTTTCAAGGATAGATGTGCAACCAGAGGGTAAAGGGTATGATAGAACGATGGAAGAGTAAAGTTTCCTTTAAGTGGAAAAAAATAAAGGCTGGTCAGATCTTGCTGCTAAATGTTCTCGGCAAAATCTAAAGCCTTTTTGCACAGTGCAAAAAGTTCGAGGCGAAAAGGCCGAGGAAACACTGACCTTTTATCACGTTTATAGGAAAATCCCAACTTGAGGACCGAATACGGACGTAGAAAAAAGTCATCACGCTTCCCTTTTCCTAGGTAGGTAGCCAGACAATTTATCGAAGGGGGGGGGGGAGACAGCTCCTGAGAAAAGGAGACGTTTTCCAGGTGGGCTACACAGACTAAAACAAAAATGAAATTTTCTTTTCAAAAATATTCTAAACATTCTGGAGATGTAGCTCAAAGCATCGGTAGGTGTAGGTTGGGGTAGGGAACTACAAGTCTCTAGCCTCCCTGGATGCATCGAAGCAAACTCAAGAGAGATAAATACAACGCTTCTTTCTCTGAAGTCCCCTATGAAATGACGAGCCCCTGAATATCGGTGTATAAACAACAGCTTCAATTCTTAAAATGATCCTTAGACGTATCAAATTTGTTCAATGTATACTTTATTTGATGTCTTCATTATTAACGTATTATTGCTAATTTTGTTAATCACTGTCCATTCAAGAAATACTGCATTGTATAATAGTTACAATTGTGCCTGGATAAATCTAAAATAGAGCGTCACCGGTGAAAAAAGAGGCACGGTTCCTCTGTTTGCACTGGGTGACAATTTATCTCGGTACATGCTAATGGGGCTGATTACGAATCATAAAGCCATCACAACCCTGAAAATCAGGCCTATACATGATTGCTTCTTTTTACCAAATTTTATAAGTAGACAATGCTAATGTAGATGTATAAGAAAGCGAGGCTTTTGAAGGGATGCTGGCGGGGGCTCGACAGGCCTGAATCCTCTACTTTTCGCTGACGACACATTTGGTGGGTTCTTGTTCCTATCTTTTACAGGCATTATCTTCTCAAGTCGTCATTTTTTCGCACGTATTGCTAAGAAAATTCAAAATTTGTTGTCCAAAGTCGCAGTCTCCAGAACAAGGGAAAGCACATATTAAATGGGTTTTCTCGTCTCCGAAATTTCCGATGGATGGTCCTACAGGGCTCTTAATGTGTATGGCGGCACATTAACTCCCCAATCTTCAGACCCTGAGTGGATCCGTCTCTGCCAAACAATAATATAATGGGCGGGGAAGGGGACTTTTTGGTCTTGGCTGGAAGCCCTAAGATTTTCATATGGCCTTGGTGCAAAAGGATTGGCGACGAAGACTGAATATGTACCCAAGCGATTTGTCCCAAACTTGGACCATTTTAAATGTTTAAAAATTAAAATGTATACAGTTAAATCCATTATAGGTAAAGCACACTCTTTAAAATTATGATATTTCTTTAGAAATCTAACGCATAATAACTTTTCGAAGGAACATATAATTACACTAAGGTTTGGTATGACACGGAGTGCCACCAACTTATGCTGATAAGAAAAGCCATTTAGCATCAATACCTTATATTAACAGGGGCGTAGTGGTGTCGCCAAGTGGGAGCAGGGGAACATGTCCCCAAAAGTTGGCCATGTCTCTCCTCCCGTGTGCCCCTAAAATGAGGTTTTGGGTTTGAAAACTATGCACAAACATACCATTTGGACTAGATAACCAATTGGCACTTTTTGAGCTAATCAGGGGGTTAAAATTGCAATAAATATTCTAAAAACTACTTTTTTTTTGATCGCATCGATAATTTTTGGTACCCACAACCCACTTAATCACACACAAGGGCGTTGTATTTCCAATTTTTTGGCGAATCCCTGGATCCATCGCCGTAGATACACCTTCGGTTTTATAACGTGAGGGCTTCCCCTAAGTGGCATACCTGGTCGGAAGCAGGGGCGTAGCTAGGAAGAAACTTTTAGAGGGCCTAGGTACCAAATGGGGGGTCACAGCATCGATCGACGTCCTTAACTCTTACACATTTTATTAGAACACGGACAAGTTTTAGGCGGACTGGCCAAAATCCTCTTAGCTACGCGCCTGGTCGGAAGTTGTCCAAACATTTATTCCTACTAGGCAGGATGAGTGCAATTATCGTTCGAAAGCCCTGTGTAAACCTTATTGTGATCCGTCGTCCCCAAAGACAAATGCTCCTTACTCAATCATTGAACTGTCAGCCCAATTTAGACTTAACAAGAAGTTGTCAAATTACTTACTTTTATGTTTGTGGTCTGTTTAGTGCTCATATAAAGACATTTGCAAGTAGCTAAACATTGACGTTGCCACTGGAGCCAACCAGGACCCTTCGAATGGCCTCTGGGCCCCAACGCATTCAGGGAGTGCTTCGCGCCACAACGTAACTTCCTGCGCCCTGAGACCTTCATATTGGTGTGTCTTTCCGGCGGAACGTTGTGTTCAGTGTCCTCCACTTGGAAAAGTCTGACGACGCCACTGCTGGGGCGAATCCATAATTTCCCAAAAAAAGGGGGACTGACTCCATAAGGGCAATGTTTGCAAACACAAGGTCGAATGTACGAAGCCTTGATGAATGGGGAGGGGTGGGAGGCGGTTAGGAAAAAACTTGAAATTTAGTACCTTAAATGGTATTTCCCAGGAGCTGTCAATCAAAATAAGCATAAATATCGTCACATGGTAGCTTTGCAACCGTCTCAAACAATAAAAAAGAAAGTGGTGACGGGAAAGGGAAGGTCTGGAGCCAGGAAATCCCCCCTGTATGCGGGTCTGGTTACTGACAATTACTTGCAATCAGCAGCGCGCTTCTGGGAGCTCAGCCGTGCAAGGGGTTTGGATTACAGGGGCGGTCCGTGGTAACATCTATGTTTACGGCTCTATTCTCTTATGATGCATTTCCTGCAACCACTCTTTTAGTCTTTTTTTTTTCCAGGGAGTTGTTACTAACAACTCCCTGGTCCAACTTTCGTTTTATGACGTCGCTATCACCGGATCTTTTCAGAAGCCTTTTTATCTACATTTACCCCTTCACAAAGATGTCTGGCTACGCACCTGCTCCTCAGCTGTTTCTGCACAGGGTGTTTAAAATACAGCTCATCGGTGTCTTCCAGCTCCCTGATTGCATCTAGGCGGTGGCATTTAAAGCAATGAGGCTTACCGATGGTGAAATTTTGGATCGGTCTCAGATGGGATAATAATATTGCGCTTTGATTCAAGCAGGGGTGGTACCAGCAGGGGGCAGGGCGGGCCATGCCCCCCCCCCCGAGAAGGCTGACCCGGTCGGGGACATTTTCCAGTTTCGTCGAGCTTAAACCATACACGACATAATATGTAATCCCAACGACCTTCTGTGGCGCAAACGACTTGTTTGATTTTGCCTATAGTGAGGGTAAATTCTTCAATGAAGACCTAAATTTTCGAATTGTGCTTGCAAAGAAACCCAAACTTTTTCAATTTTTTTCATTTTCAAATTTTTGCCCCCAAAGGCCAAAATTTGTTGGCGCGCTTGAAGCACCGAAAAGTTTACGTTTTTCGTCCTTTTGGCAACTCATCAACTTTGTCGGGGGGTATCGGGTTGCTTGCCTTCTGGGGGGGTGGGGGGGGGGGGGGGTGGGGGGGGGGGGGGGTGGGGGGGGGGGGGGGTGGGGGGGGGGGGGGGTGGGGGGGGGGGGGGGTGGGGGGGGGGGGGGGTGGGGGGGGGGGGGGGTGGGGGGGGGGGGGGGTGGGGGGGGGGGGGGGTGGGGGGGGGGGGGGGTGGGGGGGGGGGGGGGTGGGGGGGGGGGGGGGTGGGGGGGGGGGGGGGTGGGGGGGGGGGGGGGTGGGGGGGGGGGGGGGTGGGGGGGGGGGGGGGTGGGGGGGGGGGGGGGTGGGGGGGGGGGGGGGTGGGGGGGGCACTTGAAATTGATATGCGTGATTCACATGACATGGAGTTTTAACAACCCTTTTGTATGTTGGGTAGACCAAATCATGAAAATAATGTTTCGAGTGTTACTCTTGACATTAATTTGCTATACATTGGTCACTAGTAGTTTCCAAATAGGGTGTGCCCTGTATGCAAAGATACATGTATAATATACAAAGCAGCGAACATGGACCCCGCACTGATCTGTCTGTAACTAGTACCTTACATGTAGATTTGTGGAACCCCACTGGAGGAGTAGCCAGAATGTAAACTTGCTTGTACGCGGGCGTGTAAGCCTACCTAAATGGGCCCTTTTTCGTTGTGCAAAAAGGACGTGGTAAGCGCGCTATAAAGGGATTTCATGTGACGTCACGCGCAATGATTCCCATGCCTTGAAGGGCAAAACACACACGCAGTAAGCGTATTTACAGCACACGCGCACGGCATAACCATAGCTACTACTGTGACACAATGGACGAGTGCTCGTCAAAACGAAAAAAAAGAAAAGAAAAAGCGCGCGATCTTGCCCTTCAAAATTGCGTCTAGTTGGGTGAAGAAGTCACGTGACTGAAATCCCTCTATAGGCCTACAGAAAATCTGTGCACATAATATGAATGGCCCAATGTGCAGGCTTGCCCGTGTTAGCATGCACATCATTGGAATGGGCAGTCAGTGCATTCTAGTAACAAGAACGCCTACACTGTGAAGTGAAGGCTACTGTTCGTTTACGTTGCTATCTTGAATGTTAAGCAGTCTCGGCCTACGAGTCATCAAAGTGCAGCAAGGGTGGCGCCAGCGGGGGGCCAGGGGGCCATGACCCCGTCGGGGAAGGCTGGCCTCCGTTGATAAGATAGGAAATCCCAATGACATTCAGTCGCCCCGAATATCTGCTTGATTTTGCTCATATGAAGGACATATTCTTCAATAAAGACCCCATATTTTCCAATTTTCCTTAAAAACCCATATTTCTCAAATTTTCTTCCATAATGATCCAATTTTTTCCAAGTTTATTCAATAAAACTCCCAAATTTTCAAATTTGTGTAAAATAAAAGCCAACATTTTGTGTTTCTCATCCTTTTTGTCAACTCATCGCCTTTGTCGGGGTCTTGGGTTGCTGCCCCCCTCGTCGGGGCGCCACCCCTGCAATGCAGTCACACGTTCTTCCATTAGAATAGGCTGGACTACTCCTAAAGGTAGCGTTGGTTTCTTACGCGCTTACCACGGAGAAGCTTTTCTCAGTGCGCTGAAGTGCGTGTCAAGTACTCAAGATAAATAGACCTTATGCATATGACGTCAAGTTGGAGGAAAATGGTGGAAGAGTGCACGTGTGCTTCATTGTTTTCCTCCAAAATGACATCAGTGTGACGTCAATGCATAAGGTCTATACACAGAGAAAATACGTAGAATGGAGACCCCTCTTTTCGTGCAGTGAGTTTAGCCTGAAATAGATGTTAGCTTATTGATGTAGGTGTTTACTGTACGAAAATAGGGGACGCATGAAAATATGGGAACGCAGTATATACCACGCGCAGGCACACCAAGCTATTCTTGTAATAAACCAAATAAGGGAAATTCTTGTAATAAACCAAATAAGGGAAATTCAGTACTTTCGGTGAGGTCACAAGGTTGGCTGTACTATGACAACTTTTCGCCAAGGTGAGTGGTTCACTTGACCTTTGACCCTTTCCATGATGCATTGCGTGAAAAGCATTTTCCCAACTCGTCTATTGCATTTGATGCAATGCCTCCTTTTTTGAACGCAGATCGAAGAATAGAACGACGGGCACATCAAATTGACAATTCCTCCCCTATGTCTGCGTATACAATGTAATGTAGCTATAGGAGTTTAATATCTGCTTTTAATATCTTAACTAAAAGTCACAAATATCGACTCACATAACTAAAGAAGATCATACATACGGAAAAACATTTCTACACCTCTGACCTTTACTGATAATTTCCCACTTTGGGACAACTCTCCACCAATTTTTAAGAAAATCCGTCCAGCCGACTAGTGGCAGAATTAGGTTTTTGACCTAAAAGTGTACGGTTGACAGTCTTTAATGTGACTTTTTATCTCGGTTGCCATAATAACAGCATACTATTGCAGAACGTGTCGTCTGTATTATACATTTCAACTTTCCGGTCAGTGCAATGTTTCCTCTTTGAAGTATAGTCAGAAAGCAACTTTTCACAATTTGACCTCAAGCCTCTGACCTTCAGATCTGACCTTCTACCTTTTCTTCCGGGGTCCGCGAGACACAATCACCCACTTGGAGTTAACTTCCCGAAAAGTTTGAAAATCGTTCCAGCCGTCTAGCAGCAGTTTTTGAAACAAAAATTGTACATTTACCATCTTTACGTGACCTTTGACCTCGGTTGCCATGACAACCACACATTTTGGTAGACCTTATACGTGTGGAGTTTCGTGTACGTGCGATGTTTCGTTGCGGAATTATAGCCGCAAAACCATAATTTCTAAACAATTTGACCTTTGACCTCTAAACTTTGACCTTTTCTTCCGGGAAAGTGCGAGACACGTTATCCTACCCTTGGGCCTTGCCACCATGTTTGAAGAGAATCAGTCCAGTCGTTTAGCAGCAGTCTTTAGAACAATAGAATGTATTTTTGACCTTCCGTCAAGTGACATTTGACCTTGTTTGCCATGGCAACCACATATTTTGGTAGTACTAGACACGTTCATTTATATGCGTGAAGTTTTATGTATGGGATGTTTACTTTGAAATTATAGTAAAAATAGTGATTTTCACAAAGTTTAACCTTTGACGATTGTCATTTGACTCTTACTTTCGGGGCTGTGCGAGACACACTTTAATTTCTACCCTAGGGTGAATCAGCTCAACCTGGGAGATTATATATTGGGCACACCTCTTCGAACCGCTTGATACTCATGTTGTAACGTATACAGTTATACCCCAGCTCACTGAACTATATGCTAGGAAAGATCATTCTACAACAAAATTTTGAAACCTTCATGGAGGGTCACATGATGTACGTAAGCTTACTCCAGTTCCAATTCCCCCAACTAAGTTATATAACCCAGCGGCGGTACCAGGATATTAAGAGTGGGCGGTAAATTGAGGGCAAAAGAAAATGTCGAGGGCAACAAAAATTCCATACCACCCCCCCTTAGGGCCCCTGGTGGAGTCCAAAGATCGAAGCCCCCGGAAGCTCTGAGGTTTTAGCATATCTCTCGGTGAAAAATTAAGTCTCAGGATAGGTTTAGTTTGGGTCATAATGCACCATTCAGTGCAAAGATTCCTAATGATTTGAATGAACAATGCTACTCCTCTAAGATGACAACATGAAACATTCGAGAGAGACAGTACTTAAAACCTGATGATTAGCAATCTGTTGAAACTTCAGGAGCTGAGTGGGACAACTGGGGGGCAAAGGTTCTGACTGGGGGAATTTGCCGCATGCCCCTGGTACCGCGTATGTTTTAGCCCCCCCCCCCCCAATAACTGTCTTGAGCTTCTCCTTGTGCAGACACAAACATGGTTTATTGCTTAAGGCTATATTCTGGTGAGCATAAAAGGCCCAAATGTGTAATCAAACCCCCTCGTCATGCATACGTTGGACGTTTAACTATTAGCCATCTATGTATTTTACACTTTATCACACACAAATTATCTTGCTGTACGCTATACTACATATTACATATTGACAAGTTATGGAATACAGGGCCGTGGCCTGCGGGGGAGGTGGAAGAGGGAGCAGGGGGAAACTACCCCCGAGATTTCCAAATCATTAATGCAAGTTGGCCTGCTTGAGAAAAAGTACTGACATGCAGAAAATTTCACCGTCCAAATTATGATTTCAAGACTCCTTAACCTTGAAATCAAACCTAAGGGTTCCATTTCCCCCAAAATTCCCCCCCCCCCCCGAGGTCGACGGATCCCAGCCATGGAGGCGTTCTTATGCGGGTTTCTCCTGACAAATGAATCATCTCCCCCCCCCTACACTGGTACAATGCTTGAATACACCACCAAACACGCTGGCTAAAGATTAAATAGTCTTTGCTTACCTATAATCATAAGCTTTACTCAATAAGCTAGTGAAGACATGTTTAATTTAAAGGGCCTAAACAGTCGCGGCAAATTTATTTTGAAACAACAACTAAATCTCACAAATTCCTTCTCATTTCACTTCCAAGTATCTTTCTTGATATTTTAAAACATAACTATACTGCATATTCAAGGTAAACCTGCAAGGAGTTAGCCTATACGTGAATTTCACAATTCAATGAGAAACATTGTAATATGATCCGCAATAGCCACTCATGAAAGAGGATACCCGGGTACACACATCCAGTGGCGTAGCTACGGGGGCATGAGGGAGCACGTGCCCCCCATGACAAAGCCATACTACCCCATGTGCCCCCGTGGAAAATTTTGGAATGGACAGTTCTGTATATAAGCCCTATAGAGAGGGAGAGAATTCCGAAATTGTGTCGCGCTAGGAAAGGTTCGTGACCCCCGTGCCCCCTGCTCAAAAAGTCCTGGCTACGCCACTGCATTTATCCAAATTGGGGTGATTGTATCTTCCTTCAAAATCAAATCCAGCTTTTCTCCTTGATATCTAAATTTGTTTTTAAAGCGTGAACTCTTAAAGTAAAGAACGTTTAGATGAAATTTCAAGGTCTAAAATATGTCATTTCCAACCATCTGAGAGACTTTTCGACCAAACGTTTTCTTGCAGGCCCACACCACGGATATGCGCCAACCAGTGGTGGTTTCGACCAGTGTCGTACTAAGAGCGCTCGAGAAGCCCGCACTGGATGCCAGCCTTGTAGGGTTGCCATGCCAGGGCCAAAAAAATCAGTAAATAATCAAAATATCAGATCATGATATCAGTCCAAAGCTTTACCAAGGCCACTCCATTTTAGATGTAGGAATACTAAGAACAAGAAATATTTCTCAAAGAGTAAGCTGCCATCCCTCCACTGAGGCAACATGCCCTTCAATTACACTCTACCACTAGAAAAAATCACTAAATAATGAGGAATTCTCAACATATAATCAATCCAATGTGATATGAAGATTTACCAAAGACAGCTCCATTTTGCATAAAAATCACATCACAAAGACAAAAATTTCTCAAAGAGTGTATTATGATCCCTTTCTCTTACACAGCACCTCTTGACTTACGCCCAGCCAAAAAATAGGAAGAATATCACCAAATATTACGACATTTTGTAAAGATATAGGCTAATCTGTTCAAGGCTTTGCAAACGGTAGCACACCTTTGCCAAACGGTAGCACACCTTTGCACCTAAGCCAGGCCTTACATGTCCCCTCCACTCATCACTCTCCCCAAGGATAACACTCCTGCACAGGTGAAAAAGGAAGGGTTCTTCCGGGTGTCAACTGTTTGTAGGCACACCCCTTGGTATTCCGCTTAGCTATTGTCGTGAACTGCCCCCTAGAGAGTTCGCCCAGGCTAAGTACGGCCTTCGCACATTATAGATAATAATATATCGTGAAATATAAAATGTAACGCATTGCTCGACGGTACACCCAGTACAGTCCAAAGGAAACAATAGACATACACTGTACCTGGTACCTGACTTTTGGTTCATGCATCACGTGAATGGAAACAAGTTACACTATGGTGTCGTTACATGTGGTAAAGCATACAGTCGTTTTACGCGGTATAGGGTGATAGTGAAATCATACTTCGATCAGTTTAGTGTCACTGTACAGGTACTGACACGCCCACTCGGACCACAAATTTTCTGCTGAAGGATTTGATATCGTCTGATGGAACTTTTGAAGCAGTGTTGTTAACTATTTTACACATAAATCACCACTGGAACTCTCATTTTCGGACGGCGTCGCAGTTTATTCAAACTTGTTTCATTTGGATCTGAGTCAGTCTACATAAGTTACTCGAAATACGTCAATCATTAGTTTCTTGAAAGTTGCAGAGTCTTGGCCGGACAAACAACCTACATATTGTAAGTTATAATTTATCATTCAAATACATCTTGAGTATATACTTTTAATCGTTAAGTAATATGCTATCGTTTGCGGATCGTAGTGTAGTGTGTAAATTAAAAGCACTCTTCTCTGAGTGCAGAACTTTTCCAAATGACAATTTGAAGAGCCTGATCCAGCCTACATGTTGTAATTGCATGGTACAGGTTTTACGCACGAAGTTATAAAAAATATCATAGGCTAAATAAATTTACCTTCTTCTGCTAGAAACAATAGTTTCTTACATTCCGGAAAATAAATAACAAGACTTAACGTGTAACAACCATAAATGCGATCATATAACAGAAGATTGAGAAGAACATATACCGACAACGTTGAAGATACACTAACCAGTTTCAAAGATTTCCAAATCGTAAAGGTGAAGCCTTCCCTCCTGTCTTCAGTATGACTCTTTTTTAAAGGATAACACTGATTTTATGAATTATGTTGAATTGCTGCGAGAGTTTTATGTTACATAAGCTTTCATTTTGTCACAGCCAGAACTTAACTAGTCAACTTACAACAGTTTCACAAGATGGCAGCCAAGACTTCAGAGCCACCAACCCCGTAAGTATACATTACATTATGTTCCAACACCGTGTTGTATCCTGTGCCAGTTCAGGGAGAAGGAAAAAGTCTGTCCTTCCGCCCGTCCGTCTGTCTGTCAGACAGTCAGTCTGTCGATCTACTAGGATCTGTGTCTATCCGTCCCCTCGTACTATGTTTGATCTTACAGAAGGAGTGTAACTAATTTTAGACCTCCATTACGTAAAAATACATCACTGACTTTTCAGAGGTGACCAAATTCTAGAAGATTACGAGATATTTTGTATGTAAATGGCAAAGAAAGTTAAATTTCATATGAAGTACCTAGACTTCAAGATGCATTTTGTAGTGCCAATTTTTTTAAGTGGAATCAGATATTTTGATAAAAAGTACAGATGATATCGTCAAATATCCATTCATCAGGTTTATCCAGTCTAACTTTAGGCCTACTAGGGCAGGTATGGTCCTTCTTTTGTAAGCATTCATCACTATCTTAGTAACGGACACGAGATGTTAATACAGATGTATACCAACCCTCCCGAATGTGAATGCTGATAGTATAGCTAACCATGTCTTCAAAGCAACGATGAATACATTCCTGCAATTCCTCATTACGTAATTTCCAATTCCAGCCTTGAAAATGAAGGTTTCTTTAAGAAGCATGTTATGATAAAGGGACTACAAAAATCTAAAGGGATCTCCATGTTACCTTCATGTTACAATGCTATAACGGGTGGCTGACGACCTCAACAAGTTGGGTCTAATTTGACTATTTCTTGGAAGAATTCTGATAGGAAAGCAAGTAGTTGATCTTAAATCCAGGAGTGGCACCAGGATTTGCCCGACAGGGAGGCCAAGCTCCCCGACGGGGGGGGGGGGGCAAGCAACCCGATGCCCCGACAAAGGTGATGAGTTGCCAAAAGGACGAAAAACGTAAAATTTTCGGTGCTCAAAGTAAGTCAACAAATTCTGGCCTTTGGGGGCAAAAATTTGAAAATGACAAAAATTGAAAAAATTGGGTTTTTTCAAGGACAATTGGAAAGGGGGTCTTCATTGAAGTGTCTGCTCTTCCTATGAGCAAAATCAAACAGGTCGTTTGCGCTACTAAAGGTCGTTGGGATTAGTCTGTGGATATTGAGTCATGTTATTAATGGAGTCAATTACATATGTCGTGTATCGTTTAAGCTCGACGAAACTGGAAAATTTCCCCCGACGGGGTCAGCCTTCACGGAGAGGGGGCATGGGCCACCATGCCCCCCCCCCCCACTGGTGCCACCCCTGCTTGAATTTCGCCATCGGTAAACTTCATTGCTTTTAATGCCACCGCCTATATGCAATCAGGGAGCTGGAAGACACCGGTGAGCTGTATTATACCATACCCTGTGCAGAAACAGCTAAAGGAGCAGGGGCGTAACCAGACATCTTTGTGAAGGAGTAAATGTTTATAATAAGGCTTCTGATAAGATCTGGTGATAGCAACGTCATAAAATGGAAGGTTGGCAGCGAGAAGCTCATAGAAAAACAAAAAAGGTTCTAGAAGAGTGGTTGCAGGAAATGCATCATAAGAGAATCGGACCTTGAACATAGATCTTACCACGGGCCGCCCCTGTAATCCAAGGGCCTTGCACGGCTGAGCTCCCAGAATCGCGCTGCTGATGGCAAGTAATTGTCAGTAACAAGGCCCGCATACAGAGGGGGCTTTCCTGGCTAAAAACCGTCCTCTTTTCCGGCACCACTTCCATTTATTGTTTGAGACGGTTGCAAAGCTGCCATACCGTGACAATATTTATGCTTATTTTGATTGACAGATCCCGGGAAATACCATTCAAGGTGCTAAATTTCAAATTTCTCCCTAACGGCACCCACCCCTCCCCCATCCAGGCGCGGATCCAGGGGAGCCTGGGGGTCCGGGCCCCCTCGCCCCCCCCCCCCCCAAAAAAAAAACGAAAGGAGAAAAAAAAAGAAGAAAAAGAAAAAAAAAGAAAGGAGAAAGAAAAATTAAGAGCAAAAATGAATGAAAGTGTCTAAAAACGTATTCAAAGTATATATTTCTGTAGGGGTTGGGTGGAGCTATCGCTGGCTTATCTCTTTATATATCTTTCAAAGTGGTAGGCGACGAAAGGAGAGCCACAATGTTCGAAAACAGGTGAATAGCTGAGTAATGATCCTTGACTTAAGATCCAAATAAGTAAACATCGTGACATATGTAGTATGGGCTCGATCGGCTAGCTGAACTGAAATTTATTAACAATTTTTTTGTAATCTAGAGGGATTGAGAGGCAAAGTTTTCGCCATACAGACCTTGCAGAATGAATACAGAAGACAAGCTGTCAGGTGACGTGCTATTGTGCACAGTGGCACCAGCTGTTGCAGCCAAAGTAGCGGCGTGCATACCCTATTCGATTTCGAAACTGTCTGAAAAGTTTTAAAATGAACTCAAAAGGCTTTTAAGCTACAGACAGTGGCGTCGGCACAGTGGGCAATGGGTGACGTGTGTCCCCTCCCCCATTGATTCTTGAAAATTTTTAAAATAGTCCCAAAAGTCGTTTAAGCTACAGATTTCTGTGGAGGGTGTAGGGTGAGATGTATTTTTGATGACTGGTTTATTTGTTCTAACCATTTTCTTTCACAAACTGTTCTCAAACTCTCATAAGTTTTGGAAATTCTTGACAAATTCCAAATTTTCGCACGCTCCGCTAGCGTCAAGCCTTGTGCAGAGTTGTCCTTATTATCAATAGCTTTCGGAAACTACTCACGGGGGAACAAAGGAGCAAAGTGCTTTTTAAGAATTCTCAGTCAGAAGATTCGTTTCTGAATAGCATAGGTTGGTGGGAAAGTGACAGTGTCCGATGCAGGTTCTGAAATGCAGGTTTTGTCATGGACCAATATTTTATTCAAAATTCAGGCGCGCTTCGCGCGCATACGACAGGGTTTACACCCGATTTTATATACCATTGACAAAGCTATGACGCAAGAAATTATTCCAATGCAACATTTTTCTAAAAAGTACATCTCCTTCTCTGTAGGGCTCTCATCATTATGGGATCTTTGACTAATCTAGTCTAGCACATGATTTAAAAGATTGAAAGTACGTAATTGCCGTTGCTTATTTTCCAAACATTTTACCGCGACGTTCAATAATGACGAAAATCTTTTCTGAAATGAATTTTGCCTGTCCACCATCCCTCTTGCTATACCTAAAAAGAAGGTGATATATCATATCTCCTCCCATATGGATGTCGGGTAGTGAGAATCCCATTGGTCCCTCTTTTGTATACTGTAACTAATTTAGAGCTCCCGGGAGGCTCTATACTGTTCTCTGTCAACCTTGGATATCCTTTTAAAATGTAACGAAAAATTTTATTATAGTCCAAGAATGTTTCTGTGGACTCCACGCAGGTATAATTGCGTGTACAATTTTCCAATGTGCGTGAATCATGGGGGACGGTGGGACGAGTCCCCCTCACATTTTTCTGCATTGTCAAAAAGTCCCCCTCACTTTTTCAAAAATGATGGAACAGACTGCAATTATGCCTAGGAAAAGGAAATTTTTAGAAGAAAAATAACCTAAAAATCGTACACTTTTGTTGCACCAAATCGCATCTGAGGGCATTCAGTTCTAAAAAAAATTTCCCTTAGACCTCCTCTCCCATGCCGGAGATCACAAACTTATTGCCTCCCTGTGACGCAAATTCTGGCTACCACCATCTGCTTCTTCCACGCCACCAGGACGGCGATTCACAAATGTGAAAAAGTCCCCCCCCCCCCCCACACACACACACACTTTTGGAGATGGATCCACGCCCATGATTTTTCCTGGGACTTAAGGAGGTTTGAAGACAATATGTTCACCGTCTCGTACTCCCCTTTTTCACCCCAACAAAAGTTTGAATTCACTAAATTGTGGACATTTTCTAAACATACAATCACATTAGAATGACCCAAAGATACCACCATTTTGCATATAGGCCCCCTAAAATTAACAAAAATTTCTCAAAGGGGAGGGTAAACCCCTTCCTGGGATTGCACTCTCATGAACTAATAAGAAAAGGCTTTCCCACTCTTGTATGTAGCGTATACAAAATCCCACTGCCCAAAAAGGCACGGTTTAACAGTTATCTGCGGTTCCCCCAATCACCAACTCCCGCCGGCACCATCGGTCATAGATTTCTGAAGGGTATACCCTTCAGAAGTCCATAAAGAAGGTAATATATCATCTCTCCTCCCATATGGATGTAAGGTTGTGAGAGTCCTGTTAGTCCCGTTTTCAGTGTACAATTAATGCAGCTCCCGGGAGGTTCTATACCGAAAATTTTCGGCGCGCTTCGCGCGCAATTGTTTACACTCACGGAAAAAAGTACGTTTTTATTGAGTGATGGATTTAAATCATTTGAAATCTTTCACGATTTTTGCAAAGTCTTCTCAATATTTCTTGATTTTTGCTTGATCTGCGCACTGTTAGCCTTGAATTGCTCCTTTTACTATCAATAAGGTCCCAAAAGTATTCGCATTACTCATCGGTGGGGTTCTACCATAAGCCAATTATTCGTGTGCATAAACGTGACAAACGTCAGCATTGTAAGGATATGAAACAACTGATATTCATTTTTTCACCCTCCTCTTCTTATGAAAACTGAAAACTTAGTATCGAACCCACCTTCTAATTGATAGACCCATATAAAGGGAATTGGCACCGTTAGTCATAGCAATGGTTTTAAATGTAAATTCAAATTTTCGGCGCGCTTCGCGCGCAATTGTTTCATCTGACGTCCTATACCCGAATACCGTATAACGAAAATAAAACACTCATTTAGCAAAAATCATTTCGAGTTACCCACACGGGCTCATAATATTGGCGTGTAAGTTTTAAGATGACTTAGATTCTCCGTAACTTCTGCAGGTACATATAGTAATTTATACTGAGCCATACACATCAAATTCCATGCAACATGAAAAGGTATAAACTCTCACTGACATAAGAACTGGAGCCGATTTCTGTGCTCTTAAAATGCAATATTGCGAGAGCTTCCGGGGGCTTTGCTCCCTGGATCCCCACTGGGGCTCCGCCCCTGGACCCCGCCAGGGGCCCTAACGCGGGCCCCTGGACCCCACGCGTAGGGACTCGCGCTTCGCGCTCGTGGTGCACCTTCGGAGCACATGAGGTTTTCCATCTTGCCCCCCCCCCTCAAAATTTCTGGATCGGCGCCTGCCCCCATCCATCAAGGCTTCGTACATCCGACCCTCGTATGTGCGAACATTGCCCTTATGGAGTTAGTCCCCCTATTTGTGACATTATGGAATCGCCCTTGCAGTGGCGTCGTCAGACTTTTCCAATTGGGGGCACTGGGGCACAACGTTCCGCCGGAGGGGTACACCAATATGAAGGGTTCAGGGGCGCTGGAAGCCATGTGGTGGCGCGAAGCACTCCCTGAAGGCGTTGGGGCCCAGAGGGTATTCGAAGGGTCCTGGTTGGGTCCACATGAGGTATTGGTCTCGTTAAAAATACTAAAAACCTCTTCCCCTTGTCTATTACACCAATTGCCTCAAGGCTGGACGTTGCTGTTGTCCAGATCATGACATATATGATACAGCTTGTTGGAAAGAGAGAATCAATTGGCTCGGAGATGGAGATAGCCTCAGGTGTTAGAAAGTGACATATAATCCTACCCCACGAAAATCCAATTTTGTGGGGTCGGAAATCTAACATTTTTAACTGGGTCAATACGGCATGAGTGGCAACGTCCATGTTTAGCTACCTGCAAATGGCTTTATATGCGCACTAAGCAGACCACAAAAGTAAAAGTAAGTATTTTTGACAACTTCTTGTTAAGTCTAAATTGGGCTGACAATTCAATTATTGGGCTGGGGCACTTGCCACTGGGGACGATAGATCACAGTAAGGTTTACACAGGGCTTTAGAACGATAATTGCACTCATGCTGCCTAGTAAGATTAAATGTTTGGACAACTTCCGACCATGTATGCCACTTAGGGGAAGCCCCTGGCCACGTTATGACACCGAAGGTGCATCTACGGCGATGTATCCAGGGATTCACCGAAAAAATGGAAATACGACGCCCTTGTGTGTGATTAAGTGGGTTTTGGGTACCTAAAATTATAATTAAGGATGCGATCCAAACGATGTAGCTTTTAGAATGTTTTGTGCAGTTTTAACCCCCTGATTAGCTCAAAAAGTGCCAATTGAGTTTCTAGTCCAAATGGTATGTTTGTGCATAGTTTTTAAACCCAAAATCTTATTTGAGGGGCACACGGGAAGGGAGACATGACCAACTTTTGGTCTGTTAGTATGAGGCATTTCCCATCAGCTTAAATTGGTGGCACTCGGTGTCATACCAAATGTTAGTGCAATATCTTCTTTCGAAAAGTTATTATGCGTTAGATTTCGAAAGAAATATCATAACTATTAAAAGTGTGCCTTACCTATAATGGATTTAACTGTATACATTTTAATTTTTAAACATTTAAAATGGTCCAAGTTTGGAATAAATCGCTTGGGTAAACCTTCAGTCTTTGTCGCCAATCCTTTTGCACCAAGGTCCTATGAAAATCTTAGGTTTCCAGCCAAGACCAAAAAGTCCCCCTCCCTGCCCAAAATATTATTGTTTGGCAGAGACGGATTCACGCAGGGTCTTAAGATGGGGGAGTTAATTAATATGCCTCCATACGCTCTAAGAGCACTGAAGGACCATCCATCGGAAACTTCGGAAACGAGAAAACCCATTTATGAGCTTTCCCTCGATCTGGAGACTTTGAATTTAGACAACGAATTTTCAGAATTTTCTTAGCAATGCGTGCGAAAAAATTACGACTTGAGAATATACTGCCTGTAAAAGACAAGAACAAGAACCCGTCAACTGTTTCGTCTGCGAAAAATAGAGGATTTAGGCCTTTTGAGCCCCCGCCAGCATCCCTTCAAAACCCTCGCTTACTTATAAGGTACATCTACATTAGGGTTGTCCTCTTATAAAATTTGGCAAAAAGAAACAATGATATATAGGCCTAATTTTCAGGGTTGTGAGGGCTTTATGATACGTAATCAGCCCCATTAGCATATACAGAGATAAACTGTCACCCAGTGCAAACAGAGAAACCGTGGCTCTATTTTTTACAGGTGACGCTCTATTTTAGATTTATCCAGGTACCATTGTAACTATTATACAATGTAGGATTTCTTGAATGGACAGTGATTAACGAAATTAGCAATAATAAGTTAATAATGAAGACATCAAATAAAATACACATTGAACAAATTTGATACGTCTAAGGATCATGTTAAGAATTGAAGCTGTTGTTTATACACCGATATTCAGGGGGCTCGTCATTTCATAGGAGACTTCAGAGAAAGAAGCATTGCATTTATCTCTCTTGAGTTTGCTACGATGCATCCAGTGAGGCTAGGGACTTGTAGTTCCCTGCCCCAACCTACGCCTATCGATGCTTTGAGCTACACCTCCAGAATGTTTAGAATATTTTTGAAAAGAAAATTTCATTTTTGTTTTAGTCTATGTAGCCCACCTGGAAAAATATCTCCTTTTCTTAGGAGCTGTCTCTCCCTCCCCTTCACCCACCTAGGAAAAGGGAAGGGGGTGACCTTTTCCTACGTCCGCACTGGGTCCTCAAGTTGGGATTTTCCTATAAACGTGATAAAAAGTCGGTGTTTCCTCGGGATTTTCGCCTCGAACTTTTTGCACTGTGCAAATAGGCTCGTGAGACTTTGCCGAGAACATTGAGCAGCAAGACCTGACCAGCCTTTATTTCTTTCCACCTACAGGGAATTTTACTTTTCCATCGTTCGATCATACCTATTAACCTCTGGTTGTATATCTATCCTTGAAAATCACTTTTCCTTCATTCATAAACAAACTTACTGTTACTTTAAAATTACTCCTAACTTCACTTTTAGGTTGCATGAGTTCTTTCCTGCATCTCATAAAGAGCGAAACAAGCTGAAAGTGATGAGTGTATAAATTAAGGAATAAATCACATTTGGCAGGCTATTATTGGTGAATAAACCGCCGAGACTCCAAATTTGGCAAGAGACACCAAAAATGTGTGAAAAACGAAAAAACTTCTTTTTTCACACGTTTGTTGTGGAATAACAGATCAATGTTTAACCAACCAGAATGCGGGACTCTCAATAACGGATGCCTAGAGGTGGTAGGACCAATGACAGGGAATCTAGCTCTTTAATCCGCAAAATAAAGTATATCAGGAAACGTATATTTTACGTATTTGTTTCTGAAAGTCCATTTGTCAGTTTAAAGGTACCCCCGTCATTAAAAACAGAATCTCTCAAAATCTACACGAAATAAAACGTGATTAATATAGAGAGACACAAAGATTGTCTTTGTGTGTTCCTGTTATATAACAGGAGCTTCCGGGGGACTCCCTGGACTCCCACCGGTGCTCGTCTTCGGTGCACTTGTGGCACTCGCCCCAGGCCCCTCCTTCATATAAGTCGTGGGAATCGCACGTCATGCCCCTACTTCCGAAAATTTGCAATCGCCACGGTTGCAGATAACGCTGTTATTAGCTTAAATCCTCTCTGAAGACTAATAACCAGAAGGCCAAAAGGCCTAGTGATTCCTTGCCGAAAGGGGGGTGCTTTGCTACACTGAGGTTCATCCATCAAATTTATACTTCTCTACTACATCATTTTTATGATGTGGTCACAAATTTGACCCCTTCTCATGTCAGCTCATGTCACATGACCTTTGAACAAAAACTTGAATAACCAAAAAAAAAAATGAAAAAAAAAATATTAGAAGGGATTTGTCTGTGCTTCCTCCCTTGTAATGACAAGTTTACAAAGTTTCAGTTTTGACCTCTGATGACCTCGAATGGCTTGTGACCTCCATGAAAAACAATAGGGTTTTTCCTCTCACCACAACACATAAACATACTTAGTATGAAATCTATCCAAGATTCCTACCTTGAGATATCGTATAAGGTTTTCAGAGTTTGACCCCTGGTGACCCAGATAACCTTTGACCTCCACTAAAACAATAGGGTCCTTCCTCTTACCATACCACATCAACATACTAAGTATGAGATCTACTAAAGCTTCCTACCTTGAGATATCGTGTAGACAAGGTTATCAGACTTTGACCTGCGGTGACCCTAGATTACCTTTGATCTTCACCAAAAACAATAGGTATCTTTCCCTTACCATAACACATCCACACACTAAGTATGAAATGTATCCACACTCACAACCTCGAGATATCGTGTTGACAAGGTTTTCAGACTTTGACCTCTGGTGACCCCAGATGACCTTTGACCTCCACCAAAAACAATAGGCATCATCTACTTAATATGGGCAATCTACATGCCAAGTATGAGATCCCTCAGAGTTACCCTTCTTGAGCTATAAACAAGCTAAAGCGTCACATACACACACACACACACACACACACACCCATACTCACCCTCGCTTCCTTAGCGGTATGCGGGGAATGTACCGGTAAGGAATTCGCGGGATTTCCCCATTAGCCTGGCTGACCTCCAACTAACCCAGCAGACGTACGTGTCTGGCGGGCGGGCTGCTTGCCAAGGCAGGCACGTGCAGCCGCGCGAGGCTTCTCGTTGCAGCGACGGAATTTTCGGGCAGCTACGCCAGTTTCGAGCTCCGCGTGAGCTAGGAAAGACGTGCGAGAGCGGTGCTCTCGCTGGCTGCACCGTGTCCTGTTAAGGACATGTTGCTGAGTGCACCCATACAGTTGTGTTTTCCATTCAGTTTTAGGACCTCATTGTTTTCTCTGTTGTGTTTGCTTCCTTAACCCTAACTTTAACAATAGACTCTCTATTGTTAAACTTCTGAGGACATGAGAAATCTATTGTATTTCCTTCTAAGGACCTGAAACCCATTATTTAGGTCCTCAATCTGAACGCAAAGTTTGTGCATACACACATAGATTCCTTGCCTGCCTTCGGCAAGGAATCAAAAACTGTACAAAAATCTACTATATTTTGTTGAGTTCCGTAACTGTTCAGAACTTAAAGGGAGTAAGCGTCACCCCGAATTTACCTTGAAATATCACTTTGCGCTGGCATTGGGTATCAACGTACTCCTGTAACTGCTTCCAAAGGGATTCCAATGGGACTGCTTCCGAGGTATTTTAAAGAGGATGAGATATGTTAATATGTATTGAAGAAACAGGTATTTTGTTTTCAAACTTTTCTAGGGGGCGAAAATTTTTCAAGGGCCCATTCGCTACGGTCTGCTATAGGGAAGAGGACTTGCGCCCGGAAGGCCATTATCAAAAATCTTTAAATGACCCTCAAATGACGGTTATCGATTTTTAGAATGGTGTGAGGTACCTTCAAGTTACGAAGAAACGGGTGGACGTATATAAAATTGTTTTCTATCACATATCCCACTACGAAAGTGTTCGCGCACTTCGTGCGATTTTACCTCCATAGTACTATTTTTACCGCTTTAAACAGTAAGGGAACGACACTTGTTGCAGCGTTTTGAAAAGAAAATCCGTATTAAATTTAAACGGGTACTTACAAGTATCCAGAAGGTTTCCTTGAGCTGAGCTCTCAAATTCATTCTCATACAAAGGATAAAAATGACGTCAACAAGTCGAGTAGGTGCAACATTCACTCCTTAGTGCACTGCAAAGTTTATGAATAATTTTCAGGTGCAGATACAGGTGGACTCACGGCCCCCTTTTTTCGATGACCAACGATTTTTTTTTTTGCCTCATAGATATAGAAAATGTGCTTCCCACATGCTGGGAAATCGCATCCAAGCGCATCTAGAATTCAAATTTTCTTGGGGGAGGATCCCCCACCCCCTACGTGGCCTCGCTCGCTCGTCGGCCTTCGGCCGACGGTGTGTGCGTCCCCCCTTTCAATGGGCGTCCGCAAGTAGGGGCAAGGGGGGGCACTTGCCCTCCCCTGGAAAATCAAAAATTTGAAAAAACGAAGAAAAAATAAAGAAAAAGCAAAGAAAAATTAACATCAACATTTCTTTACAGTTCACTCAGTGTTACCCCTATTTATATGCAGTAGATAGGCTTTAGAAGTGCCATTTCCAGCAATGTAAGAGCTTAAAGAGCTTAAAGAGGTTGAGAACCACTGGCCTGACCATTCTAAAATGTTTAAATACAACCTCAGAGGTGGAAGTGCGCCAGTTTTTGGTAACTCAAAATTTGCTGAGTGAATATTAATAGCGCCATCTATTTCTTTCATGATTGGATTCATCAAGATGTGCTCAATAAGCGGGACTTTCAACCTCATCAATTTGGAGAATTAAGTCAGCGTCAACCTGCAGCAGGTATGGTACTGTGGAGGATGATTTCTTATCCTTGAAAGTTTCTCCTAAAATAAAGGAAACAAACCTGCCTTAAGAAAGCAAACTGCAAAAGAATTAAACAAAATATCAGACGGTACCACTAGCAGTGTTCAGTCCGTCACCTCTATACTTCACTGTGTAGCCAAACGTTGACGTTACTGTACTGTATATTAGGCCCACTGCAGATGCAAAACTCATTAGGCAAAACACCAACGTTAAGCCGAACGCACACGGACGACAGAAAACGCGAAAAACGAAACAGAAAGTACGTTTCTTGTTTCCTGACGTCTGTGTGCGTTTGACAAAAACAAAAACAGCGTTTCGCGAGAAAAGCATCGCTTATTTCGCCATTTTTGTTTCGTCCAACGCACACGGAGGTCAGAGTGAGAAAACACGAAACGTGTTTCTGTTTCATGCTTCGCGTTTTCTGTCGTCCGTGTGCGTTCGGCTTCACTAATCGTACAGAGCTACTGTAGCTCAGGCCTCTGGGCAGCAGTCAGTCACCTACAGGAGTAGAGGTTTGTGTGAAATATTTGGGTATTTAGGGCCCTTGCGGCAAAGTTACCACCTGAAAATGTGAAACTCGAAGGGAGACTTTAGCCCTCGAGAATAGCTACCATACCCCAGTTGCCATGTGAAACACATATTTAGCCTAGGCCTATAAGGAAAGGGTTGACAGTTTTGATTAAACTTAATGTTAGTGCAGGAAAGTGGTCTAAGAAATCCAACTGTCTGGTAATTTTGGTAAACTTTCAAACTGGATTCAGAATGAAATAATGAAATTCTAGCAGGGTGCAGCACCCAGTTTAAAAGGCCTGGCAAGAACCCTGAAAACGTAGGGGTGGGGTGGGAATGTATTCCCTATCCCCCAGGATTTCAACATAGGGTCAGCCCAGTTTAAATGAGTGTTTCCTGGTATCTATAAATTCATGATGGCCTGGCCTAGGTCTTTGGCTCTTTTCAGTCAGGTGCCAATACTTCTGTTACCACTGAATAAGCTGGCCAATTGTTGATTACTGGTTGGAATTCATGCGAAATAACACCATATCCCCGCTAACACAAAACCTTTTTTAAAACGTGTCAGTGGTGTTATAAAACGTTTTATAACACCACATTACACATTTTAAAAACGTTTTGTGTTAGCGGGGTAGTTTCATTGAGTATCATAATATATATATGTTAATCCCATGTTCAAAAATACCATTTTCATGGAAATGAAATGGAGACGTAGGACAAGCTCCCAGGCTAGGTACAGTACAGTAATGTTTCAAAATGTGGTAAGGATCTAGGTCTACTGCTGAATTTAGCTAACTTAAGGTGAATCCTACATTTAGCAAGCCTAACTCACACTAACTTCTGTAAAATTTGTTTGGGTCCTGGTGATATGGTAATTTAGAAAGCTTACTGTAGAGTCAAAATTTTGACCATGAAGCTATTTTCATTGCTGTTCATAATTATATTTTTTGCGTAAATGAAGGAAGGGCTAAAAGTAAACATATGGTAAGCCTAGGGAGAACTTTTATAGTCTAAGGTAAACCTTTTGTTGATCATGGAGTACAGTACTGTAAAGACATGATGTTGCAAAAAAAAAAAAAAAATGATGACGGTTGCTGATGACTGAAGGAGGTTCTTAAAGTGCGTTTATATTTTTCACAGTTACAGCTTTATAAGTGAACTAGTCCTGCACCCATCTCATTGTAGAAAAGAAATGCTGAAAGGCAGTACTTCTGCAACACGTATCTACAAACGTATTCTGCGCCTCAGATAAACTACAGTACAGGTACTGCTGCTTCGGGTTCCTCGATACCTTTCGGCCCATCCATCAGAACAAGGGTCATCATAACTGGAGAAATATCTTTAACATTTTCTGGAAAGGGTTTGACAGGGTAAATGCCATTTTTCTTTCTTGCTCAAGTTAACCATGTACTATACCTAGGACAATTCCTTCTTTTAAATACCGTTATAGTGGGTGGTCAGCTCTAAAGGCAAGTTTTCTGTATTAATTCTGAGGTTATAAGTGTCTTCTTTTACGTTTAATGACAATGCTGGTACCATATACCGTACTTCAAGCGTTGATTCATACCATGGGATTTCATATTTTAAAGTAAAGGATCAGTCTGGACCAATGCGAGTTAGATACTCAAAGTTTGAAGGTAATAAAGATTTCCAGAATAAATGATGTTGCTAGGTTCTTAATGTTATTTTTTTTTTTGTATGTCACTGAATGGCTGCTTATTGGATGGTACAGTATCTGCTCTTAATGTTAAAATTTCATGAACTGTTTCAACTAACACAATAATGGGTTGTAACATCTCATATGCAGGGTTGGTGTTTCACCTGGTACTATACCTGTCATGCATACTCATCTAGCATAACTGTGACACTATCTCTGATTTTCTGACAGATTTATTGTAGGATTTCCAACTGTTTTGCAGCTGTACAGTATCGCAATCAGGTTCTTCTATGTGCCAGTCAAGGTCGCCACCAACGCACAAGTCCCCCCCCCCCCCATTAAATTTCCCTGAAAGGTAAGCTTTGAGCTTTGCTCAATGTATCACCATTTTGCATGAGAGACAGCTTCCATTTTACAAAATTCGTGCACAAGGGACTGAGGTATACCCCCAAGATACTGAGGTCAAGCCCCAAGATGGTCTATTCCTTAAAGAGAAACATGAATACAGAAACCTCAGCAGTTAAACCCTCATCCCATCCAAACACCTACATACATTTAGTGAGGTCATTTGAAAATTTACAAAAAGTAGGATATGCTTAATAAAGTACTTTAAAACAGCACATTTAAAAAAAAATGCACAAAATTTATTTAAATAACTTAATTGCTGTTCTAAAACTCACTTATCTGCAGCTTTCGCCGTTTACAACAACACATTGTTATTTTGATGCACTCGCCAAAAGATCTATACTGTATGAGAAACTAACCCTGCATATGTTTCGCCGCAACACGAAAGTACTAGGTAACCAGTACTAGGTATACCAAAACGGCAGTAGGTATTCATAAAGTGGGACATCAGACCACTCAGCACATACTATTTTCTGTAAAACGTCCGAATATTAATTCATTGGAGAGAGAGTCAAGCTAGAATTTGAATTTCATTATGTTTTTAATTTATTTTTTATTATCATTACTTTTCATAGGGGAAGGGGCTACTTTCTGTCCTAAAATGGGTTTTGCAGCACATTGCATGCCACATATTACAAAATTGCTCTTATAGTCTGTTTTCTACTTGTTTTACTCAGAATGTGACCCATGAAGATGTCAACTATAGAGATGCCTTCTACTTCTGAGCTCCTTAAACTGAACTGGTACATTTAATGAAAAAAAAAGATGAGATCACGGTGAGAGTGAAAGAACTATTTAACATGCAGTGACTGGTACGCAGACCAGTAGAAATGAACTGAATCAAGTCATTCGATGGATAACACAAACACCATTGATATTTGTGAGAAGAATTTTGCTTCTACTCTTTTCTAACAAATATCCTGCACAAAGACTGTACAGTGGATCATACCCTGTATGAAGTCATTATGGACAATAACATTATGACATTATGAACTTTCAATTATAGTTGGCAGATTATTAGAAAGGACCAAATACTTATGTAACAAAAACATTTCATGATGGTAGTATTTACAATAGAAGGGAGAAATGATGTTCCTTTGAGGTTAAAATCAAGACTGAAGGTAAGTGTGAAAACTGAAGCAAACATTATGACTGATATACCCATTAAATAACATTTGTACTGGGTGTTGTAATTCTCAAGGTATCATTTGAATGCAGCGGATTTGTACAGAAACATCTTGTTTTCGCCTTTGTGATTTTAACAGTAATTACCGGATACTTTACCTTTTACGCAGTGTATTGAAATACTTATCACTTGACAATTATTTCTGTGAATCAGTCACATTAATAAACTGGTGGAAAATGTCTGAAAAAGCAATGAAACACACTGGCTCATGGTGCTTTTAATGGTATTTATCTTGCAAAGACAACTAAAACTCTCACATTGTAAATGGCTTTTAAATTTGCAAAGAAATTTAGTAGCAAATTTTGTTATTAAAAGAAATCTTGTCCTTCAATAGATTATAAAAGAACATTAAATATAGCCAGACGTCCTAGTGTCCATTGCTTATTCGATTTTCTCTCTTCTTTTCACGCCTGTCTTTACTTGGTTTATATACCGTTTTTAACACCCAACTAAGAAACCTCTAACGTTAAAATTACTTTTAAAATTTCATATCTGTCCCACTTTTTCTTGCCAGAATTATCCAGACAAGAATTTTATAGCCCTTTTTTCCCTGACTTTCACTGGAAAAATATACTTCGTTAACATTTGCAGTTCCAACCAGGATTCCTTATGTAACAGTCTCCATATTTCCTTCAAAATCTCCTTTTACTCAATCCCGACGGGTCTATTCCCCTACAATCCTTCACCTGACCTATTTTTACTGACCTAGACATTCTTCGTTACCATGGATAGGTACTACGCTACCTGCCCTAAATTTCACTGTTTTGTGTTTATACGCAGCGTACAGCACATACAGCACGAACGGTTTACTACTGAACAACATGGCTACCAATTCTTGTACCTGTCGCTGGATTTTTCTGGAAATATTGCTGTTTCTGGGTACCACTACAGCAGTAGACGAACATACATCGACCTGTACTCTGGAAACAATTCTGATTCTAGGGACAAATTAAAATTATTTTATTCCATAAAATTTGGAAAATATTCAAATTATTTGGAACGATATGTTTCATTCCTTGACAAAAATATCAGTAAATTAGTGACTTGTATCGGCGATAAAATTGAAATTATTGATACGAAAAGCGAAAGTAAAGTGTTACGATCTTGTAGAGTGAATGGTACGACTGAGTGTCTTGCTGTCAGAGAGGGGGAGATATTTATAGGTTTATATGAATCACAGGCAGTGTTGGTGTATAACAATGATCTCGAAGAAACCAAAAAAATTAGAATAAAAGGAATTCAAGATGGCGAATTTCCTTGGGATTTACAAGTGATAAAAGATACAATATTTGTATGTACAGGTAGGTACGGGTTCGGCAGAGCGTTATCATTATCAGTGTATGACGGTAGTATTGTATCAGAGTACACAGATACTACAGGAATGTACGGATATTCAGACAGTATTGCAGTGGGCGAGAAGTTGAACCTGGTAGCAGTATTGTGGGGTTGGCGTCGAATCATTGTTTATTCTTTGAATAAAAACAAATCTTTTTTAGTTTTTGACGTTGATGATGACGTCACTAGAATCAGAATTTCCGACAGAGACAGGATGATAATAACAGGAAACAGAGAAACAGGTGAAATCAAGATGTATAGCTTGGTGAGTACACTAAACATATAGGACTATACAGACTAGTATAGCAGATTTATTGCTAGAAAAGATACAATTTTTTAGATCTAAAAAGCTTCTGGAGACTCTCTGGAGTTATGTTTTAGGTACCGCTAAATTTGGGAAAGATTAAATAATACAGGGTTCGTAAATTTATGTGGTCTTCACTTCTGAATTTTGTGGGAAAAGATGAACAATTAATCAAAAATTTACCTTGAAACCAAATAAAAATTCCCATATGTATATCGTAGGAAGAATTGAAGAAAACTGTACTTTCCACTTAAACAGCTACTTTTGTTTTGATTTCGAAAAATATGGAGCAGTGAAAAGTTACAAAATGGGTATCACTAAGTTGCCCCTGGACTATGTATGCATGGTTTGTCTATGAATTTGCTGGACCTCATCACATTCTTGAGATGTAAAGGGGACTTTTGCAAGAAACTGGTAAAAAAGAACAATTATTGTTGAGAATGTAAAATTAACCTGTACTGTAGCCTATGTCAAATGGCAGAAAATAACAAAAAATCTTCTAATATTATTTTGATTTGAAAAGAAGAGAACTACCGATGAATTACATAAATTGTAAAGCAGGAGAATTTTTAATTCTCCTGAATTGCAAGGACAAACATTGAAAAATATTGGCAACGTTTTATTGTTGTATTTATGTGATATTTTTACCAAACACAGTATTATTATACATCATGGGGAAGGACTGCAAACAACAAGCTGAGGTGTCACAAAAAGATTAAGCCGCTGCTTCTTGCTGAATTTGTTTGCTGCATCAGCTTAATAAAAAGAATAAAATTCAACAAGGAGGGGGGGGGGGTGTGGTGGGTGGAAGCCGTGGCCGCAGTTGAACAATCTTTTGGTAGTGTACCAAGAATTTCTTGTCCCAAGTTGGACATGTGGTAGGTTTGACTAAACCTGTGCTGTTTTTATACATTCCGTAGACTTCCCCAGTAAACTTAAAGGAACAGTACAGAAAATGACAAGTACCACGTAGCCTGAGGGATACACACTAGACAGAAAGTTTGCTAGACCGAAGATCCACTTGACCAAAAATGAACTTTGGGATAAGAGGTACCGGTAGGGTCAGAATTCGGGTTAGACAGAGATTAAGGTTTAGGGGTAGGATAGGGATGTAGAGGCAAGATCTTCAGTCAAGCGAACTTTCGATCTAGAGAACCTTCGATCAAGTGAACCCTGCCCCCGTATTACAGGGCAGGGCTGGGATCGTTAATTATCATAAGTGACACCATGTATATGGGAGTATTGTAATTTGTCGGGAAATTTTTCCTGTGGGAATCAAGGATCGAAATAAAAGATCATTCACCAAGGCCCCTTTCAAAAAAGTGGCACTGGTACATAGGCTTATGCTTGGGACCAGTGGCCATTTTACTGTAAATGATCTGCAGGGGCTATTTGCTAAATTTTGTTCTAGTTTTCCTTTTTTCACTGACTACAACATTGCTGTTACAGGGATCCGTCAAGCCGTTAACTGGAAGATTCCCTTTCAGAATAGTCCAAGCAAATGTTTAGACATATAAAGGAACCAATCGTGAATAGGTACTCTCTTGCACATCCAAAAATTGGAGTTGCTGCCTTTTGTTAAGATACCTTTGTCGCAACCTTGATTTGCAGGAATTAAGCACTATAACATTGGCTTCCATAATGTGTATGTATGGTACGTAGGCACATTTGTAGATGGCGAAGTTGTGCTTGCTAAGCGGTGTACACCTACAGTGCTTAAAGTAAGCCATCACCCCCGTTTTATGCTCTGGGCATTTTCATACTGCATAAATGTTGTACAGTTGTAACTTGCAAGAGCAACAAATGTGATTCACTGCAGCGATAAGATCAGTATTTACGCATGTGGTAGTATGTTTGTACAGCCCACAAGGGCTTTCACATACCGCGTAAGTGTTGTAACTTAATACTAAAAGAACAAGGGATTACATTTTGAGACCGTTGGACACTGTTTTCTAAAAAGAAGAAGATGATAACAGTGCCTGGGGATATGAATTTTTGTTGTCTCCAGTTCTCTACGCTACGTACACTTATTTTACTTCACACCAGACGTGGTATGCAGTAGGTTCTTCTGTTAAAGGTTGTGTGGCATGCCACCAAAAAGTTCTCTTTCACTTGTCAGTTAAAGAATTAAGTCCTCCAATCAAAGATCCGTTGGAATTATCTCAATATCTTTTACCGTTCTCAAAATATACGTCTTCAAAGTTTGATGGCTTCTGAAGAAATTAATTGCCTATGCAAAAATAATGATGTGAGTGTTGTTCAGTGTGAAGATTTCTTTTGTTAACCCTATATAAATTATCTCTTAATTATTGATCATACAGAATACAGTTTGGTGAGTGATATCAATATTTTTCAAGGAAAAAATTGTAACTTTTATCATAAACCCCTCGGGGAATAACAATGCTACCAGTGTCCTTGAAATTAAGGTTGAAAAAACAAAGGCTAACATGAGCCATATATGGTATGTCCCTCTTTGGATGTCACCATATTTGTATGTTTATCTCATGTTTATTCATGATAAAAGTGTGAAATAGAAATTTACATGTAAAATGGTCAATATTTGATGGATTTTAATGGGAATTGTGGCTATTTTCTGGATTTTTAATGCTTTTTACATCAAATATCCAACTATGTTATTTTCATGTCACACGACCTTTAAGTACGGTAGTACACGGTCCTGTTCAAGGACTAGGTCAATGCAGAGAATGCAAATCATGATTTTGATCTTGAACTTGGTTTTTAATTTACAATAAAACAGACTTGAGATTAATCCTGGATGGCCAAGGGCCCAAAGCTTGGCCCACATGGAAGGCAGCAGAGTGATGAGGCTTGTAGGCTTATGCCTATGTTAGGCTAATCATTAGTACAAGTACTGAACTTATGTAACACTTGACTAGTATACTGACTGTGTCTAGTAATAGAAGTGATGGGCCTGTTACTGCAGAAGTGTTTGTTTTTTCCACAAAGTTGTCCTAAATTTTGATCAGTTATATCAAAGTTCTGTAAAGACTGGAACAGGTTTACAAATTACATTTCTCTTTTCATACACAAGTTTTATAGTTTTATCCTCCAAAAATTAAAGTGCTTGTCTAACAGGAGCATGGTTTACTACAGTCAATGGTGTAATTAGACCCAAGGTTCTCTTACACAAACTCGTGCACCTAATTTATTCCTAATCCTAAGCTTAGTGATAATCCTAACCTTAATTCTAACCCTCTATGGAGTTTTGCTCTTCTAGTCTTGTGGTTTATCATGGTTCTAGCGGGATGATCCCACCCCCTTCCCTCCCCCTCCTGCCAACTGGCCAAGGACATAAAAAACAAGTGTAGAAAATTTACAGTTTATTGCAAATGACCATAGCAGCTGTAACCAGCACTGCTAGAGCTATGGACCTGTATGGTACTCTCTTTGCCATATATCCAGTGTGACATGCTTCCAGTTTAGTGGATAGAAAAGCTTAGCTGAACTTGTCCTTTCAACTTTGAGAAATGCTATGTTTTGAAGTCTACACACCTGTGTCACTGTACATGTACACAATCCAATATAACTTGTTGCAAACGTCCAAAGTTGTTCTCTGGAGGTGGCTGACCATTGTTTCAGACTGCCGTTCTAAGGAGGGGTTTCCCCTCCTCCTTGGAAATTTTTTGAATATTTGAGGGGCCCTAAAAACCAATTTGGTTCAAGTTTTCAACTAATATTGCACAAATTCAAATTTAAAGAACTGCAAACTGTTTACATTTTCTACAGAGGGAACAAATAAGGGGGTTTGCAAAACTTCCCCACCACATTTTTAATGGGGGGGGGGCTTCTCCACTTTCCCCTGCTTCCAACACCTATGGTTGAAAGTGAATTAAAATTGACTCAGTGGTATGGAAGAGACTTGGCGTACAGTAGGCTATGCATGATGTAGAATGTACTATGGTATACAAGCGGGAGACACGCTCGTGAAGATGGCAGATACGAAGCTTTCTCAGTTATTGATTTTATTACTTCCTGGAAAAGAAACAGCCTTGAACCACTACTTTTGTAAGTCAATGACATTCAAATCCAAAGCATCCTGTGTCTCTCCTCGGGGGTAAATACTGTAGCACAGCCTGCAGGAGCGGACCAGCCTTCTTTCCAGTTAATTGGTTGGGGGGGGGGGGGTAATCTTTAATCTCTAACCTCGGAAAAACTAAAAACTCTAAACTCTAATCGTCTTGCCTGGCACCCATCACATGACTTCCTCTTAGCAGGTGCTATGGAGGAGTGAGGGAACAATGGATTTGAGCCATTTGCTCTCACAAGCCTAATCACTGGCTCAGTGATACTTGGAAAACCCTCCTGCAAACAACTTTCCTTAATGTTTAGAAACTATGGTCACAAGAAAGGCAACTTTTGAGGAAATTACAGTTCAACCACCAGTTACGTCTTGAATTGCCAAAACCGTGCATAAAATAGGTCCCAAAGCATGCACTATACTGTACTTTATTACACTGCCCAAAGATTCTATATGCAAAGAGGCCCATCTTGGAATGTAGTGAATGGACTCTCGGTGGAGGCAGGTGGCAGGCCAAAGAGAGCAGGAATGCCTAAATGCTACAGTACTATACATACTTTTGGGGTATGTCGAACAGTACAGGTAGTTTTAGAGTACTTTTGAAAATGGGGGGGGGGGGGCTGGACACTTTGTTGCAGTATTTGAATGGTACCTTGCCTGACTGTAAACTACAGGTGGTCATAAAATGATAATATGAATCGCATTCATGTACACCATATTGTCATTTATAAGGGTAATTACTAAAGGGTGAGACATCAGTCATATTCCCTGACCTGGAGATGAGTCATTGTGAGTCATTTGTCACATGTACATTTAGAACAATTGTGTGCAGTATATCAAACTTAACTCACCGTTCAAAAATACAAAGTGTGCTTCGTTTCTGTGATCTAGTGCATAAGAGGGTCTAAAGAACTACACTGGCTTTCAGTCTCTTACCGGATTATTTACAAGATCTTGTTAACTTCGTACAAATCACATAATGGCTTGGCTCCCTCTTTTATATCTGATATGCTACAAATCTAAACTCATATTACAACGTCTTTGCTCCGGCGAGAAGCATTTAGTCCAAAAGAATCGTCCAAAAAATTCTTGGGGTGATAGATCCTTCGAAGTAGCTGTCCCTCGACTCTGGAATGAACTGCAGCTTGAAATTAGATGCTGTGCTTTGCTATATCCGTTTAAAAAAGTCCTAAAACTCATCTTATGAGAAAAACTTTCACTAAGCTTTACCAATGTTTCGTCTGTTCATTCTTTTCCTTTTATCTTCCCCTCTAATGCACCGTAAGAACCCTTCTGGGTGGACACGTGCACATACAAAAAACTATTACAATTATTTTTTATCATCGTCATCGTCGTCGTCGTCGTCATCGTCATCGTCATCATCATCATCTTCATCATCATTTTTATTATTTCCTTGCCTGCCTCGGCAAGCAATCTATGCATTCATGATGGCGTGTGTGTATGTATCTGTGTATGTGCGTGTGTGTGTCTGCGTGTGTATGGGTATGCATTGTGTATGTGTGTGTTTGTGACACTGCTTGTTAACATGATATCTCAAGAAGAGAAACTTTGAAAGTTCTCAAACTTTGTACATAGATACCCGATATTAAGAGAAAGAACCCTATTGTTTTTGGTGGCGGTCAAAGGACATTTGGGGTCACCAGCGGTCAAAATCTGAAAACCTTGTTAACACCATATCTTAAGATAGAAAGCTTGGATGAATTTCATACTTACTATGTAGATGCGTTATGGAAAGAGAAAGAACCCTATTGACTTAAGTGGAAGTCAAAAGTCATCTGGGGTCACCGGGGTCAAACTCTGAAACCTTTGTTTAAACGATATCTCCATTTAGGAAGCTTGGATAAATTTCATACATAGTATGTAAATGCGTTTTGGTATGAGGAAGAACCCTATTGATTTTTGTGGAGGTCAAAGGTCATTTGGGGCCACCGGGTGTCAAACCCTGAAAACCTTTTTAACACGATATCTCGTTGTAGGAAGCTTGGATAAATTTATTACATAGTATGTAGATGCGTTATGGAAAGAGAAAGAACCCTATTGTTTTCAGTGGAGGTCAAAGATCATCTGCGGTCAAACACTGAAAACCTTTTTAACACGACATTTCAAGGTAGGAAGCTTGGATAAATTTCATACTTAGTATGTAGATGCCTTATAGTGAGAGAAAGAACCCTTTTGCTTTGGTGGAGGTCAAAGGTCATTTTGGGTCAGGGGGTCAAACCCTCAAAACCTTATTAAACACATTATAGCGAAATAAGAGAGTGGATAAATTTTATACTGAATGTAGATGCCTTATGGTGAGGGGAAGAACCCTATTGTTTTTGGTTTGGGTCAAAGTTCATTTGGTGTCACCGGGGTCAAACCCTCAGTGTAACAAAGCAACCCCTTTCGGTAAGGAATCACTAAGCCTTTGGGCTTTCTGGTTATTATTACTGTTGTTGTAATTGTTTTTTTTTTGTTGTTGGTTTCGATGATAGGAGAAACCTATGCATTCATGATGGCGTGTGCATGTATGTGTGTATGTGCTTGTGTGTATGTGTGTTTGTGACTCTTTGCTCGTTAACACGATATCTCAAGAAGGGAAACTCTGACAGTTCTCAAACTTGGTACTTAGATGTTCCATGTTAAGAGAAAGAACGCTATTGTTTTGGTGGAGGTCAAAGGTCATCTGGGGTCACCAGGGAGCAAACACTGAAAACCTTGTTAACACAGTATCTCCAGATAGGAAGCTTGGATAGATTTCATAATTAGTATGTAAATGTGTGACAGAAAGAAGTTGGACCCTATTTTTGGTGGGGTCAAAGGTCGTCTGGGGTCACCAGAGGTCAAACACTGAAAACCTTGTCAACACGATATCTCCAGGTAGGAAGCTTGAATAGATTTCATACTTTACATGTGGATGTGTTGTGGTAAGAAAATAAACCCTATCGTTTTTGGTGGGGTTACCAGAGGTCAAACACTGAAAACCTTGTAAACACAATATTCTAAGATTAGAAGCTTGGATTGATTTCATTCTTAGTATATTGATACGTTATAGTCAAAAGATGAACCCTCTAGTTTTTGGTGGGGTCAACGGTCATCTAGGGTCACCAGGGGTTAAAACTGAAAATTGTTAACACGGTATCTCAAGGTAGGAGGCTTTGGTACATTTCATACTTCTTATGTGGATACGTTTTGGTAAGAAAATGAACCCTATTGTTTTTGGAGGGGGCAAAGGTCATCTGAGGTCAACGGGGATCAAAGTCTGAAATCCTTGTTAACACCATATCTCCGGGTTGGAAGCTTGGATAGATTTTATACTTAATAAGTTGATGCTTTATAGTAAGAAGATGAAACCTATTGTTTGGTGGAGTTCAAGGTCATCTAGGGTCACCGGGGTTCAAACCCTCAAAACATTGTTAACACGGTATCTCAAGGCAGGAAGTTTTGATAGATTTCATATACGGTGTGTAGATGCGTTACAGTTAGGTGATGACCCTATCATTTTTGGTGGAGGTTAAAGGTCATCTGGGGTCACCCCGGGTCAAACACTGAAAACCATACTAACACGGTATCTCCAGGGAGGAAGCTTGGATAAATTTCATACTTATGTGGATGCGTTATGGTGCGAAGATGGACCCTATTGTTTTTGGTTGTGGTCAAACGTCATCTGGGGTCACAGAGGTCATAAAGCAAAATTTTCCAAGAATTCCCAAGATTAAATGGGAACACAAAACTGTATTTTTCCACACGTTAAGACAGCATTTGACTAAAAGATATGGGACATCATGGCATTATTTGGAATAGAACATATATCATCGAAACCTCAACGCATTTTTGCATTCTGGTTATTATTGTTGTTGTTGTTATCATTATTGTTATTGACGATGACTATAGGATTAATATGTGTATCAATGAAATGTTTTACACCACTCTGCCAGGAGTGGACTTGTGCACATTGACTGACATTAGCGCAGGGATAAGTTTTGTGCATAGTGGGGGAGAAGGGGTAGGTGCTAGGATGCTGGTAGTTGGTTTAAACTTCTTTTTATCTGTACTCAGTATGTATAATAAACTGAATGGTAGCTAGGATAGAAGGCACTAATTTTGGCAAATCTGTGTCCATGGTGTGGTCTAGACACCTGCACCTGAAATGGCATGAGAATGCAAACGACTAGAATCTCTGGTTAAGGTGGGCTTGCATGTACAGTATCCAGACATTTGCAGACATGAGAATAAACTTTATGTATTCTGCAAAAAGTGTCTATGTATTGTAATGTTTCAGATAATTATGGGTTTCAGCTGAAATGAACTGTTGATTAATGAACTTAAAGGATTCTGGTGAAATTTGTTGGGGGGGGGGGGTTACCACTTAAAGTAAGTATTTTTAAGCAAGGAAATATTTTGAGATGTGGAAGTGGGACTACATCTAAGCATTCTGGTGAAATTTTCATTCAGTTGCATCTTGATGTTCTTGTGATAGCAGCAAATGAAGTTACTACATTTTTCTCCTGAAGTGAGCTTGAAGGAGGCAGGGCTTCTATCATCTCCACACATTAAAGAGCAGTACTTTGTTTTCTTTGTTTTTCAATCTGCTGTCTTGACCTTGAAGTTGATGGGATAAAGGCTTCCCATAGGGGATATGATGTTTGTAAAATTCCCGTGCCTCATCTTATGCATTCATATTATGATAAAAAGATTATAGGAGAAAATTGGTTAATTCTAAAGGTACGTCAAAGGGCCACAAATCTCACACCAAACAGAAAAAATTCTCCCAACTTAAAGTTTACTTCAAGTCCATCCTCCAGTTTCAAGAAGAACACCCGTTCAGTGCACCCCCAAACAAAGCAAAAATCTAAGCCTGTACTGAGTTTGAATTGCTCAAGGCCTTATCCACGCAGGCTATGTGTGTGATGAGCTGTCTCGGTACACCAGTTACTATTAAAGTGATCTCATGCATGAGTCATCAGGGACAGTCAATCAGAGTGATGTCATTGCAAGGCTGGAAATAAACAAGACCATGGAGGCCATGATTTTGGTATATTCTTTTCAAGGTCAGCTTGGCCTTCGTACATTTCCTAACCCAACTCCCCCAAACCCCGAAATATACTGTATATAAAGTATCAGTTAACACAAAATCTTCTGTTTGACCTTGCTGCCGTTTGAGGTGGATAAATGTGCCATAAATGATAATTTGTAAAAATGGCCTTACTCTCATGTTTCATTTCCAGCCCTGCTATGCAGTGAAAGTGCATGCATCGATTTTATTTAGAAGTATACAGTATGTGGCTATTCCTAAATATGTCTGGGGCACAGACCCTTTACAGAGAAAAAGAACCTCTCAAGTGAAGTTTTGATGTCACATGTGCTTGCTTCAAGTTGACTTTAGTTTGAAAAGCTCACAAAGTTTCATCTGCTTAATGTATCTCAAGACGCACACATTGGATTTCAATGCAAATTTTACTTGTACGATGAGATTAAGTACCCCTTTTAAATATCAAGACCACATTTACAGGGTCACCTTCAGCCCTTCTTTCACATACAGTACCTGCCTGATAGCTCACTGTGAGTCTCATGGCTGTAAGTTATCTCGTAGCCAAATTCTCACTTTGAAATAACATTATTCTAACAGATATGCAAACACAAACCACACAAAAGATAATAGTGCTGCTTACAGTGCCTTCTGCTGTAAGTCATGAAAAGGATTGTCATCCCATTGTTAGCAGAAAAAAAAATAATTGGCCACGAAAGTATTCTTCTAAAAGATTTGCCAATTCAGTTAAGCACTACAGTAATTACCAGATCTGAAAACATTAATGAAATTGGTACACATTCAAATGCCAGATATGCACTGTACAGTAGAGGCATTGGGCCAGGCTACACACCAGCTAGGCCTGTTGGAGAGGGGTAGAGAGTCCTCTTATAAAAATTTTGTCCCCTAATAGAACATTTAAACAATACCAACGTATTGTGACCCATCTTGCCTCCAAAACATTGTTCCCCCATCCCCTCTCCCCCAAACTTTCAAGCACCTTTTGTCTGGCTTAAAGCTGGCTAAGGGTACCTCAGGCCTTGAGTTAAAGATTTTCCAGGTGTGCTACAAAAGACACTTCTAAGGAAATTAAGGAGTGTGGTAGGTGTGCTGTTTTATTAAACTTTAATAGATTTTTCTGAGTTCCCATTCTTTATCTAGGTGTGCAAAAAATCGCATTCCTCGCAGTTATCTCAAGCAAGTGGTGGTGTGCGATCGGACTCGCACGCCTCAAAATTCAAGCCCTGCATGGGTACTGTACTGTCCATACATTTTGTATCATCGCACATACAATTCAGGTATAATTTGTAAAGAGAGTGACAGTAGAGTCAGTTCTTCCCTGACCAGTCACCCCCTCATACATGTTTCTGTTATCCACATAGGAAAGCTTGTCTTGGTAGAGTGCAGACAAATTTCATATCTGTAGGTTTGTGGTACCAATGTCAATGACATTCAATGGCCATATTTAAGTTTGAAATTTTGGAGGTTGGCAAGTTTGTTTCAGACCTAAAATGTACTCAGGGTCAGGATTGGGGTAAGTGTACCTCAGGTCCACACCGAACCTTTGGTCCATTTGACTTTCAGTCTAGTGGACCCGACTTAAACTTTCATCTAGTTCTACTGTATGTGTGCATGGTCCCTTCAAGTTGGGATACAGGCTTTTACAATTTCAACCACAAGATAACTTGAAAGAAGAAGACGAGACCATACATTAATCATCATTGTTAGTTTATATTGCTATTCTTCAAATTTTTACCCACTTTTCTCCCACATAAATTCATGATTTCATCATGGAATGTAATGTGTACTTTAGGTTAAGCTACTGTACATGCATCCCTAGAGTACAGCACCATACCTAAAGGTCAAAACAGTGTAAGGAAATTATTCCTCTGTGTGAGGAAATTATAACAATTATGCTTGCTTCAAAGTTCCCTTTGGTATTAATTTTTTGAGATTAAGTATGGAAATAACAATTAAGTTATTAAGATCTTACTAGAATGCTAAAAATTTTTAGGTTCCTGTTTTACTGCTCACTCCCCTCCGCACACAAATTTTAATACCTCTACCATTGGATACTATATAGGCCTCCAGTATAACTTTAATACGAAGAGGCCCTGTGATATTTGGAAATGACGTGTATCCCCTACAGCAAATTGCAATATTATGGATGTACTAGCCTACTTTACCAACAAACGAGGGTGTATACTGTGTCCACTGTGTTACTTGTTTTAAGAGTTATCCCTGTATCTTGAAAGTGGTCTGAAAAAGTAGAGGCTGCTGTTGTGTGGGGAACAAAAAGATGATGTTAGGATTGTAACAGTGTATTGTATCTTTGATCAAAAGTGTTGTGCTTGATAATACTGAAGTACGTGTGTTCCAGAGGTACAGTACAACTGTGTACACACTACATAGTATGTGCACAGTATGCCAATACCAGCAAACTACAACCCACTGTATATAGTATGTATACCAGTAAACTACAACCTACTGTATAGTATGTATACCAGTATAAACTACAACCTCCTGTATAGTATGTGTATGTTACCAGCAAACTGCAACCCACTAATGGATGTTTATGTCAATAATATTTCAGGAGCAACTGTTTACCTTTGAAGCAATGAAGAGGACACTTGCTTACATAGTGTCATCTATTAAATGGTGTGAAGAGCTCAGAAAATACTTTGGAGTGACAGGAGAGGAGATGAGGAGATTAGAGGCAGGTGATGAGGATAAGGACCTAAGTGGCAAAGAGAAGACAGTGAGGAAGATGGAGTATCTTCTTATTGTCATTGAAGAGAAGGGCTACCTGAATCCTTACAACCTTGATAAATTGGCAGGTGCAGTGGCCATACTTGGTGATAAGAAATGCATTTCTGATCTCAAGGGACCCATGGAAGGATATTCTCTTCATAGCAGTAAGTCTTAATATAACATCACACAGTACTTACCTGCCTCTCACTCCTTGCTGTCATGCTGCTGGTATTAACGGGATCTTATACAAAGCTGTCGGTTTTGGTTGATAAGATATCAGTTCATGGACTGGCATTTTAAAGGTTTCTATAAATTGCAATTTTAAAAGTCATAAGTGATGTAGTTTGCTTTCAAAATATTTTTGAGCCACCTCCTGCATAGGTAAAGAGAGAGGTCTAGCTGTATTCTATTTAGAAGACCTACTATCTAACCCCAGACATATACCCTTTACCCAGCCCCTCCAATCAAAATGGAAACTTCTGTCTACTAACCCCCCCCCCTCCCGACAAAGCCACAGTGGATTGTACGTGATTGCTCAAGGACATCATCTGCTTAGTATGCAATGTGTGAGATTTTGATGCTACCACATACTCTGACTTTCTCTCTGCAATGTGATGTACAGTACTGTGGTACATCACATTTTGCTGCATGGTCTGCAAAATTCATCATAGACCAGTGAGAGAGGCTCATGTTGAAACTGCTGTTGTCAGTAAAAGCACAGTCACCAAGTGTTCAGGTACATTTCCTCTGTCGTGTGTAGCTGTGAAACTTTTGGGAAGTATAGTGTCAATGATTGTACCAATCCTTGAAACTTGCACAAATACCTGATTATTAAATGTGGTGTTTTAAGTCAGCAGCTTTTTGCTTTTCAAAGTTTAGACCACTTCCACCCACCTCGACTACCCAAACATGTATATTTAAACAGTATGTTGGGACTGGTGTAACAGAGAAGAGTATGAAATATACTGAAATAATTATAAAAATTTCTCAAAAAATGTAAAAGTAAGCCCAAATATTGTAATGATAAGTAACAGAGTTCAAGTGGTCATCAGAATCACACTTCATGATTGCCTGCTCAAAATTAGACAAACACAATGGATCTGCACAAAATATTGCATTGACCAGTGCAAAGTACGGATGCTGAAAGAAAAAACGTAACTTGTTTTAATAAAAACCAGAATATTTGGTTTTATATCTCTGTATACGTAATAATACATCAGTATTATAACAAAGAGGCATATGGGGTGGTAGTTGACAACTTTAAAATCCCAAAACATGAAGTAATAGTGAACAAACCTCAGAATCAGCTTGGACTTTATGACCGACGTTGTGAAAAACAGTGGACATTCACTAGAGTTACTGATGTTAGCCTTTAGTTGAGCTCTAGCATTTAATTTTACCTCATGCATGGTAATTGTTTGTGAAGGCTAATTATAAGTCAGTGAATTATGTTTTCCCTTACAATAATTTGTAGAGAATATGAAGCTCATAAGGACAGAGATGATGACCAGACAGAAGGCTTGGGAGGATGAAAGAAATCAGCTGAGTAGTAAACTAGAGACAGCAGAGAGTAAAGTAAAGGTAAGGAAACTGCAGAGTAAGGTATTGCAGTTGTATTATTGAACGGAGTGAATTAAGATTATAAAGGCATTACAAAGTTTTAAAGAAATGTGACATCTTAAAAGATTCCAAGTGTATGTAAGAGATAATCTCATTATCACTTGCCTTAATATACTTGTGTTTAATTTGACCAAGGTTGAAACTTGACTGCAGTAAAACATTGAATAGCATACATTATAGATTAAGATTAAACTTAAATGAAAAAAGGATATAATTCTAATCAAATAATCTACACATTTCATTAGCATACATGTCAAGATAATGAAAAAGGAAAAATGATGTCCAGTACATCTGCCCCTATAACATCATCAAATTTCACATAATGCAATGAACAGCTGTGAAATAAATATTTGCTTGAAAGTTTCGTAACTTCGAAAAAAACATACTTTAGAGATGGGGTTTGCACCAAATAGCGGAAGAAGCCCTAATTTTTGAAACATTTGTATTTCGTAACTGGAAATTAGCTTTCAAGTTGCTTGAGAATGTCTTGTGGTAGTGTTTGAGCAAACAGAAGGACATGTCACCATACAGGTGCAAAAAGGTTTCATGAAATGCAGAATAGCCAGTGACTTATATCTTTGTGATCTGACAATGAAACCCACTTAAGTTTCCAGTCAATTATTTCCCTTTAAAGCAGGCCAACAACCCACTGTGAACTGTAGCTTAGTTGCACAAAATTTTGTAGCTGGGTTAGATGAATTGCGTGGAAGCAGTGCATGTTTTTGTCAAGCTCCTCGTGCAAGGGGTGTTTATAACTACCGTGAAAGACATTCGCCTGAAATTAGCTAGCATACGTGTGAATGAAGGGAACAAATGTGTAACGTTACCCCATTTATAGGCAAGTAAATCTGCAACTTTTATGAGATTGTGATTTTACAGGCTGTACCAGCATACACAAACATGGCTGCACAAATAGAGTGAACAAGGCATTATCAAAGGCACTGTAAAAGCAAATGTTCAAGCATATTGTGCTGTGAAACTAGCTTTGACATGCAGTGATTTACGTAAGGATTGATATAAGGGCCTGCTGTAAGGAAAATTGCAATGAATTGCAGCAACTTGTCTTGTCAGAATGTAACTGTTCAAGCTGGTGATGACAGTCAACTTTTGCCCATACTGAACTCAGACCTTTATGAGCAAATCTAAGTTGTTGAGGATTTTTGAAAAATTTCTTCCAATTTAAAAGTTTATCAGACAAAGCAGTTAATCTGCTACTAATCTGCTATTTAAAGACTAAATGGCACGTTTGTAAAGGTACATTAGAGATTCTTAGTTTGTTGATCAAGTATGTGCTGTATTACTGCGAATCTCTAGCTTATTTAGATGCTGTACAAGGACACACTGACAGTGCTGTGGAGATGGTGTACAAATATGCAATTAGTCAGGTGGCTTAGCAAAGTTAACGTTACTGGCCGGGCAAAAGTATCAAATTTTGCATGGAGGTTTTTTTTTTTTGACCTGTCTATTGAACTTATCCGTGGAACACACTTGATCGGCTCCGATTTTCCGAGATGGCCGCCACAATCCAAGATGGCCGCCAGAAAAAAGGTAATGTCAACAAATAAGGGGACAATTCAAGTGTTTCCTGGGCCACTGAAACAGATGCTGGTCATGGCATGTTGCTAGGGTAACCCACTTCCAAGATGACTGCCAAAATCGAAGATGGCCGCCAGAAAAAATGTTATATATATTTTGCTAATTTGGGATTAAGGGGAAATATCGTATGAAAAAACCCGCCTATAAGGGGAAATCGTCTATAAGGGGAAAAAAATCAGGTCGACTTAACGAAACTACACGCTTTTTCTATAGAAATACGTAAACGGATGGTAATGGCCTTTTCACTACATAATATATATGCCATTACTTCAATGTTGACCAAATTACGTACACGTATCTGTTAACACGTACAATTGGTTCGCCATTGAAATAACGTTGATGTATATCTGTTTTTCAAATTCAACCAAATGGCGAAATATAATCTTATGTATTTTATTGTTTTTTTTTCGCCTTTTCGAAAGGTCGTCTAGCGCCCTCTAAATTTTTTCCCCAACCGTGGGTTTTAGCGTTATATATATATATATATATATATATATATATATATATATATATATATATATATCTGCTTGTAAAAATCAGAGATGAACAACAAGGGGTCAATCTAAGATGGCCACCTGATTTGAAAAAGTGTCTTGCTGCGGCGGGGTATTCTAAAGTTGCTAAGAAAATTTGTGCTGCAGTATCTGTAGCCAACTCCCAAAAACGTACATGCTATTCGTTCTGCAGGCGGGTTCATTTTGCTACCACTAAGCATATAATTTTCGCAGAATTGTCGTTGTTTTTATGAAGGGTGCACAAAGGAATAAAATCTCCCAATGGGTCAGTATTTACAACGTGTCGGTTCACCCTATTATATACTTGACTCACTGTAGTCAGTCTTACATGGCACTCGTAACTCCCATTAGTATTACGGGCTTTGCGACAGTGCCTATCCACAATCAATCAAACCTCAAGTTCCCCAAAAAGTCCTTATTAGTGGCTTCCTGAGCCAAAGTAACACAATTAGAATACCAGCCATAACACAGGTCTATAGTCAGGGAGCTAGTACTGGTTTCATTTACACTTTTGAGGACGAAAGGTATGATATGGTCTCGATCGGTAAATGGCACCGGGGGTTGTGGGAAAGGAATGTATGTACAATTTCTTTCTTCCAGGTGGCCATCCTAAATTATGACCGCCATCTTTAAAGTAGGTTTCTCTAGCAATGCCATAACCAGCATCTGTTGCAGTGACCGCGGAAACATTGTCTTTTTTCTGGCGGCCATCTTGGATTTTTGGCGGCCATTTTGAAAGTGGGTTAGCCTAGGAACGTGTCATGACCAGCATCTGTTTCATTGGCTCCAGAAACACCTGAATTGACCCCTCATCAAGAGATTTGTTTATCTCCGATAATTACAGGCAGATATATGTCATTTTGTTTTTTTGGAGGGGGCATCTTGGATTTTGGCCGCCATCTTGGAAGTGGGTTACCCTAGCAACATGCCATGACAAGCATCTGTTTCAGTGGCCCCGGAAACACCTGAATTGACCCATCATTTGTTAATCTCCAATTCTTATTTTTACAGGCAGATATATGACATTTCCTTTTTTCTGGCGGCCATCTTGGAAATTCGGAGCCGATCAAGTGGGTTCCACCAATAAAATCAATAGATAGGTCGAAAAGGAACTCCATGCCAAATTTGATACTTTGTCCGGTCGGTAACGTTATTCCTAAAAATTGCTGCTAAACCACCTGACTAAATCAGTCACATGCAGGGAGATAGTGTATGAGGACACAGTGACAATCCCATGTAGATGTTTTACATGCCATTAGTATTCCTATACCTTATTAAATGAAAGTATTCCATTAATTTTATTTGCTGCGTGGGCATTTCAAATTTTTAAGAGGCAGTATTTACAACCAGGCAAGATAAACTTCATTGTTGTGAATATCTTATAACAAAACCTAGCAGGTATATCTTCATAAGCTTTACACAGTTGAATGTTTCAGTAATTTGTCATGTAGCTATTATTGGAATGCCAGTAGCTTACATATTTATTTTGCTTCAAGAAAATTAGTGTAACACTTATGAACAGGTACTGTTTGTTCATGATTTTATTACAAGCTGGATCTAATACTAACATAAGTGCATTGCAGGATGGCTGCTGAAGTTGTCAGTTTTCAGTGTGATGTATTGAAGATAGACAACGTAGTAAGAATAGGTAGTCAAATTATTAGCAGCAAAAGTCAGGATTGGAATTTTTGGTCAGAGGAAGTTAAGCTAGCCACCTGATCAGTTGTATCACTGCATAACTACAGACTCCAGTAATTGATATCGATAGCAGCTTAAAAATATTTTCAGTACATTATAGTTAAGCATTTCTTACCTCTGTTGGTGGTGACTTTTGGCCAAGGCAAGGGGATGATTAGGGTCATGAAGGCATCCTTTACTACACCCTTCATTAGTACTGATGTTCATAGATTTCAGAGAGTTGCTGTAAAATTCGTTGAAAAGAGTCTTTTTCTGCTAGAAGTGACTTTCTGGCCAAAGCATGGGGATTGGACAGGGTCAGATCCATCACTGACTACGCAATTAATTAGTAGGCCTGCTGATATTCATGGATTGTCAGAAAGTTACTGCAGAGAAGTAAAATTGTTTCAGTATGTTAGAGATGGTACGTTCTTACTAGAGACACGGAAAGGACAGGGTCAGGTGTATCACTCATTACACCATCAGTTAATTCTGATATTGAATGTATTATTAGAGTACCACTAGAAACATTTACCAAAGCTATCTCAATGTATAGTTATGAAGAACTGAGGAGTGGTCAATGGACAATTTTTCAGGTATTTGTAACAGCTGCCACAGACACTTGGAAAATTGTCCAGTGATCAAAAACAGATTTTCTCCTCACCACAAATTTGTTGTCGGTGAAGAACGGGTTCATGGTCCCATTCATCATGACTTTTCTGAGGATTGATGAGTAATTTGAGCCATTGCCATAAATTCTTTTGTCGGTAAGTGATTTAGATGATAATGATAATGAGGTTATCAACAATAGGGTATTAGTTTGACTTTTACAGTCATTTATTGATTCCTTGCGGAAGGCCGGAGGAATCAATGCGATGGTGATGTCGTGTGTGTGTGTGTATGTGAGTGCACCACCAGCGTGGCCTTGGCGGGTACCGGAGCAGCCGGCGGGGGCTCCGCTCTCGCACGTCTTTCCTAGCTCACGCGCGACTCGAAACTGGCGTAGCTGCTAGAAAATTCGGTCACTGCGAAGTTAGGTCACGCGCGACTGCACGTGTCTGCCTTGGAGCGCAGCCCGCTCTCAAGCATGTCCGTCTACTCAGTTCCTTCGCGGGCAGCTTCGCTGCTGGGAAATTCCCTTGCATTCCCTACGGGGTCCTTTGCCAGTACCCCGTAAGGCATCGAGTGTGCGTATGTGTGAGAGTATGTGTGTATGTGACGTTTTTGCTTGTAAACACGATATCCCAAGAAGGGTAACTACGAGAGATCTCATACTTGGCATGTAGATTGCCCATATTAAGTAGATGATCTCTATTGTTTTTGGTGGAAGTCAAAGGTCATTGAGGTCACCAGAGATCAAAAGGTCAAACCTTGTAAACACTATATCTCAAAAGGTAGTAGTGAGGGATCTCATACTTACCATGTTGATTGCCCATATGGAATAGATGATCTTCATTGTTTTGGTGGAGGTCAAAGGTCATTTGGGTCACAAGAGGTCGAATGGTAATACCCTGGAAATTGCTTGTAAACACGATATCTCCAGAAGGTTATATGTGAGGGATCTCATACTTACCATGTAGATTGCCCATATTAAGTAGATGATCCTATTGTTTTTGGTGGAGGTCAAATGTCATTTGGGGTAACCATAGGTCAAAAGGTCAAAACCTTGCAAAATCAATATCTGCAGAAAGGTAACTGTAAGGGATCTCATACTTAACATGTGTATTGCCCATACTGAGTAGATGATCCCTATTATTTTTGGTGGAGGTCAAGGGTTATTTGGGGTCACCAGAGGTCAAAACATTGTAAACAAGATGCCTCAAGAAGGATAACAGGGATCTTACACTTGACATGTGTATTGTTCGTATTGAGTAGATGATATCTGTTATTTGTCGTAGAGGTCAAAGGTCATTTGAGGTCACTAAAGGTTAAAACTTAGTAAACATGATATTTTAACCATTTGACTCCTGAGTTGATTAAGCAAAAACTAGGGGGCTATTCCGGAGCGTGTTACAGCGCTTCTGGGCCTCAAAGGGTTAATCATATCACCACCATACAAGAGAACAATCCTCAGGCACATCTTGACTGGTGCACGCACTGCTCGAAACTGCAAGAAGTTACCGGAAATGCCTGCTTATATACAGTGATGCTCAGTGGGAATGTGACATGACACCATCGTGAGGGGGTTATTACGGGGCGTGTCACAGTGCTTCTGGGCTTCAAAGGATTAAGGAGGATAACTATGAGGAATCTCATAGCCTACTTAGCCTATGGATTGTTCATATTTAGCATGTAGGTCATTTTAGGTCACAAGATTTCAAACGGATTTGACCTTACTAACATGATATCTAAAGAAGGATCAATTTGAGGGATTAATTATCTCATACTTGTCATGTGGGTGATTCATGTTTGTTACAATATATCCATATGGCAAGGATTCACTAAGCGTTTGGGCTTTCTGGTAACCATTGGATCTCAATTGAGGAATCATGATCACGTGATGAAAAGACAATCATGTAATATATTAAATATTTTTCCATTTCATACTCTAAATACCAGGAACATGAAGAAAATCTTGATGATCTACAGGATCAGCTGGTGCAAGCCCAAGAAAAGGAAAAGCTATTGAAAGAACACCAAAAAATTGGAGAACTAAAGATTAAAGACCTGAAAGGAGAAAGAATGACATTAAAAGAAGAACTACAGCAGTCTTTCAAACAGATGGAAACACTAACAGAGGAACTAGAACAGGTTCAAATGAAGTCTGCAAAAGAAATAGAAATATTGACAGAGGAATTGAAACAGACAAAACAAAGTAAAACAGAGTCTGACAGAAAGATAGAAACATTGACAGAGGAATTAAAACAGAGTAAAACAGAGTCTGACAGACAGATAAAAACATTGGAAGAAGAATTAAAAGAGACCAAACGGAGTAAAATAGAGTCTGACAGACAGATACAAGCAATGACAGAAGAACTAACACAGATAACAATCGAGTCTAATAAAAAGATAGCAGCACTAACAGAGGAACTTGGACAGATTCAAATGAAGTCTGCAACAGAAATGGAAACATTGACAGAAGAACTAGCACAAGTGAAAAGAGAGTCTCATACGAAGATAGAAATGCTAACTGAGGAACTAGAAAAGACCTTGCAAGTTTTAGATTTAACTAAAACAGATTATGCTAATAAGATAGAAGCATTAACTACAGATCTAAATGAGACCAAACAGCAGCTGCTCACAAGAATCAAAGAGTTGGAGCCCACCAATAAAGAGCTGGAGTTGACTAAGCAGGCTTTAAAAGAAACAGCACAGGACAGAGATAATACCAAAACTGAACTTAGACAGTATCATCTAGACTTTGCCAAGGAATCAAAGGCCCTCAAAGAGGTTCTGAACCAAGCAAAGGAAGCCATGGCTGAACTCCATAAGGTATATGTACTGTTTTAAAAGTAAGATAAAATGACAATAACAAGACAGTTTATACTTTTCCCAAGTCCCTGTGACTCTCTGGCAAAGAGCTGAAGGGTGAAAACCAAATGCTATTCCCCAAGGAGTTCTGCTCCCTTAAGGCGCTACATCCCCAAGGGACAGTAAGTCACAACAGGACCAACCTCTTGACCTTCAGACCTCTACATCATGGGTCTTTCATGGGTGGTCCTGTAAATACAATATCGCTTCATCAGTGATTGTTCACTGGTATGTTTCAAAAGGTTTCAAAAAACTTCAAAAGGATTGTACAGTATGCTTTTTAGAGCACAGAGAGAATCAGAAATTCTGTCACACTGTATGCTTAATGCCATGTAAGTGTTAAATTTGTAATTCTCACTTATTGATTCCTTGCAGGCAAGGAATCTATGCGATGGTTAGGTCGTGTAAAAGTGTGTGTGCGGGTTGGTGTGTATAAGTTTGTGAATGTGGGTATGTGACACTTGGCTTGTAAACACGATATCTCAAGATAGCAACTACGGACACTTTTCATATTTGGTATATAGATTTGTCATGTTAAGAGGAAGAATCGTATTGTTTTTGGTGGAGGTTAAAGGTCATTTAAGGCCACCATAGGTAAAAAACCGAAAAGCTTGTAAACATGAAATATTAATATAGCAATGATAGACACTTTTTATTTGGTATATCGATTTGCCATGATGTAAGGAAGAACGTTATTGTCTTTGGTGGTGGTTAAAGGTCATCTTTGGTTAAACGGTGAAAATCTTGTAAATGGCATGTAAACACGATATTTCAAGGTAGTAAAGACAGACACTTTTAATATTTGGTTTGTAGCTTTGTCATGTTGAGAGAAAAAGGCTGTTGTTTTTTGGTAGAGGTCAAAGGTCATTTGACGTCAATGGGGTCAAACACTGAAAAGTTTAATAGATGAAATAGTTACCTAACTGAAAACCTTGTTAACACGATATCTCCAGAAGGGAACATCGATAGATTTTATACCTGATATTTCGATGTCTTATTGTCCTAGGAAGAATCCTTTTGTTTTTGGTGGAGGTCAAAGGCCATATGTTGTCACCAGAGGTCAAACACTGAAAACAGTTTTAACAAGATATCTCAAGGTAGGAACCTTGCATGGATGTAATACGTGGTATGTGCATGCCTTATAGTGAGCAGAAGAACCATTTTGTCTTTGGTTGAGGTCAAAGGTCATCTGGACTCATCGGGTGTCAAAATCGGAGAACCTTCTTAACACGATTTCTCAAGGCAGGAAGCTTGGATATGTTTCATACTTGGTACGTGGATGTCTTATGGTCCGAGGAAGAACCCTTTTGTTTTTGGTAGAGGTCAAAGGTCATATGGGGTCATTGGAGGTCAAAAAGCAAAATTTCCTAAGAATTCCCAAGATTGTCATTTGGCGTCACCAGTGGTCAAAAAGCAAAATTTCGCAAGAAATCCCAAGATTGTCATATGGGGTCACCATGCAGTGGTCAAAAAGCAAAGTTTCCCAAGATTTCCCAAGATTGTCATCTGGGGTCACTAAAAGGTCAAAAAGCAAAATTTCTCAGCAATTTCCAAGATTGTCATCAGGGGCCACCATAGGTCAAAAAGCGAAATATCCCAAGAATTTCCAAGATTGTCATCAGGGGTCACTAAAGGTCAAAAACCAAAATTTCCCAAGAATTCCCACGATTGTCATCTGGGTTTACTAAAGTCAAAAAGCGAAATTTCCAAAGAATTTCCAAGATCGTCATCTGGGGTCACCAGCCGTCAAAAAGCAAATTTCCAAAGAATTAACAACATCATCATCTGGGGCCACTAAAGGTCAAAAAGCAAATATTCCAAGTAATCCCAAGATCGTTATCTGGGGTAACCAAAGGTCAAAACAAAATCTCTCAATAATTCCCAAGATGGTTCGTTATCTGGGGTCACCAGAGGTCAAAAAGCAAAATTTCCCTAGACGTTTCAAGATGCAAGATCCATTGGAGGTCAAATACTTTTCAAGACACTCCCGTTTTTTCTTTTGCGTTATATTTGGTGGGTTCAAAGGTCACGAGAGGTCAGCAGAGGTCAAATTGTTTAAACAACGTAAAATGATATAGTTAAGAGAGATACATTTGAGGGCTAAACCTCAGTGCAACAAAGCAAAACCATTCGGCAAGAAATCACTAAGCCTTTTGGCTTTCTGGTTTTCCAGAGACCAGTGGAGGATAAACCTTTAGTTGAACCAGAGGAGACCAGAGATGAAGGTGGTGCAATCCTTGCAGGTATGCAGTTTCAGCTATTAATATTAACACAAATCACTGTTGTGGGCAGTAAAATAGATGGTGAAAGGTTATAATAACATTGGTATATGAAATAAGGGTTACAGGACTGTGGGAGGCTGGGTAATTGTTCTGGGTTGCATTTGGAAATACTTTCATGTAGACTTCATTATCTTATATGGTTGTGGCATCTCTTTCATTAAAATTGTATTACAGTGAAACCTGGATTTAATCATGGGTATACTTGTATGTATGTGTGTGACGCATTGAGTGAAAGATATTATATTGCAAGAGAGGAATTAATGACATTTCTGTTACAGCACCTCTTAAAAACTGATTTTATCTTTCAGTGCCATCCTTGAGAAAGGTGCATATTTGCTCATTATTGTTCAAGGTTGCTGTATAGAAGTACATCTGGTCTTGATGTCTGTTTAACAGTTGATTTCAAATAATTGTAACATTGTCAAATTAATGTGATAGTATTAAGTGTATTTATCACATCGGAAGGAACTTCAGTGTGGTTATGGCTCTTGTGACCTTTATTGCATCAGCAGAAGCCTTTGTCCTATAAAACTGCTTCCACTTACTGAGAATTAAGAAAACAGTGTTTCGGATTTCCTTTTGAAATAGATACATTGTAAACAACAAAAAGACAAACTGAGTAGCCACCACAATGAGATCATGATTCTAAATATCCTTCAAGTATTGCCAGTAATAGGTCGTATAGTATGACAAACTAACAAGCATTTAAGCTTCCAGGACCTTTTTTATGCCCTGGGTGCCCCCTACAAGGGTTTCATATAAAGGTCCACATGCCCTGTTGGCTGTATTTCCCCAAACGTTCAGAAACTGGGTATTTTGATTCATTGAATAACCTTTTGGAAGAAACATTTATCAGCAGGATTTTTTCAGCATTACATTACTGGAATATATCATTCAGTGTTTTCTTTAACTTTATTCAATACACAGCTGAGTTTGGGAGATTGACCGTTGCCATTGCAGAACATCTTACTTTAGACGATTGTTTAAGATTGGTCAGATTTTGTAACATACCTACACCAGACTGTGAAACAGTGCTTCGTGTATCTTTAATTGAGTCTCCTGGAATGAAGCTCCTTCATGTGCTAAAGAAACGAAAGGTCATTAACATGTTTGATGTCACTAACTTACAGAAGGCATTGGCAGTGTTACAGCTGGAAGCAGTTAATCATGACCTAGTAGCACCTTATCAGGCCAAAATAGATAAGGAACAGTATGAACTAAACAAAGTAGAGGAGATGTACACATGGGAAGGTAAGTTAAACTGTATCAGTAAAGGTAAGTTACACTGTATCAGAAAACTGCATGTAGTGGAAGGGATATTAAAGTGGAATAGGCAATAGACAGTGAAATCATCTCACTCATGGATATTAAAAACACCAATATTTGAAGCTACTGTATTATACAAAGGTTGAAAACTTTGGTTGTTGGTGGGAAACAAGAACTGCAATCTGCTTTCAAGAGAAAACAATTCTGCACCAAATTTATTTAATGGCCATATCTTTTATTAATGAGTTCAATGGTTATGAAATCTGGAACTTGGTAGCAGTGTGACATTTTTTAAAGATTGTTTCACAAATCTTGTGTTAAACTGGTTTGGAGAGTTGGCTTTGAAAACATTCATGTAGTCCTTTTATGCAGGTTCTTTGAATAAAATAAAAATGGGTTGACATAGAATTTCTATTTTTTTATTCGATCTACTCAAAGGCAGAGAGAATCAATGCGATGGTGATGTGTGTGCGTGTGTGTGGACGTGTATATGTTAGGCTATGCTTGAAAACAAAATATCTCAAGAAGGGTAACTGTGAGGGTCACTTACCTAATATGTAGATACCCCACATTCAGTAGTTGATCTTTGTTGATTTTGTTGAGGGTCAGAGGTCGCATGGGTCACCAGAGGTCAAACTTAAATGCTTGTAAACAGGATACCTCCAAAAGGGAAACCTCAGTGGATTTCATACAGTAAACCCTGTTTAGCTGAACTGGCCTGACAATTTAACAAAACTAATATTTAACACAATTAAGGTAGTATCCAAAAAGGTTTTAGTGCATTACAAAGCAAAGCTCCACGGAAATACCAGCAGAAATACCCTATTCTGTATTGGGACTTTTCCAGTCACAGTAAGATGTTATGATGGCTAAAGCAGAACACATCTGGCAACAATTTATAACTCTTTGTCAAATAAGGAAGAAAAATCATATGCATTTGTTTAGAAATTCTTGCCTCAAAGTCATGAGTTGGCATAGGCTCCATATACCATGCATTATATACGTTAGGATAGCGTAAGACATAGTTTGACCAAATCTGAAAACTAAGTATTACATTGGATTCTATACCAAGAAGAAAAGAAGGGAGACCTTACTAAAACATTGCAAATAGCTCTTTGAGCGCCTTCTACACAGGTTTCTCTAATGTTTTTGTACATGCCACATAATAGAAAATATCTCTCAAGAATGTTAGAGCTTGCCTCCAGCACATGCACAAATTAAGTTGTACAAAGCATTGTTCATTCAGTAGACTTAGGGTCGAATTTTAGGAATGATCTCTGGATTTTACAAGTCTAAAACATTGTTTGTCATATCTTCGATCACAAAGAAATAAAAACTAAATATTTTTAGGCTACTTTTCTGTAATGTGTATGTGTTATTAAAGTCAAAAGTTGAAACACTGTTTTTCTGCAAAATTCACAACTTTCATCAGTCCCGATAAACGTGGTTTTACTGTAGTTGGCATGTGGACACCGCATATTGAATAGATGATACCCTTTGGTTTTGGTGGAGGTCAAAGGTCATGTAGAGTCACCGGAGATCAAATAGTGAAAACCTTGAAACTACTTGTAAACACCGTATTTCAAGGTGGGGAAGCGCTAGGGATTTCATACCTTGCCTGTAGATACTCTATGCTGAAGAGATAATACCTATAACTTTTGCTGTAGATCAACTTTCCTATTGGGTACTTTGTATTGAGGACATGCATGGTCTCTACATTATGTGGGGAAGGTCAAAGGTCATTTGGAGATACTGGGGTCAAACTGTTGAAACTATGAATAGTAATGTATACATGATATCTCAAGAAAGAAGACATTAATGAATCTCATATATTCTTGCCATGTTGATACATTATGATCTCTGTTCTTTTTGGTGAGGGTCAACGGTCGCTAGAGCTCATCAGAGGCCAAATCTGAAATCTTGTAAACACAGTATCTGAAGAAGAACTGCAATAAATTTTATGCTTAGTTCTGGAGTGCCCCACATTTAAGTAAAAATGAAGTAAAGATTTTGGTGAAAGTCAAATGTTATTTTGGGTCACCAGAGGTAAAAAAAAATGGAAACCTTGATAATTTGATATTGTGTTAACGGGACACTATTATAATAAACTTGTATCCAAGAGAAAAGGAGTAACTAGGCCTTTTGGCTTTCTGGTTTGGTTTTCAGTTTAGGGGGAGATATTGTTGTCATCTTGTTTTGTTACTTGTGTCTATGACAATTAGGAATGTTTTTCCCTTCTGTTTGTGGTAGAAATCAAAAGTCTTGAGATAAACAAAGGCAGATGTGAAAACCTTGTAAGCTTAATTTTCTAAAAGAGAAACATTGGCAGATCTTGCTTAAAATGTGGATGTCCATGAAAAGTATTGGTGAGGTCAGAGGTTTTTGAATTCACTAGCATTCAGCCTGTAAAAGGGCCTTATAAACAGAGCCAGATATCTCAAGAAATGCAACTGCAGATTTCAGACGCACAAGATGGATGAAAGTAGAGGGACCATGTAATTTGCTTTGGAGGTCGGAGATCATTTTATGTTATCACCAGTCAAACTGTACTTGATTTGGTGTCTCAAGAAGGGAAAATAATGACTTGTACTTGGTCAAGACCTGTATTGACTTTTGGTTTAGGTCATTAGGTTTGAATCTATTCACATGCTGCCTCTGAGGTATAACTTTGATGACTCAAGCTGTGATTTGTGGTTCTATAAAATGTTAGTCAATGCTGATGCCTTCTTAAACATTTTACTCCTAGTGGATGTAAAGTACCTTCTCAATGAAGCAGTTTCAGTGGAAACTACAATGCAGAATATTTTTCTCTTGGCATGGAATTGCTAAGCCTTCAGGCTTTCTGATTGTGTACGATGGCAATATTTATTCATGATCTGAGATGAGTAATGCGGTTTAGACCAAGTATCACACATTTGTCAATACAGGTTTTACTGAAGTTGAAAATGTATCTTTTACCTCCTTTTGTAGAAGTTAATGCTGCAAAGGATCTCTCAGCACAACTTCACATTAGAGACAGCCAAACATTACTGATAGATGACACTAAGCCTCAATATACATCACCAACAAAGGCGGCGGCTCAATACACAGAGGCAGGAGATGAGGGCAGAGGATCATTTTTAGGGGGAAGACATCGTCATAAATTGTACACTGAACACAGTATTGGTAGAGAGGGAGGGACCATTCATTTAGCTAATGTCTCCCTCACAGTCCCCCCTGATGCTCTCCTTGAAAGTTATGTGATTGCACTTAGTGTTATGAATGAGTCTCCCTTTCCCTTGGATAGGGAGGTTGATACAGCAAGAATGACACCCCTCATCAAACTGGAACCTCTTGGTTTAAAGTTCAAGAAGTCACTACACCTAAGCATTCCTCACTCTGCTCTCATCTCTGAGCCAGAATATCATGATGTCATCATTTATTCAGGGCAGATTACAAAGAATGATGAAGATTCATCAGGTGAGAAAGATAATAGTGTATAGTTGCCTTGAGTGTTTGGAATAACAATCTGGTATTTTGATTTTTTACTGTCAGTATCATAAGTTACTGCAACTTCCATTGACTCATATATTTTAGTAACCTTTGTTTGTGACAAGGTGGTCTTTACAACTTCATATGGTGCCTTGAGCACACACCTTCTGAATATTTGTGTGTTAAGAGTATTGTTACTTTCATGATAATCAAAGTGCACTATTGCAGTTGTGATGCTGATAATTTGCATACCAGGAATACCGTAGCTTTTGAATATTAGATGAACAGGCCTTGAGGTTTAGATTTTCCAGGTGTGCTACAATTCACACCCCTCAGGAAATTAAGGAGTGTAGTAGGTGTGCTGTTTTATTTGACTTTAATAGATTTATCTGAGTTCCTATTCTTTATCTAGGTGTGCAAAAAATCGCACTCCTCACACTGATTTGAGGTGAGTGGTGGTGTGCAATCACACTCGCACGGATGCCTGGATAAATGGAAACTCAAAATAACACAGTTTGGTCACTTCAGTGTTTTGTTGCTTATTTGCCAGTTATTTCTCCAAATGTTTCATAGTGCTCTTTTCACAAAAAACTCTAGACATAGAATAATCTAAAGTATCATGTAAGTTTATTATACAAGAACAGTTTCAGAATAAAGTGTCTGAACTGTACAAGATCTGGAATACAAATAATACTTTGCAAAGAACAACAAAGAGTTCAAAAGTTCATACATGTAAATAAATGAATAAGAGCAGTGAATTCTATGTGACTTAAACTGCTTGGGCAGAACAACTGAACACAAAATGATCATTGACGAGGGCTATGACTAACTTACTGGCAATTTGGCATGCAGGTGAGAGGACACATTATCTCTGTGGTTGAGAGCCAGGGTTGCCTACAATTACAACAAAGGAAGAAAATAATGTGGGGGAGGGGCAGGGAAGGGAAAATTGAATAAACTTGGATTCAGGAAGGGAAGAGCAGAGTGTTTCAAGGGGTAACTTAAAAGCATGTTCTGGTGACCACACTTGATGTTTTCAAAAAAGAATTTTCTGTGTTAGGCAGTGAAACCACATCCCAATAGCATCTTGCATTGGAAGATGCGAATTTTTGAAGAAATGCTGCAGCTTCCGCAGTGCATGATGGGAAATCTGTGATGTCCTCTTCGCAAATTAGTTAGATGTAGCCTTTTTATTTCTTTGTAATGTTGGTATCACTACATTGAATATTTCATACGTTTATTTACTGTACCATAAGTATGGAACAGTTTTACACTATATCTTCATTCCAACGGTATCAGATTTCAAAGACAAACAAGGTATCCAATTATAAAGAATAACAAAAGTAATCTGAGGCAATTTGCCCACTTGGGATTACGTTCTGTGAGCTTGAGGGAACCTGGAGGTGAGGCAATTTGCCCACTTGGGATCACATTCTGTGAGCTTGAGGAAACCTGGAGGTATTCTTATTAAATGTATCCAATCTTTAGGAAGAGATATCTTGAGTTAGGAATGAACTTTTGGTGTGGAGTTTGGATGAGACGCTGTCTTTAATATAAGTCCCTACAAAACGCCACCAGACAATGCCTTTAAAGTGATAATATGAGGGGAAACTTCATGCTACATAACTACTTCCCAATTGCCAAACTGATGCAACTGTCATAATTGATATCATGTGTAATATTGATTTTGTTTATTAAAGCTATGGCCAGAGTTTGTGAATACTATTTGATGTTTTAATAATGCTGAAAGATAGTTGCTGCCTATGTCATATTGATTCAATGTAAACGCAATGTCACCTTTTGAATTATGATTACAATCATTATTTGTCCATTTTTTCTAGACAGTACGTTTATGGGTCATTGAATGTCTTGTTTTATGTCAGAATTGACTTTAAACCTCTGTGTCATACTTGAGACTTTGTATGTCATAGTCTCAACTTTTTGTCCCTAGAAGTAATTCCATCTAATAAGTGGTACCCTTTGAAATAAGCTGCAGTATGTGATTATTCTAAAAAAAAAATAACTTTACTTTTTAGATTTTATCAGATGGACTGAAGAGAGATCCATACCAAGACAGCTGAAAGAGAAGTATGTGGCAGTAGATATTCAGTGTCTGACTTACCTATCAGCAAGTCTTGTGAGCCGAACCTCTGCACCACCTTTGTACATTGTGAGGGCTGTACCATTTGTAGATGGGGTTAGGAACACTGATGATGACATCATACTTACTATTTGCTTTTGCAGTGACAATGACTCAGAATACAATGTAAGTTTCATTAACAGAATAAAATGTTTAAAAACCGTTAAGAATTATGACTTTATAATAAGGGCTAAATGTGTGACTTGATACATAAGCTCTCACCAGGGATATAGGCTGTCTTAGACATTTATCTTCACATTATTGTCAGCTCAGATAGTTGTTGTTTGTAGCTGTGTAAGGTATGTTTCCTTATGTTCGATTTCTTGCCGAAGGCAGGCAAAGGAATCTATGCGATGGTGATGTATGTGTATGGGCGGGTAGATGTGTGTCTGTGACGCTTAGCTTGTAAACACGTTATCTCAAGATAGCAATGTGGAACACTTTTCATATGTAGTATAAAGATATGTCATGGTAAGAGAAAGAACCCTATTGTTTTTGGTGGAGGTTAAAGGTCATTTGAGGTCACCAGAGGTTAAAATGCAAAAACCGTATAAACGCAATATCTCAAGACAGAATGACTGACACTTTTCATATTTTGTATATAGATTTGTCATGGTAAGAGGAAGAACCCTATTGTTTCTGGTGGAGGTCAAAGGTCATTTGTGTATATGTGTGTATGGGTGCAGGTAGATGTGTGTATGTGACGCTTAGCTTGTAAACACGTTATCTCAAGGTAGCAATGAAGCACACTTTCATATTTAGTATATAGATTTATCATGTTAAGAGAAAGAACACAATTGTTTTTGGTGGAGGTCAAAGGTCATTGAGGTCACCAGAGGTAAAAAAAAACGGAAAGCATGTTAACATGACATATCAAGATAACAATGATGGACACTTTTCATATTTGGTATATGGATTTGTCATGATCTAGTCGAGCCGCGAATTTGAAAAAGAGCTCTAAAAATTGACTTACCCAGTACCGATTTGTAAAATATAGCGACTATGCTAAAACTATTGTTTAAAATGTTACTTTAAATTTTAGGTTGGTTGTCACTTTTTAAAAGTTCCCGAACATGCAAATTTTCAAGGTCAACGGTCGAAAAGGTGAATTTTTCAAAGTTTTAGTATTTTTAACATGCTTTAATATGTCGAGACTTATGAAATGCTGTGAGTCAAAATGAACAATTTATACAGTGTACAGTACTCAAAAGTAAGGAAAATAAAAGAATTATAAACTGTTTATAGGGTGTTTTCGTAGCCTTAACAAAGAAATTTGGATAACGGACTTAGAGACGTTGAACAGTCTGTTTTCAAAACCTTTCGATTTCAGTTCTGGACCAATGGTGAAGACTGAGAAGAAAAACGTCCAGAACAGTAGTGGCCCCAAGTGGTGGCCGTGGCCCCCCGTCGGGGAAATTTTCCGGTTTCGTCCGTGGGCTACTATGTATATGGTAAAATATGTAGTCCCCGACAACGCACCTTTTAAACTTGATCTACATTTAACGTTTTTCCCCATAAGGACCTTTCACAAAATCATATGACTTCAAACAACAATTATTCAGATGTTTTAAAGCAACTTTGTCAAGGGTGAGGCCAGGTGAAGCGAGGAGGCCATGGCCCCTTCGAAAAAGGTTGAGGCCCTCGTCGGGGAAATTTTCTAATCTTTTTTGGGAGAATGAGTGTGCGATGAAGTTTTTAATCTCCGACAGTGACTGGTCGTCCCAACAATTTAGTTGAGTTACGGCACTCTCAAAGAGGGCTATTATTCAAAATAAATTGCAAACCTAACCTTTTACATTTACTTCAATATAAAACCACAAATTTTTACATTTAATTCAATAAAAATACCAAATTATTGAAATTTCTCCACTATAAGCCCCAAATTTGTGCCGCCCAAATAGCGCCGAAATGTTTTTTCACCATCCTTCCAGTAATCCGTCGCTCTTGTCCTGGTTTTGGACTATGGCTTCCGTCCCTACCAATGTCGAGAACTTGCAATCCTTAAAATTAGGGGGGATATAATGAAAATATCAATAGGCTTACCAAGAAATGTAGGCTATTTTCGTAGCTGTATCAGAGAAATTTGAATTTTTGTTTCGGTTGTTAGGATGCCTGGAACCATTGCATTGATTAGATTAAATGTGCGAAATCACACAGCCTTACTAAATTAATTGACTTAATTATTTATTAAATACATTACGGTGTTCCTGTCATTGCAATTACTATTTGCCAACATGAACCAGATCAGCAAAAATGGGTATGTTATAGCAATATCCCATGCAAAAACAGTAGATATTTGTTTAAATTTTTTCGGACGTGATGGTAAATTTTATTATGGCCGAAAGCGGCTTTGCTCGGGAAGGCATGCAACTAATACATTTTACTGCTACAAACTTACAAAGAAGGCTTTTGTTTTGTTTCAACACACATTTTTCTGCTATCTTTTATGAGAGCGAGTTGGAACTTAGTCGCAATGGAACTTGGTCAGACGGAGTTTAGAAAAAAATCCTATTTCTCTGGCACACTTTGTCAAAATTATCCGGCCATTGGTCGGACTATTGATACCTTGCCGTAGGCAGGCAAGGAATCGTGATGTCGTGTGTGTGTGTGTGTGTGTGTGTATGTGTGTTTGTGACACTCGTTGTAATCGCGATATCTCAAGATAGGAATGACCCATAATTTTTATAGTTGGTATGTAAATTAATCATGTTGAGAGGAAGAACCCTATTGTTTTTGGCAGAGGTCAAAGGTCATTCGAGGTCACCAGAGGTCAAAGTCCTAAAACCTTGTAATCGTGATATCTCAAGATAGGAATTGCCCACACTTTTCATAGTTGGTGTGTAGATTTGTCTTGTTAAGAAGCAGAATTCTATTGTTTTTTGGAGAGGTCAAAGGTCATTCGTGGTCACCAGAGGTTAAAGCTCTAAAACCTTGTAATCGTGATATCTCAAGATAGGAATGGCCGATACTTTTCGTAGTTAGTATGTAGGTTTGTCATGTTGAGAGAAAGAAACTTATAGTTTTTGGCAGAGGTCAAAGGTCATTCGAGGTCACCAGAGGTCAAAGTACAAAAACCTTGTAACGGTGATATCTCAAGATAGAAATGACCGATATTTTTCATAGTTGGTATGTAAATTTGTCATGTCAAAAGAAAGAACCCTATTGTTTTTGGCAGACGTCAAAGGTCATTCGAGGTCACCAGAGGTCAAAGTCCAAAAACCTTGTAACGGTGATATCTCAAGATAGAAATGACCGATATTTTTCATAGTTGGTATGTAAATTTGTCATGTCAAAAGAAAGAACCCTATTGTTTTTGGCAGACGTCAAAGGTCATTCGAGGTCACCAGAGGTCAAAGTCCAAAAACCTTGTAATCGCGATATCTCAAGATAGGATTAACCGATACTTTTTGTAGTTGGTATGTGAATTAATCATGTTAAGAGGAAAAACCCTATTGTTTTTGGCAGAGGTCAAAGGTCATTCGAGGTCACTAGAGGTCAAAGTCCTAAAACCTTGTAATCGTGATATCTCGAGATAGGAATGGCCGACACTTTTCATAGCTGGTATGTAAATTTGTCTTGTTGAGAGGCAGAAGTCTATTGTTTTTGGCAGAGGTCAAAGGTCACTCGAGGTCACCAGAGGTTAAAGCCCCAAAACCTTGTAATCGTGATATCTCGAGATAGGAATGGCCGATACTTTTCGTAGTTTGTATGTAGGTTTGTCATGTTGAGAAAAAGAACCTTATTGTTTTTGGCAGAGGTCAAAGGTCATTCGAGGTCACCAGAGGTCAAAGTCCAAAAACCTTGTAATTTAATTTAAAAAAATGGACGTGTCCCCACACTTTTTATCAAAATTATGTAACAAACATGCACTTGAGATCTTTTATTTCTCAAAAATGTGAAGTAATAATCAAGTAGAAAATGTCCATGCTATTACTGCATGTCTGTGAAATGTGAATTTGTTTTGGGGAAACTGTAAACTTTGAACTGAAAACGTAACCATTTGTGTCCCCGCATGTTACGTATGCAGACGCAACTTTGAAATAAAGTAATCCGAGGACCCATGCATGATTGGAAAGAAAACACAGTATGCATACTTTAACCACACTTGCCAAACTGTAGCAGATAGACATCGATGAGAACAAATCTTCCGTTCAGAATTTACGTGCAACCATATTCACGCAAGCCGATCGTCGAGTCCAACATGTTTCGTTACGTATTCATTCTGAGTAGCACACAGCAAAACCATGCCGGCAATAATATCTGTAAACTATACCCTTAGTACACGGTACGTGTAACGGGAACCCAGCAAAACACACACCGCTGGCTACGAAGGCACCACCGGTCACTGAAAGATTATTTGTTCTTTGTGTCCAAATTGTTACGCATGTAAAAATGTTACGTTTCCTCACCTCAAACACGGTATTTTCTTTGGCAGTTCTGAGAAATTTCCAGTCATTTATCAAGAAATATATTTTTTTATCTTCACACAACCCTTACCAATCGTAAACTTGCTGCGTATTACTTTTTTTTTTGCACATGGCAACACAACTAGGTAGCGCGAACTTGCAGGTTGGTCCTGTGTTACGCTTTCGAGAAGAGTAATTCCACTGTAAGTTTAAAAGTGTTTACTGGTAAATAAAGCTTTAATAATTTGTGGTTATAGAGTAATATAATTAAATTTGTTTCCCTGTAATGGAAAGCCAGTGAATGATTCTCGCACCGGTCTATGTTTTATCAAGTCCGGACATGGAAATGGCACATATGCATAACAAGACTTGATTTTACTTGCAAAAAAAATCCTTTAAATAAAATAATTCGCAGTTCTCAAAAAAAAAAGAGTAAGAGTTATGTTGAGATGAATTCAATAAAGCTTGTAAAGGGGCTGTTAATACAGTACAAATTCATATATGATCTTGCCTTCAATTTGGTAAAGTTATAGAGACAGTGTTTAGTAATCACAATTAGGGATTACGTGTTTATTTCCAGCCACATCTAGCATCCTGAGGCGGATATTTAGAAAACAGGTTTCTTTCTAAGGACTGATAATTATGCTTTTTGTCTAGCACAATGTACGTTTTTGCCGACAAGTGATAGGAAGTAAGAAGAATTCAGGAAACTCGAGGGTTTTTGGAAGAAGATGCGTTGCCACCAATTATTCTTTTAGCCTGGCAACAAGCACATAAATTGGTTGGCTAAATCATGGGTCAACCAGATTCAGATATAGCCTGAAAGCAACCATGTGTTGACCAGTTGAACAATTGGGAGAACGGGTACTCTTTTAAAAATACAGGTCCATAACTTAAGAGCAGTGGAGACACCCACAAACATTTATGCCTGGTAGAAATTGTAGCAACAAAAATTACATTTGCCTTTTATGTTAGCACATCTCGTGTCTTGAAAATGATTTTCCCTCTGACAGTCTGGGAGCTTTCTCGCCCCCTTCAGCACATTGTCTGGCCAAGGGCCTGGATGAAACTGGCTCTAAGAGGGTTTGGTGATTTGATTTTTCATACGCAGATTAATGAAGGCAGTTTCAATTGACAGGATACTCAAAATGTTGCTCTTTATGAAAAGCAAAGAATTTGATAATTGTGTACCGCTTTGACCCATTTAGAGCAAGATTTTAGTGACACATTTTGAAGGTGGAGCATTGTATTTTATTACTCTCACATCTAATATGGGATTCACAGTTTTCATAATGAAAAAACTCAGCTGTTCACTACTTTTCCTACTTACAAAGTGCATTTCGTTTGTAATGACCATTCTGATTTTCCGCCTTCAGAAGCTCAACATGAAAACTGCCAGATGTATATATATTTTTCAATGCCATATAGTCTAAGGGCTTTAATAAAAGCATGGTCAGAAACCTTGTCTATATAAGAAAATCTTAATTTGTTTACACAAATGATAACTTGAAAACACTGAAGCAAAACACCATAGCCACATGTTGTCGTTAACCTTTCCAGATATGATTTATAAATTTGACTAGCCTGCACATAGCTGACGGGGTTTTTTGTTTAGCCTTTCGCTACGGTTATCCTGTGTGGCAGAAGTTAAAGAGAGCCGCTATGCAGTCAAACATTCGACAGATCAATTAAATCTAAGAAGGGCATTATATTGCAATGTAGAACTTGTAACGATCTTACCTTGTCTTTATTGAGAGACGCTTTATCTCCACCTGGCAAAACATGCATACAATGCATTAAAATATCATATCGTGTAAATTTGTAACGGGGAAAACTAAAAAAAAAAAAATGAAAATATTCAATGAAACCATAGTAAATATTGATAATTAAGGGTTTTTATACATTGATTCGAGTTCAGGGATGTTCATTGTAAATTTATTCAAAATATTTACCACACTATACTCGAGGTAAAGCCTCCCCTGAAGGTGAAGTACACATGTATAGTACTAAGATTGTTGAACTTTGGGTGAAAATAGACTCATGACCTTGGACCCTCCTAATAACTATGTTCGGGTAAATTTAAAGGTGACAACCAACAGAAAATGAAAGCTGACATCCTATGGAGCATTCAACTTTTACAAAGTTGTACGGGGGGGGGGTCAAACATTTTCAGTCTTCGCAGCTAGTCTAATCTAAGAAAGAACCCTATTATCTTTGGTGATGGTCAAAGGTCATTTTAGGTCAAGGAAGGTTAAACGTCGAAAACCTTGTAAATGGCTGTTAACACAATATTCAATATTGCGATGACAGACTTTTCATATTTAGTATGTAGCTTTGTCATGTTAAGAGAAAGAACGCTATTGATTTTGATGGAGGTCAAAGGTTATCTGGGGTCACTGGGGGTCAAACACTGAAAACTTTGTTTACGTAATATCCTAAGTTAGGAAACTTGGATAGATTTCATACTTAGTATGTGGATGCCTTATGGCAAGAGAAATAATATTGTCTGTGGATGAGGTCAAAGGTCATCTTGGGCCACCGGGGTCAAACTGAGAACCTTAACATCTCTCAAGGCAGGAAGCTTTGGATAGTTTTTATAATTGGTACGTGGATACCTTATGGTCAGAGTAATAACTCTTTTGCTTTTGGTTGAGGTCAAAGGTCCTCTGAGGTCACAAGGGTTCAAAAAACAAAATATTTCAAGAATTCCCAAGATCGTCATCTGGGGTCACAGAGGTCAAAAAACAAATATTCCCAAGAATTTCCAAGATCGTCATCTGGGGTCACCAGAGGTCAAAAAGCAAAATTTCCCTAGACATTTAAAAATAAAAGATCCATTGGAGGCCAAATTCCTTTCAAGACACTTCCTTTTTTCTTTTTTGTTATATTTGGTGGAGTTCAAAGGTCATGTGAGGTCAGCAGAAGTGAAATTGTTAAAACATCATCAAATGATCTAGTCAAGAAAGACAAATTTGAGGGATAAACCTCATTGCAGCAAAGCATCCCCATTTGGCAAGGAATCACTAAGCCTTTTGGCTTTCTGGTTGTCAGCTCAGTTTGAAGCTGTCAAAGACGTACGTATCTTCCCATGTATCTATCAGCTTAGAAATTTACTGTTAGGAACTGTCTTCGACCTGATGCTAAAATTAACATCAGCACAGGTAGTTGCTGTTTGCACCTATTTTAGACTTGTCTCTGTACATTTTGTCAGCCACATAATTATGATTAGCTCATACCAGCATGCTGGTGTGAGCTATTGTGATCACGCGGCGCTATCTATCTATCTATCTATCTATCTGTCTGTCTGTCTGTCTGTCTGTCTGTCCACACTTGTTCAAAATGCTTCTCCTCCCACATGCTTTCATGGATTTGTTTGAAACTTGGGCACAATGTTTCTTGGATAGTGGGCCATTTGTGGTGTTCAGGAATTTTTGGTCCAAGGTCCAATGTGGACCCTAGGGCCCATTTTATGAAATTCTGCAAAATGCTCCTCCTACAGATTCTCTTGTACAATGCTGATGGTTTGTCATAATGTTACTCTGTTATTGGCCCCTTCGGGGTGTTCAGGAATTTTGGGTCCAAGGCCCAAGATGGACCGTTGCGTCCATTTTGTGAAATATTGCAAAGTAATTAACTTCTTCTCTATCTAATGTTTAAAGAGAGGTAACAGCCTCTCATTATAAGGATTGGTTAGTGATCTCATTATGGTCTTCTTGAATTTTGGTCTAAGGTCCCATGTAGGCCCCAGTGGCTCATTTTATGAAATTTTACAAAATACTTTTTCTCTACAAATTGTGTTGTACAGTGTTGATGATTTGTCATAATGAAGCTCTGTTAATGGTCCTTACAAATTACTTCTCCAATTTGGGATGAAGAATACTTTTGATACCTTTCTAACCAATTTTGTGCCACTCCTCTATTTTACCAGTCTCACAAAATCACTTTACTACCTATTTTTCTCTGTACTGCACCCTCTTTAAAACTGTCTGTGTAGAAGAGGTCAATCCTGTGCAGTTGTTTAGGTTTAAAGGGAACGACTTAATAGGATTTCCATTAGGTATTTCCACTGTGTGTGCATTGTCAGAGCATGTGGGTGTGTTTGTCATAATGATGCTCTGTTAATGGTTCTTTTAGGGTGTACAGAAATTTGGGTCCAAGGCCCAAGATGTCCCCCAGGGTCTATTTTGTGAAATGGTTAATTCCTCCTCCAGTTAATGCTTAACAGAGTTGAAGGCCTGTCATAATGATGCTTGGTTAGAAATCTGTTTATGGTGTTCTGGAAGTTTGGGTCTAAGGTCCCATATGGGCCCTATGGCCTCTTTTATGACATTTTGCAAATTGCTTACTTCTGCAGATTCTCTTGTACAATGTTGATGGTTTGTCATAATTATATTCGGGTAGTGGTACCTTCAGGGTGTTTAACAAGTTGGGGTCCAAGGCACAAGATGGACCATAGGGTCCATTTTGTGTAGTATTGCAAGTGAATGGTGATTAACTTTTCCTCCTGTTAATGTTTAACAGAGTTGACGGTCTGTTACAGTGATGCCTGGTTTAATAGTGGTCTGTTTCTGGTTTTCTGGAATTGTAGTCCAAGATCCCATGTGGACCCTATGGCTCTTTTATGAAATCTGCAAAAGTGCATCTTCAACTACAGAATCTTCTCTTGTACAATGTTGATGGTTTGTCATAATGATACTTAAAATTTGGGGTCCAAGGCCAAAGATGGGCCCTCGGGGCTTTTGCTTTCTTAAATTTTATCCATGAAACAACTTACAAAACAAAGATAGCATGACAAAGTTTTTGTGACATTCGGGAAGGTGCCATCAGGGTATGTGATATTTAGGGTCATAAGCCATTTGACGTCATTTAAAGTCATATGATGCTTGTACTGTACTAACAAAGATTAGAAGCCAGGGACCCATAATTGGTTAAAGGTATTAGCTTCAGCACCATTGGTGCTCTAGTTATTGGGATGAAATCTGATTCAGCAGTCATGCAAGAAACTTTAAGCCAGTAGGCCAACTTTTTATATAGTATGGCTGTGGTACAGTTCACATCTCAATGTATTCTTTACGGTCTCTGCTGATCATGAATCCCACTCTTTTTGTATTGTTTTGCTGAATTGAGTGAATAATTAAACTTGGAATATGTTTTTGTCAACATTGGAAAGAGTGTCTAAATTTAGTCAAAGGAAAGGTTATTTTTAGGACATGATAAATTCATTACATTGGTAAAGGATAGAACAACATTCATACCATAGCAGGAAACATTTTGATTTCATTGTTTGAAGATGTTATTATCAGACTACAATACCAAGCTACCCCTGGAGCAGTACTCGACTATACAACTCTGTCGACGCCCAGAGAGGGATGAAGATGATGCAGGATTTCTCAGTGTAACTGTTACATCTGTAAACAACACATATATATCTGATGATGACCAGGCAGTAAAGGTTGGTGCTTAAAAAAGCGACGTGCCTAAAGACTGAATCCATATCACATTATATGTGACTCAGAAGGGTTACAGGTCTCTGTTCTTGGACTTCATGGATCGACAAAGCGGTTTATACTTACTAAAATGTACAGTACTGTCAGTAGACGTGGGTGAAACTTGATTAGTTTACTAAACATTTATCCTTTGCTTTCACAATTGAGTGGAAAGAAAGGGTTGTAAAAGAGTAATAGTTCAAATAATGACCATATGTTAAAGTAAGTTTCTAATAGTCTTTCGTGATTCACATTTTATACAAAACAGAAAAATGTTATAGGTGTCTATTACTTCATACTGCTTTTTCCATAAGGTGTAAATTGTTTAATAAATTCCCTGGTTTTCTTGCAGCAGTTTTCTATATCCCATCTTTGCACTGCCAGTAGAGTTTCTCATCAGCTCAGACTGCAAAAGAATAAGGAAATAGATGGGGATGATGTCCAAGTCTTGTTGACATTTTCTCAGGCAGAAAGTACATCAACTAAAATCATTATGAAAGCTAGGGTATGTTATAATAAGAGTTAGAAACATGTACTAGTCAAGATTTTGTAAAATGTAACATTTTTTAAACTTGGGGAATGAATTATTTGTGATGAAATTGATGGTTACTTGAACACTACTTAATGGTAATTCTGTCAAGAGTATTAACTAAAAAAAGACTTAAGTCTTTCATTCACTTCAATCACTGTGTGTGTGTACCTTGTGGACAACCATTTTTAGTTGCGGTGCCTGCCACGCATCTGATGTCACCGACACAGAACTGCAAATCTTGGCTTGTCTAAGGATTTCTTCTTAGACCGTTGGTTTTATCGAAATACCGTGTAGTCCATGTTTAAGGGATGGTTGTTTTGTTAGCCCATGCTAATTTTGGTGACTTCATGACCTTTCTAAGGGAGCATTATGGGAACATTTCTTCATTTAAAATGTATGGGCGATGTCTCTTTTAAAAAAAAAATCTTTGAGAGTTCGGACTCTGCTTTACTGTGCCTAATGTGGATGCCTTTCCAAATAGCACTATTGTATTAAATAGGCTGAACTTGTGTGAAATTCACGTTACTTTTCTGATTCTCACGATCACCACCTCTTTATGTGCAGGACTCACCTCATCCTTTTTGAAATGTCAATTTCTGCTAGAGGACACACTGATTTATCTAAGAACAAGGGCTGTTCGGTCTTTTAAGACCGCATGTTTCTAAGCTAGACTCGTCCATCTCATCACTTCCCTGACCCACACTCTCTCAGCCCTGTTCGAAGTCTTAGCTATACCCCATTGTGGCTAAAGCACGCAACTAGACGTGTCTTGTTTTATTCCTTACTATAGCAAAAGGATTCTGTGCGAGGATGATGTCCTGTGTGTGTGTTTGTATATGTGTGAATGCAGGGCCGTTGCGACCGCGGGATGTGGGGGTGTCTCAACCCCCCCCCCCCCCAAGTTCGTCAGAGCGACGATAGTCGGAAAATCTGAAATGCCAGTTGGAATTTCTCATATTTCAGTTTAGCACATTTTTTTGACTGAGCCTTTGTCAACTCTGTATATATTTTCCAACTAGACCAAGTGAGAATAATACCAAACGATATTTTCCTCACGTAAAATCAAATAAAAACTGTCCTTTTTTGCAAATTCTTCTCAAATTCTCAAAATTTTCGCGCGCTCCACGCACTTCAAACCTTATCACAGTGTTGTTCTTATAATCAATATCTTCCGATAGCAACTTTCGGAGAAGCTTTCGGAGAAGCACAACAGCGGGAGTTGAAAGCTGTTTTCAAATTACCAGGTAAAAGACTGACTTTTTGAGTGGCATGTTAGTTTGTTTCGCAATTGAAAGTATCTCGATTCAGATTCTGAATGCAGGTTTTATTATGGAAATCTTATTTAATGAATATTTGGGCGCGCATAGCGCGCATGCGTCAAGATTTACCATCAATCTCATGAACATTATTAAGGTAATCATACCAGACACAATCTATGGGAGCTAGGGCGCTTTAGTCCCCCCCCCCAAAAAAAAATTTCCGAGCCCCACAAAATTGCGCAAAATTTTCAATAGACTATTATTGGTGAAGACATAGATATACTCAGAAAATATTCCAAACGTCTATTTATCAGGCCCGTAGCCAGTAAGTTCTGTAACGATTCTTTCTATAACTTCAAAAAATTTTCGCGCGCTACGCTACATCTATAGTTCTATCTAGTGGTAACGCCCCCGTTTCAAACATATTTAATTTCAACGTTTCCACAAATGCTGTTCTTCCGTGTAGGCGTGATTCTAGAGAGACACGAAAATGCATCGTCGTGAAGTTCTTTCCTCTTTTTCCTAACTTTTGGAAGATCCTTTCTTCTTTCTTGGCAAACATGTTTTGTAAGAAAAAGATTTTTGAGTTTTGTAGGGGATCCTTAATGGTAAGATGAAGAATGTAATCCCCACGATGACCATGCCGTCCCCCGAACAAATTTCTTGGTTTTGTCCAGATTCTTCAATAAAAATTCAAACTTTTTCATCTTTACTTAATGAAAATAAAAATGTGAAATCTTTTTTCAATATAACCCCAAATTTTTCGGCCCGCTTCGCGCGCCTTACATTTTGAGTTCGGCCACCCATTGCAACTGTCGGGACTTAGAGTAGCTGGCCCACAGTCAGGGCGCTTCCCCCCATATCGGCAAATCAAAACACCACCACTGGTTGAGCCTGCGTGCAGGTTTTTCATTTTGGCATTGAAGTGCACCCCCAAATTACGGGGCGCTTCGCGCGCAATCCTCACAATCCACGTTGTATCACTTGTGAACATTATAAGCACAAACGTACCAGTGAACTTTTATAGCATAAACTAGTTGTACTTTCTGAAAACGCGCTTGTTAGTCCTAAACCCCTTTTGCTATACCTGTCTGGGAGGTCTAATATCATTTTTCTGCACCTATACTCTCCATCCGCCCATCTCCCTCCCGCCCATTCCCCATTTCTGGAAGCTGTTTGTCTGGATTTTCGTTCGAAATTAGTAAAAATATGATAGATGTAAAGTGCTTGGCGTCATACTCTATATTATTATTAAGATGCCAAGTTATAAGCATTATGTCATTGCCCCATTTTATATAATTGATCCAGAGCTTCCAGGAGGCCCTATACAGGTATATGCTAGCCTTAGATGCCAGAATAGAAGGCATTAAAGTAGTCAAAAAGGGGGGCTTCTGGAGGTTTGTTGACAACGGATTCTTCCCTTAGACAACATACTTTCTACTTTCAACTAACCAAATCATAGTATTCATTAAATTATGGACATTTTCCAGCCATATATGATCAGTTCTAAAAGTACCCCAAGATAGCACCATTTTGCATCTAAGCAACCTTACCTTAACAAAAATTTCTCAATGGGGAGGGACACCCCCTCCCCTTAGACCCCTCCCAGGACGGCACCTTTATAAAGTGACAAAGGAAGGATCCCCACTGCTGTATCATACAAACGTAACGCACAAATCGAAGATTCAATTTACGGGCCACCACTCATTTCGAAAAAGAATCAAACCAGTCGGAAAAATTAGAATACAATTATGGGCATTTTCTAGCCATATATGAACAACTACAAAAATATCCCAAAGATAGCTCCATTTTGCATATAAGCAAACTTAAATTAACAAACATTTCTCAAAGGGGAGGGGCCAACCCCTCCCCTTAGACCCTCCCCCACCTTTATGTTACTAGGCTGGTAGAAACCCCTTATTTCGTGGATGACCCCTACTGTTTTTAGTGAAGGTCAAATGCTATGTAAGGTGACCTGAGGTCAAAGGGGTAAAAAGCTTTTAAGCATGATTTAAAGCATGAAAACATAGATGAATCTTACACTTGGCAGGTGGATGGCCCCTATCAATTAGCTGAGTCCCATTGCTTTTTGTTGGAGGTCAAAGGTCACTTGGCTTCAACAGAAGTAAAGGATTAAATCCTTGTTAATATGATATCTCAAGCTGGGAAGCTTTGATGAATCTTATACTTGGGATGTGGGTGCCCTGTTTTGAGAAAAAAATCACAGTTTTTTGTGGCATTCAGAGATCATTTTGGGTCATTAGAGGTCAAGTGGTGCAAACCATGAAAACTGCTCATAAACACTATCTCATGAAGAGTATTCGGGAACACAGTTGGCATTTGGATGGTCATTATTATACTCTACAGGTTTTGTTGAAGGTTCAAGGTCGCCAGAGGTCAGTAAAATAGTGAAAACGTGTAATTATCTCAAGAAGCAAAACATGTTTGAATATGGTATGTGACATATAAGTGAGCATACTGAGCATGTACATAATCTCTCATATTTGGTGGAGGTAAAAGGTCATTTGAGGTCACCAGCAGCTAAGTAGTGTAAATCTGGAGCACATGATACCTCAAAAAGGAAGGTTAATCTCGACCTTGTCATGTGGACTCTAATATCAGCTAGAGGTCAACGATCATCAGATGTTACTATGAAAACCTTCTGTACATGTCTGGTATCTCAAGAAAGACAACCTGTATGAACATCATTCTGTACTTGGCAATTTTCATGTTAGTGTACCATATTGATTGCATAATCTTTTGCTGTTAGTGAAATACGAAAGTCATTTGATGTCGCTGGAGATCATGAAAACTAAGATTTAGCAATCATGACATATTTTGATCCTGTATGTTAGTCAGTTAGTCAGTTAGTTAGTTAGTTAGTTAGTTAGTTAGTTAGTTAGTTAGTTAGTTAGTTAGTTAGTTAGTTAGTTAGTTAGTTAGTTAGTTAGTTAGTTAGTTAGTTAGTTAGTTAGTTAGTTAGTTAGTTAGTTAGTTAGTTAGTTAGTTAGTTAGTTAGTTAGTTAGTTAGTTAGTTAGTTAGTTAGATGAGGTTTAACGTCCCAGTTTCCAACCAATTGGTTCAAGTCGAGACGACCGCGGCCTTTTTTCCAGTTGTGGCTCACTGGCTTGTTTTCCCTACTCCAATGCTTATGCTAAGCACCAAGCACAAAGGCAGTAGGTTCCATTTTTAAACTCTTTGGTATGACTCGGCCAGGATTTGAACCCTGGACCTTCCGGCTGCAAGTCGGATGCTCTAACCACTTGGCCACTGCAGTTGATTCTGTATGAGACATATACGGTATATCCCCAAACTAATAGGAAGAAGTTGATTTTTGACCATATTTAAAACATGGTACCAGTCTGTTAGATCTGGGCCCAGAGTTCGTAAACATTCTGTGCAAAATCATAAACAGGATAGTTTATGAAACACTGTCAAGTTGACAACTTAGTGCTTGACTTAGAACATTTCTGTGGTAAGCAATCACTGTGCCTTTTGGCATTCTGGTTAAAGAGAGCTAGTGTATCTGTGGCTTCTATAGATAAATTGTAGATTTTGAAAGACCAAGCGGTGAAAAAGGTTATGTCTAATATAAAAACCTAATATGTTTAATCTCCTGTATGTTATGGTTGTCAGAGCTACAATAATCTTTTGTTCCCTGTACACCTTTCACATTTACAATGTGACTCATATTAAAGTGATCACTATAAAATGGTTGTAATTAATGTAGATACTAGAAATTGCATGTACAGGACTTGAATATTTTGAAAGAACTTGTTTTGTTATAACTGCTACAAGTATTTCACATCTTTACTCTGTGTATGCCATGTAAACCATTACACTTACATTTATTTTAAATTGAAGACAATCTAGTCGGGGAATTCTCATATCTCACTATTAAAAGTTTCCTCAAGTGACTGGTATTAGTTTTCTCTGTTTGGGATAAAATTTCAAATATCACAATCAGAAATGATAAAAAGGCATGATGGGTTTAATACAACCTTCGATAATTGTCATAACAAGTACAAATGTTATCCTCTCTGCTTATAATGGAATAGCTTTTGCCAGGGCAATCATGTTAAGTGCCAAAGATACACCACAAAAACAATTTGTATTTGCTTGAACTGTGGGGAATGCATGCAGGTTGTGCACCAATATTAGCTAGAAATAACTTTGAGAACATCGGGTTAAAACACATATTTGTGCAAGGTTACGATATTAAACTTACAACAAATAGATGCAGTCATCCAGTCACACTGGAAACGACCCTTAACATAACGCTGGAGAAAACGTTCTCAAAACCATAAAGCTAATTTTCCAGGCCTGAAAAACTATTCTGGCAACTTTCGTTTGTTTCTAGAAAGTAAAACGCTGCTGAAGATTTGTATGCCTTTCTTCTCACTTAGCAATTTCTTTCATCAGTGGTCGTCAAAGATTAATAATATATGGAACTAATCAATGATCATGATTAACACCTTAAAAGTAATCTATCTAATTGGTTGTGCTAAAATTTTTCTGTTTATTTCTATGACAATGTTTCTGACTTTTGAACAATGATTGAGATCTTTTAACTAAGGGGTTTAAAATAAGGGGGTATTTTTTTATTCCTTGTCGAAGGTAGGCAAGACATCTATGCGATGGTGATGGTGATGGTGTGCGTGTGCGTGTAGGCGTGTGTGTATGTGATGCCTAGCTTGTAAACACGATATCTCAAGATAGGAATGACCGACACTTTTCATATTTGGTCTGTAGATTTTTCATGTTTAGAGGAAGTAGCCTATTGTTTTTGGTGGAGGTCAAAGGTCATTTGAGGTCACCAGAGGTCAAAAACCGAACTTTGTAAACACGGTATCTCAAGTTAGCAATGACTGACACTTTTCATATTTGGTATATAGATTTGTCATGTCAAGAGGAAGAACCCTATTGTTTTTGATAGAGGTCAAAAGTCATCCGAGGTCACCGAAGGGTAAACTGCGAAAACCTCCTATACGGCTTGTAAACACGATATCTCAAGGTAGCAATGACCGACACTTTTTATATTTGGTATATGACTTGTCATGTTGAGAGGAAGAGCCCTGTTGTTTTTGGTGAAGGTCAAAGGTCATTTGAGGTCACTGGAGGTAAAAAGCTGAAAAGCTCGTAATCATGATATCTCAAGATAGGAATGACCGACACTTTTCATATTTGGTATATAGATTGGTCATGTTAAGAGAAAGAACCCTATTGTATTTGGTGGAGGTCAAAGGTCATTTGAGGTCACCTTTAAATCTCGATATGTCAAGATAGGAATGGCTAATATATATTTTTCATGTTGAGAGGAAGAATGCTATTGTTTTTGGTAGATGTCGTAGGTCATCTGAGGTCACCAGAGGTTAAACTGTGAAATCTTGTAAATGGCTTGTAATCACTATATCTCAAGGTAGCAATGACATACACTTTACATATTTGGTATATAGATTTGTCATGTTGAGAGAAAGAACTCTATTGTTGTTGGTGAAGGTTAAGGGTCACTTGGGGTCACAGGAGCTAAAAAAACTGAAAAGCTTGTAATCACAATATCTCAAGATAGGAATGAAGGACAGTTAATATTTAGTGTATAGATTTTTCATGATGTAAGGAAGAACCCCATTGTTTTTGGTGGAGGTCATCTGGGGTTACCAGGGGTCAAAAAGAAAATACTTTCCAACAATTCTCAAGATTATTTTATGAGGTCACCAGAGGTCAAAAAGCAAAATTTCCAAAGATTCCCAAGATCGTCATCTGGGGTCACCAGAGGTCAAAAAGCAAAATTTGCCATTTAATTTTCAAGATCCATTGGAGTTGAGTCCCTTTCAAGACACTTCCGTTTTTCCTTTTTTGTTATATTTGGTGGGTGTTCAGAGGTCATGTGAGGTCAGCAGAGGTCAAATTGTTAAAACATCATAAAATGATGAAGTCAAGAAAGATAAATTTGAGGGATAAGGCTCAGTGCAACAAAGCATCCCCATTCGGCAAGGAATCACTAAGCCTTTGGGCTTTCTGGCTGTAGTTTTTGTCACATTTAAGTTGCTCTTTGTTTGATACTTTTTAGTCTCACTGTTACAAACCTAACATCAGAAATTAAACTGCTTTTGCAGAATGTAGACTTTAATTGAAAGGATAGCACTAAGCAGAACCTTCTATAATGATTCAGTTTGTGGACAAAGTGCTTTACTGCTACCCAAGAATATGTTAAATTGATGAGGCATGATTCATTAATACCAATCAAATCCAGACAGGCTAGTATCAAAGGGTAAACAGTTAAGTTTCCCTACAGGTTTTTAACAGTCAAAACACATAGAATATTATTCCATCATTTTCAGATAAAAGATTTGATGATTTCGCAAGAAAGTGAAGACTTCCTGATTGGCTCTGTGTCCATAGGTAAGCAATTACTATCCTACTCAGCTATGGTTTCTGTAAGTTATATATGGTAGCCTTAATTATACCCCAATAATATGGCAATCCTAATATGCTGATTCATTGGCCCTAAAGCTGGATCTGTTTGTGAGCGACGACTGTATTGTAAGCGTATTGCGTGTGAGTATACAATGTAGAGTCTGTGTGTACAATACAACGGATCCTTTGGAAAAAAGTAGAGTCTGTGTGTACAATACAACGGATCTCAGTGTGCATAGCCTACCGGTGTAAAGGGAGTTATTATTTACAACTCCCTGATCTGTGTCATATTTCAAACGAGAAGGGAGGTCACTGGTAATTGGCATGAAACTGCAGCGCTGTTCTTCGTCTGACCATGGAAGCCTGAGGTAGTACTTCCATGATCTGACCTGCTTGTACAATGTACCGTTAGGTTGGACGGATAGCATAATTACTAACCTCGTGAACGTAGAACTTCTGAGTGCTACCTTGACAAGATTGCACTGTGACTATGGTCATAACACTCAAGACCACGTGGTTTCCCCCATGGTGGGTCGGGAACTGAAGTAGCCAGAAACTGCGTGCTAAACGTGTAACCGTGAAATTAATATCGATCACCTTGACCATAGCCACTCGGGGGAGCATACATCAGTGGGAGAGTGGTGACCTTTGAGTTAACCCTTACCGCCACTGGAAATGGTTACCAGAAAATAAAGAGCTTTAACTTACCCCTTCACCAACTAACAATCAGGCTTATAATGTGCTCCTACCTTGCACTCGGAAAGTATACATTCCAAGGCAGCAAGGGGAGGGAATGAAAAGGACGAGAGGAAGGAGCATAACTGAAACCACATTACCCCTATAAAGGCCGTTATTATAGTAAAAAATACCAAAGGGGAAGTTATACCAGTGACGCTGCCAGAGGATGGTGACTGGGAGGCTGGGCACTACAGGAGATGATGCCTTAAGTCCATCCCAGATAAACCCACTAAGTCGATGTGAATTGTGCATATATCCGCATCGGTTGTAGTTTAGACCATTTAGTGACACCTTCCTTTGTCACCTTGTGTAGGTGATGTCCTGGGAGTGTCCCCCTCTCTTATGAGAAATTTTGTTAATTTTAGATGGCTTAGATGCAAAATGGTGCTACCTTTGAAATATTTTCGAGCTGATCATATATTGCAAAACTTTCACAAATAAGTGAATTCTTACTTAAGGTTGACTGTAAAGGAAAGGTGTGTTGTCTAAGTGGAAAGGGCCAGATTGATGTTATTCTTCTTGATTTTAGTAAGGCATTCGATGTTGTCCCACACCAACGCCTCCTCCTCAAACTACGCAGTTATGGGACAACTGGGAAAACTAATGCTTTGATTAATGGATTTCTTACAGGCAGATCTCAAGAAGTTGTTGTTAATGGGACTCATTCTACCCTTAGGCCAGTTAGGTCAGGAGTGCCCCAAGGTACCGTTCTGGGCCCACTCTTGTTCCTCATCTATATAAATGATACTGAAAAAAATCTTTCTAGCTCTATTCGTCTCTTTGCTGACGATAGTGCACTTTACAGGCCTATTAAATCCTTGAAGGATGCAGTTTTACTTCAGGAAGATCTATTTAAGTTACAAAATTGGGCTATCACTTGGCAAAAGGCATTCAATGTTTCCAAATGTAAACTACTGCGTATTACATACCGTAAATCTTGTAGATGTAATTTTATCTACAGAATGTATCACCAAAATGCTTCTTCCTCTGCTCCTGTTACTCCAGATTTGCTTGCGCTTGCGCAAAATAACATCAGTCTCCCTATGGCTGCCTCTGAATTTTGTGATTTGGAAGAAGTCACTTCTGACAGATATCTTGGTGTCATTCTTGACAATAAACTGAATTTTAATAAGCACATTGAAGAGATCACTAATAAGGCTACAAGGCTCTTAAATTTGTGTCGCCGTAACCTTCACATGTGTTCTAGGGAAGTCAAAACTACTGCTTACTACGCTATTGTCCGTCCCCACCTTGAATATACTTCCACGTGTTGGAATCCACACACTAAGCTGAATATAGATAAAATTGATGAAGTAAAAAGACGTGCAGCGCGGTCCGTTTTAAATTACGACGACTATAGCTTAAGTGCTGATCTTTCAACAAAAATTCCCCAGACCCTTAAATGGCAACCCTTGCAGCATCGTAGGGCCTTAGCTGATCTTTGTATGTTTTACAAAATTAGGAACAACCTTGTGAACATTCCATTCCCACCTATTATTACCCCTTCTGTCAGACATGCCCACTGTTATAACTATATACAGACCCTGCACTCCGAGGCGTTCAAATACCAGTTCTTTGGTAGAAGTGTTCGCCTTTGGAATACTGTTCCCCACAAATTCTTATTAAACCATCTGTTTCATCCTTCCGTGCTGCTACCTCCAAATGGATCCTCCCCTGTAGTTGGATCAGAGACCCTGCTACAAACACAAGGAACCTCACCCAGTCAGCTCATTAGCGCCATTGTCGTTTGCTTTTACTTGCACTTGTTACTTAGTGGTTTCCCAGTTTTGTGGTCTTGTATATTTATTTAGCACTTTTGCACTTTTTGTGGTGGTTGTGTCTCCCTTGTTGGCTTTTCAATTGTTGACTGTTTACTCTGTGATGACATTTGTGCCTTTTTGGAGTTCTTTACTGAAGACTGAAGACTGAGGCGTAACAACTCCTCCCTTTGAAAAATTACTGGTCATGTACGCTGGCTTAGATGCAAAATGGGTGTATCTTTGGCAAATCTTTCAATTAATTACATGCTTAGAAATTATCGTTATTTGGTGATATTTTGGCGTTGGCATGGCACTCATTATAACAAGTGTACTGTGGCATGGCTCTCGTTATAAAGAAAAAAATGTTTGTGTTTAAGCCAAGTTCTTCGTACATTCCTAAAATTACTTTAGCACTTAAAAAATATTTGGATGTGGTATACGCTCTGCACTATTTCACCTATGGGTGCCAATGTCAACTAGAAAATGTGGTTACGAAAATCGTAACCACTTACTGTCCATGATTGTTTCTGTTCTGGTATTTAGAAACATCCTCAGTGGTTATGCTAGCTTTAGAATATCGCCCTTTCAATTTTCAGTGTTGGCACAGTTAAGATGTGAGAAAGCTCGACCAAATCCGTCAGACAATAGGCCTATATGTACTTGAAGATAATTAAATCCTCTTCATGTACCGAAGTTTGAGTGACAAATCACTTTGCTTTTACCGTTTGACTTTGAGAAGCACAAATTTTTGGCTTTGCATGCAGGAAATGATACTCTCCAGGTCTTGTGGGAAGTATTCAAAAATATTTCATGTCTAAACAAATCGTCCCTTGTTGAGACATATTTACCCCGTCAACGTGCATACAGTAACGAGGGACCGCCTATGCACTGAGCAGTGTAGGCCTAATAGCCCAGTGCATGGCCGCGACGCAGCTAGGAGTTAGCGTTAGTGTTCTGTAGAGAGCTGTCAATGAGCCTAGCTGTACTTCTCCGCAGATATCATCACAACTGGACTTATAGCAGGCTACAAGCTTCATTTCTTGCTTCAAAATGTTTCAAGAAATCTCACTTTTCGTGATTGACCTTACCTACCTACTCTGAGCAATCGACCAATCAGCAAACGCGACAGCACTTATAGCCGTACAGTGTGTGTTTTACCGTTTTACGACATAAGAAGCGTACGTAGAGTACTGTGCGAAATACGACAGTACGACCATGTGCCACAATATACTGTACTACTATTTAGGTAGTTTGACTTACTCAAGCCATTCTTAACAAAACAATAAAATACAAAACTGCCAAAATAAAAACCAATCATGCTCAGCCCCATTGCAACCAAAAGTGATCAAGAGGTCTCGTTCCCATCTACATGATTCACTCTACATAATGAGCTCAATGGTAGAACAAAGCACTCAGTGAGAATCAAGAAACATTGAACGAAAGAACTGCTTCTCGAAAATGAGAAGCGTGCCTAAGGTACTGTCCATGACGTCATGGACAGTACAATGACGGCTTTGACTGTCAGACAAAAATACCCAGAGTCAGGGTTCGCTGAGCAGATTGTTCTCCTTTATTCATGCCTTTCATTTCGTTGCTTCTCTCAACAAGCCTTGTTTTGAAAAATAGCCCCCTTCTAGGTGTGTTTTCCATTCATTTGGGGCTTTTGCATTGGCCCTGTTCTACGGTTGAATACTTTGTATCTTAGCGTTTCTTTTGTGTAGTTTTCTTCTTTGTTGGTAAGTGTAAAACCGTGCTTGATTTTTCTCATGTGAAGGTCGTAGCTTGACAACGGCACCGTTAAGCAGAAAATACTGTACTTCATACTTCAAGACACACTAACGTCCGTTTCACCCGGAATCTCCCTCACACACCTGACGAGCCTTCGGGGTGAAACGGACCGTAGTGTGTCTTGAAGTATCGCATGATGAACTGTGTGTGCTTTCAAATGCTCTTGAATGTTACACAGAGTGGGTTCCCACTTCTGCACTGGCAAGTAGCGCGCACTGAGTCTACACGCCAATAGACCTTATGCATTGACATCACACTGACGTCATTTTGGAAGAAAACAATGAAGCACACGTGCACTCACGGCGTAAATTTCGCACGCCGGTCTAGTAGACCATAGTTAATAGACACATCCCTGGTTAGGAAACTTTACGTACACCCTATACACACCACGTACAAGCCGAGTAGCTATGTTGAGACGTGCAGAAAAGTGCATCACGTGACATTGACCGTGCACACGATCGATCGAGTAGCGATATGGCTACATTGAGTGTTGTGTTGTTCAGTCATTCATGGAAATAAATTGAAGTTGATTCAAGGGTTGGAAGGGTTTCAGGAAGCTTTCGAATCAGTAAGTATTTGTGAACGTTCAAATAAACGAAGAAAACCATGGCCCACAACCCCCACGTTTCTTGTTTGAGTAGAATTAAACTACCGTACTCTGCAATTTTGCATTGATGTATAGCGTTAGCTAAATACTATCACGTGTGAAAGTAAAAGACGGTTCACTATCTGACGTTACCAAGTCGGTTAACTGTTATATTTTTAGTGAAAATACCCAGTCATGATGTATACTTGATATAAGCACTAAATTCCACTCCTTAGGAAGAAAGTGAGTCGTTCTCAAACTGACACAGACCTGCCAACTTCTCCCCCGGTTTTACCGGGAGACTCCGGTAGTTCGCACGCCGACACCTCGCGGCAGTGAGATATGCATACAATATGGTGTACGAGTAGATGCAACGAACGTGGAAATATAAGGGCAACTTTCACTGTGCATTAGCGAATAACGCGGCGTATACGACCGTACGATCGATTGAGTTGGCTATAAGGCTACTGAGTACATTTAGATGAAAATCTTCCAATCTCCCTAATTTGCCACTAATCTGGCTATTTTTTGCCCTGAAAAATGTTGATTTCCCTATTTTGGTCTGTTGACAATTGCGGAGGTTTTATCGGTGAAGTTGGCAGTGTATGTAGGCTACTAACTACAGCTAGTAACTCCAGCCGCAAATACCGTTCGGTGTTTGGAGGGTTTTAAGACTGAAAAGTAACAAAACCAAACTTTTACAAAAAAAAAAAAAAAAAATCATAATTACCGTTTGATAAAGGTTCACAAGTAGTGTTACAGAAGTACTACTTTGGAGGTAGGTAGGTAGTACTTCCATAGTGGTGTATGTAACGCCTTGTGCTACGAGTACGCACGTGTAGTAGAGCTAATCAACCAGCCTTGTGCACGGTTAGCGTCACGTGACTACTGAAAATCAGGATCTCAACATAGACAGTGCAGTTCGCCGAGTTTCCCAACCAGGGATGTGTCTATTAACTATGAGTAGACTTAATACGCGCCTATCCCTCGGTGCACAAATCAGCTCAGCATTGTTGGTGTAACTTGCAATGATACTGCCATTTTCCTTTGAAGCGTTGGAGCACTTTCTGCTCTGTGACATCATATGCATAAGGTCTATAGACTTTATGCATATGACGTCACAGAACAGAAAGTGCTCCCTCGTTTGGAGTAAAAGCGCGTATCATTACAAGTTACGCCAACAAAGGCAGAAAGCTGATTTGTCAACCAATCGTATACGCGCGTAAGTCTACTACACCCGCGTGCGAAATTTACGCCGTTAGTGCGCGTGTTTTGTGTGACATCAGTGCATAAGGTCTATAGACGTTATGCATATGACGTCACAGAGTAGAAATTGCTCTCTACTTTACGTTAATTGGAAACAAGCGCGCATCACTGCAAGTTACACCAGTAAGTGCAGACAGCTGATTTGTGAACTAATCGGATACATGAGCAAGTCTACTACACGCGCTTTCGAAGTCTTCGTCGTGCGTGCAGTGTTCTTCATTGTTTTGCCTCCAAAATGACATCGCGTGACGTCATTGTACAAGATCTTTGATAGCATTTAATCACACGTTATTTTGTCTGCACTGTCTGCCCTGGATTCCCAGTGTGCTCGCTGAGTGATAAGTAGAGTACATTTCTTCCCTACGGGCTTTTGAGTGCCATGCATGGAGCGCTGTGTTCTGCATCATCTGTGTTTGTACTTTTAGACTTAGACGAAGGACGCGATATTTGATAAAAATGCTACACTCTTCAGTAGAAGCTTTACTATAGACTACACTTAAAGTGACATATACGGTACTTCATCCAAGGTCATTTTACAGTTGACTTCATTTCCAATGGCAACCACATATTTTTAGAGCACTTTGCATTCTTACTATCTGTGAAGTTATAACTGACCATAGAACCTCATTACGTGTTCAACCCCGTTAGCTTTCGTGATTATCGTCCCCGAATAAAACAGCTTTACTCTGGTGTCATGTGACCAGACTCAGTATGTCTGCATACAGTGTCTGCGTACAAAGAGCCCTAACGGGAATGCACAAGTAATGTTTTACAAATAGCAATTACAAAGGACTGTGGGGTAGAGTTTTGTGTGCGTCGTTTTTGTCAACGGCATTTTACTGTGGCCCAAAACGAAGCGTACCAAAATTCCATCCCATTACCCTTTGTAATTGCTATTTGGAAAATGGTCTATTGGTATGGGGTCTGAGTAACTCAGTTTCCTTCTCTTTGGTCCATTTTTCACGGTTTTAATGAAATCAGCCGATCCATTAGCCATAACTTTTAATACACAATTTTATTTACAAACATACAAGCTTGACCTTCTATCACATGAGTTTTTACCTCACTTCCCTTTGCCAGTGCGACCTCATACTTTGGTAGTACTTGGCATATTCATTATATCTTAGAAGGTCTCATATCAACTTAATATTTACCCTTGGAGGTATACCATAATCCCGATATTTCTAAATTAGAAGTCTGACCCCTGCCTTAGCTTCCGGGATCTGTGAGACACAGTTTACTTTCTTGTGGTATCTTCCTACTTCGACCAAAATTATCGTTATTTCTTTTGTGTTTAAGGTGTTTCTAAATTAAATTACAATCAAATAACTTTTGCCTTTTACATCAATTATAGTTTTTAATTTCGTGATGGACGTGCAGCCATAGTGGCTCAGCCTAATGAAAAAAATCAGGGGAATTCCCATTATTTCAAAGACAGAATCAATAGTGCGGGGAAATAGCAGGAAAGGATAAGATATACCCCACACAAAGCCTTCAAAATCTATGTAGCAAATTTCAGAAACGCATAGTTGTCAATAATCGTGACATGCACAATCCAAAAACCTGCTCGAATATGCAAACGTAATGCTCAATAAGTTGTCGGCGCGTTTATCTCGCACCTAATACATATAGGTGTCTCATGACTAGGCTAACGATTGATATAAGTTGAAATGTCCCATTGTTACTGTATCACGACAACTTGAGTGGTACGAATTATTACCCCCATGTGAATTTGACTGACCGTTAGTAGGAGGTACTACTTAAATTTAAGCAGAAAGCTCAAAGGCTTAGTGATTCCTTGCTAAAAGGGGTGATTTGTTGCACTAAGTTCATCCCGCATATTGTTTATACTTCTTGATTATATCATTTTTACGATATTTTCACAACTTGACCTCTGCTGACCTCATATGACATTTGAACCCTACGAAAAGGTGAGTAACAAAAAAAAAAATGAAAGAAAAATCGTTTCTTAGGGAGGATTCGTACCGCGGACCGTCTGCGTGTAAATTCGAGCTCTTTTCCACTACGCCATCAATAAACTGCAACGAAAATTATTTCTAATTATCTTATTGTCACAACATCCTTTTCACGTGTTCATAATTAGGTAATTTGAATTAGCATAATTACTGTAACAGTTATACTTGTGAAAAAATAAATGTGGTAGAAATATCAGGCCTAACTTTTCGTTATTCACGAAACGCCGGACGCAATACGGAGTTAACGCCTACTGTCTATATAGTTTACGAGGTTTTCATAGTTTCACCTCTGATAACCTCATATGACCATTGACCTCCAACAAATCGGTAGGGTTGCCTGTCTCTTATAGTAACACAACTTTAAACTAAGTATGAAAGAATCCATCATCCCTGTCTTGAAATATCGTGTTTTTCAAGGTTTTCGGTTTTTGACCTCTGATGACCTCAAATGACCTTTGACCTCCACTGAAAACAATAGGGTTCTTTCTTTTAATATGATAAAGTTATATACCAAGTATGAAGATTGTCCATCATTGCTATCTTGAGATATCGTGTTTACAAGCAGTTTTTAAGAATTTCGTATTTTCACCTCCGGTGACCTCAGATAACCTTTGACCTTTGCCAAAATCAATAGGGTTTCTCTTTATACTATAACGCATCCACATGCCAAGTATGAATAACATCCACGCTTTATAACTAGAGATATCGTATTTACAAGGTTTTCGGTTTTTGACCTTCAGTGACCTCACATGACCTTTGTCCTCCACCAAACACAATAGGGATCTTCCTCTCAATTTTTGATTTTATATCTCAAGGATGAAAATTATCAGTGGTTGTTATCTTGAAATATTGTGTTTGTGTTTATAAGCCAAGCATCACAAGCACACATACATACACCCACATACACACACAATCTCTCGCGTGATTACATAGATTCTTTTTTGCTTTCGGTAAGGAATCAAAAAGTGATCACTTATGTTGGTCTGTGTATTGTCAATGACATCTGTAGACATGTGTTACCTTAATTCATTCTAATAGCCACAAATTTTTAGCTAACCCAAATAGACCTCATACATGTGACGTCACAGGACAGAAAGTGCGCCCTACAATGGAGGCCAGAGCGTATCATTACAACTTACACCAAAAAATGCAGACAGCTGATTTGTGTACCGATTTGGGGTCGGTCATCATCCGGCTCTTCCGTTACCCTAGCAACTTTGGAGTGAAAACAAGAACTGACTGCATGTATGATCATATGGGAACACTTTACGCGCTACACTGCGGGAGGACTACACTACTTGCCGAATACGCCCAATACATCATTTTCACTCCAACACATTGTTGTCATGGGGAAGTGATGTGTCACCGACCGACCCGATATGATACGCGCGTAAGTTTACGTCATCGTGAGTGCAGCGCGTCTCATTGCTTTGCCGCCAAAATGACTTTATGCAACTTCAGTGCATAAAGTCTACATTCTATGGCTTTGTAACTAGACCTCACTTGGCCCTGGAACACCAGTAGTCTCAATAACGGGTAGCAAACCTATATGGGCCCCAAATGGGTGCACCCATATGGGGCCCTTTAAATTCTGCACCCAAGATTCATAAAGGGCCACATGGGTCAGCCCATATGCCCATAAGACCCACATGGGAGAGTCCTGGGGCCAAGTGTGGAGGTTGCCCACATGGGCCCCAGAACTATCCCATATGGGTCATGTGGGTAATACGGGTCAAATGGGGTGGCCCATATGGCCCCTTATGAATCTTGGGTGCAAAACTATATGGGCCCATATGCTGGCCCATATGGAGCCCCTAAGGATCCCATATGGGAATGTTACCTGTTGGAACATGTTGAAGTGCATCTTAAGAACTAAGTAGGTAGTGCTTCAGATGCACTTCAACAAATTCCAAGTAAATAGTCTTGTTTAGCACCAAATTTGTGACATCGGCATCCAATTTATTGCGTGTTTCAAATTACACCGGAGCCACAGGATATTCTTTGCAAATGGTCGTGACGATAGTCGCAAAAGCCACGGCTTAAGAGGACCCAAATACATTCCTCCTTGGCTTTTAGCCATACCTTGGGAAGGTGCAGCCGGCTATGACATGTCTACGAACGCTCATGTTTTGCATGAACTAACCACAATAACAGCGTTTCATTTCGGAAAGTTTTCCTTACCCTGAAATTGTCATAAAGACTTGTTTCGGCAGATTAGTGGTATCTTAACATTTTGATATATGTCTATTAGCACCATTTTGCATTTTGTAAAGTCTTTGCAGTGTAAAGTTTTTTAAAAGTTTTCCAAAGGGAAGGAGGTTTCTGTCCCCTTACAAGTCTCCCAAAGACAGCACTTTATTTAAAGCTTAAACTCTGAAAAAAGTTTCAAAAGCAAAATTCCCCCGTTACAACTGTTTGTCCCCATCAAAGAAACGGCTGACCATCCCTCTAAGAATCGGCACAATTTGTTTTTCTTGGATTTTCCAGCAGTTTCCTGGGGTAGATTTGTCTGCTGCCGTGCTCCTTAGTCGTCTGAGTCAAGGGCGGATCCAGCCCTTAGCTGAAGGGGGGGCAGTTTGAAAAGGGGGGCGCCAACATCATGCAGGGGCCGCATACTCTTGAATTTGACCGACTACATTTCGGAGACCAACTCCCATTGCTATAGTTATATATAGCTATACGGTTCGAAATTCTGGGGACCTTTTTTTTTTTTTTTTTTTTTTTTTTTTTTTTTTTTTTTTTTTACTTTTCGGGCAGTTTTTACTTAACTTTTAGGACGCAGGGGGCGCATTTTTCTTGTATTGAGGGGCGCTAGACTGGTCATAGGGGGGGCAGTTGTCCCTAGTTGCCCCCCCTGGATCCGCCCTTGGTCTGAGTGGGGTATATCATATAAACAACCTCATAGTCTGTAGTTTCCCGGAACGAGTCCCCAGCAAATTCGATGAATATTCTATTTCTGGTGCGTATCGAACAAATTAGCACATGGTCAACTAAGCATTCTCTTTAGTATTACAGAATCCTTTCTTCTAGGTTTTGTTTCACTTCTCTGTTTGCTCTTACAGTGAAGTAACTGTGTGTTGTATTGTGTTGTAAAGCAGTGACTACAGGTTTCCAAGAGTGGCACAAGTCGGCTCCTGCCAATCACTGAATCCTATGTGAAAAATGCCTTATCAGGTGTTTAATGGGCATTGTCGTTAAGTGTCTTTTTCAGCAGGGGCGCAAATCCCGGGTGGGGGGGGCCTTTGCCCCCTCAAGTGAAAAAGGGGGGGGGGAAACCCTAATTTCGCCGCCCAAAAATGTGAATAGTAATACTCATTTTTTCGCCGCTTGGTCACTTTTGACATCCCTTTGATAACAACACATGACAACAATACAATTATAGGCTATAACTGACATAGTATTTGAATGTCTGTTGATAAAGGCCGTATGGAATATCATCTGAAGCTGAAACCCGGCGCAGACGAATCAATTTTCAGTCGAAACACCTAAGACATGTCTTAGTTATACCTTCACTTCGTTTCCTAATCTAGGCCAGAGCGATCTATCTTTGCATTTTGTGCCCCGGTTCGTGAAGCACATCGGTAGTATTAATTAACTTTGTCCCCTAACTAACCCTTTTGACAAGTGTAAATGTTCTAAAACCCAGGAGCCTTTACACTAAAAAACTTCCCTTCGAAACAATCTTTCTGCAGCTTCTGAAATACTAAAACCCAGGAGTTTCCGGGGGCTTCGCCCCCTGGACCCCCACCAGGGGCCCTAAGGCGGGCCCTGGACCCCACCCACGAGGGCTTCGCGCTTCTTGCTCACGGTGCACGCTACGCGTGCACAGCTTCAAATCCACGCGTACACCATATTTGTTTTCGCCCCCTCACTCTCAAACAGAGATTTGCGCCCCTGCTTTTCAGGCCATATGTGCAATCAAGTGCGAAATTACTGCTGAAAGCATTTTCAACACAATCACTCCATCATAACCTGCTTCTACGCTAATTATTTTACCTTTTCAACTCTGAAAAAGTAAAGTAAACCTTACAGGCCTACATAGCTAAGTTTAAAGAATCAGTAGAATTTGATACATTCCTGAATATTAAAATGGTACCAAATTTCACGCCAAACATTGTAACCTCCTAACAAAATTTACTTCAAGTCCTCCACTTTCAAAAAACATCACCTGTTTATAAAGGAGCGTTAACACTAAAACCGAAATCTGCTGCGTTTTGAGGGCGGGACGCGGACATTTTTTTCCCAGGACAAATAGAGGCAAATTTGTTTCACATGAGGTTTTGGTCTCCTTAAAACTACTAAAACCCTCTTTCCCCTTCTCTATTACACCAATTGCCTCAAGGCTGGACATTGCCATTGTCCAGATCATGACATGTGATACAGCTTGTTAGAAAGAGATAATTGGCTCGGTGATGGAGATAGCCTCGGGCGTTAGAAAGTGACATATAATCTAAACCCCACGAAAGTCCAATTTTTGGGTGTCGGATATCTAACATTTTCAATACGGGTTCAATACGGCATGAACGAAAATTTAAAAAATCGCCCATTCGTTCTAAGATAACAAATTTTGCGTCCGCCCCCAAAACGCAGCAGATTTCGGTTTTGGTGTGAACGCACATTAATGCACCTCCAGACACAGCAAAAGTAGCCTGTACTGAGTTTACACTGCCCAATGCCATATTCGCACATACTGTATGTAGGCTGATCGTGCATGGTCTAGTGGTTAGAGCATCCGACTTGTAGCCGGAAGGTCTGGGTTCGACTCCTGGCCGGGTCATACCAAAAACTTTAAAAATGGAACCTACTGCTATTTTGCCTGGTGTCCAGCATAAGCAATTAATGGAGTAGGGGAAACAAGCCAGTGGGCCAAAACTGGAAAACTGGCCATGGCCGGCCCGACTTAAACCAATTGGTTAGAAACTAAGTCGTAAAACCTCATCTAACTCTAACTGTGCAAGTCATCAGAGACTGACCAATCAGCGTGATGCTATTGTTTGAATTGATGTCTATCAGAATGCCGTCACCAATTACATTTAGAGTTATTCCTATAAACATTTTCGGGACAGAGAGGCGGTATTAGCTATAATACCTCCTCCCTGTTTAGGGGATGCCATAGACCCAGAGCAAAGGAAGGTATTTGCTTAATTTGGCCTGTCATGTTTGACCTTTGACCTACCACTGTGAATGTCTTCGTGGCACAACTTTTCATAACCTTGCAACTGCATATTAAGTTTGGGAGTGAAAATATTCTCATTTGACATTCTGACATTGTGTTCTTTGACCTCAGGGGCCAAATGTAGGGTTCGCACAGTTAGCTATCTACTTGAAAGCTATGCCATTGTTTCGTTCATTTGATACAGTCAAAGTGGAAAGCCGTTTTTCTTGACCTTTGACATTTCATGATGACGGTCTGCCACGCCCAAATTCCTATAACCTTGCACCTACCCACGCCAAGTATAGGCTCGACCTTGTCTTTAGTTAAGGAAGAGACTTGAAAGTTATGCCCTGTTTCGTTCATTTGATATAGTCAAAGTTGAAAACCGTTCTTCTTGACGTTTGATATTTCATGATGAGGGTCTGCCACGCCGAACAGAGAAAATTTCATGTGACCTCCTGACCTTGTAGCCTTTGGCCCCATGCTAATTGCTAGTTGCTTAAATTCTTGCTTTAAACGAACGTCAGACACGTCTCAAATGTTATATATTGCTATTCATTTCACTACATATATGTAGAAGAAATTCAAAAAAGATTATTTGTCCGAACGTTAGTAATCTTTGACTTAAGTTCTGAGCACTGTGCTAATCTTGAGTTTTTACCCAACGACACCTTTACCAACGAAGTTTCAATTCTGTTGGGTAATCAGCTCAAGGGAAGTTGTTGCCAAAAGCAATCACGCACATACTTTTCAGACAGATGTACAAAATGGCCAAATTTTAAGCAAATTTGATCACATGGGGCAAAACAGTACCTCAACCACTCTTTTCTTTGCCACTCCTGGGTAGCGGTTATAGTCCCAAAATATTTTCACAATGCATTTTATGGATGTGGTTGCAATGACAACTGGTAGAAGTAAACGTGGGAACATTTTAACAGCTAGCAAAGCACATATCTCATCTCCCACATACACAGAATGAGATAAGGGTTGTTTTGTGGCAAATGTATCTACCTTAGAGGAGATGCTCCGGAACATGGTTGATGTTGGTGTTTATTATATGCCTTATTTAAGTGTGCATGTTTGAAATAGACAGTTCCCTTTTCCTTAATTGAGATAGTATCAGAAAAACCAAAACGAGGCAAATAACATACTTCTATAAAAAGCTCAACCAGTTATATTAGATTCTTCTGGTTATGTAAAGACTAGTATCCTTTACACTTACTAAAGTCTATCAAGTTTGATTTGGCTTGAAACTCAGAAAAGTCAATTGGGTTTGAACTCTTTCAAAGTGACACAATGAGAATTTAATTTGTAACTCGACTCAGGGTAGGTAAAGTGACTATTAACAATACTCAACAATGTTCAGTGTTCCGCACAATAGAACAACGAGGTGTTTATATTAACACCCAAAGATTTTCGGCTCCCACTTTATTGTCGCTAGGCAAATATGACTCATAAATAGCATTTGCTTTTCACACGTAAGAAATAATCACTAATGAAATCTTCTGTGACTGACCTCATCGATCTGTTGGGCAGAGCAAAGTGTGGAAATTTGGAGTACAGCTTACAATGTCTAGCACGTTATGCTTTTGCTGACTTGTTTGTTCAGTAATATCTTCATTGGCATAACCCTGTGTTATGGCAGATAGCAAACCGTTCAAACTGCATATGGTACCCCTTCCTTATACCATGGAAGAAGCGAAAACAAAATATGTAGGTTGCATTTTGTCCTAACATGGACACCTTTCGAACTACCAATTTTGAAGTAGCCAGTTCGGCATGTCTATAGCTATAACATTAATTAGAAGGAACTTGGGAAGAGACAGCTCAGCACTGACAGACTGATTTAATAAACTGTTACTCTTAGTAAATTTTGGCGCAGTGCAGCACATTATGGGTCACAAAACTCCCCTTCAGCATTATCTGTCAAATGTGGGTCATTTTCTAGGGTAACAGATATCAATTAGATTGACAAAATTGCACATTAATTGAGGTATAACTAAGACGTACTAGTTCAGAACCACGTAATGTCACGGATTATGTATCCTATGTAAGGCTGTGACGCAAAGGCTAGAACAGTAGTACGATTCAGTACAACCACACAACACCTCAAATCTTAAATCGGTGTAAATTCTAAATACGAACGTGAAAGCAAAAAGTGCCCTGCCTTGAGACGCTGGTCTTATCCTTGCCTTACTACAGATGGTTCACTTTTTACAAATAAAGGGTGAGTGCACTGATGCCTCTTCCTCTCCCTAAGCTCGGCTGAAAGCGGTAATGCTTCTTCGAAGAAGTGGGGTCCAGGGGGTAACGCGTAAAGGACCCAGGGGCCCAGCCTCTGAAAACTGTGGATTGTTTCAGAATGGGAACACAAACATAATACTTGACGTCAGTGGCGTCGGCACGGGGGGGGGGGGGGGAGGGGGCGCGTGCCCCCAATCGATTTCAGAAAAAAATTTAAAATTTTTTAAATGATCCCAAAAGGCGTTTAAGCTATAGATTTCTGTAGAGGGTAGGGTGAGGTGTGTTTTCGACCGAGCGATGGATCTATTGTAATCATTTTCTATCACAAATGGTTCTCAAACTATCAGAATTATCGGGAATCCTCCGCAAACTATCAAAATTTTCGCGCGCTCCGGGCGCTTTAAACCTTACCTCAATATTGTCCTTACTGTCAGTAAGTTCCGGTAGCAACTCCCGCAGAAGCACAGCAACAAAAGTTGAAAGCTGTTTACAAATTCTCAGGTAAAGACTGGCTTTCTGATTGGCAAATAGGTTTTTGGGGGAATTGAAAGTGTCTAGATGCAGAGCATGATTGCAAGTTTTGTCATGGTTGTCTTATTTAATGAAAAATTTTGGCGCGCATTCGTCACGGTTTTCACTCCATCTCATGGCCAGTATTATGTAAGGTTATAATACATGCGACTATTCTGATCACAACACTTTACCGAAACACAGAAGTACATCTTCCACCTCTGTAGGGACCTATGGGACTCTTTCAATCTAATTTGTAGCATGATGTGGAAGGTTGAAAGTACGTTTTTGCCGTTATACATTTTCCAAAAAGTTTTACCGAGCGCTTCCCGTGATTGTTAATACGCTTACGACGAAGAAACATTCTGAAACGCGCTTTTTAGTCCTTAACCCCTTTTGCTTCACCTATCAGGGAGGTCCAGTATCACCTCCCTACACCTATACTCTCCTTCCCTCCTATTCCCCATTGTTGGATGCTGTTCGTCTGGATTTTCGTTCAAAATTATTAAAAATACGATAGTTGTAAAGTGCTTGGCATCATACCCCATAGTATGATTTGGATGTCAGGTAATAATCACCATATCAGTGCCCCATGTTATATTATTAGTCCAGAGCTTCCGGGAGGCACTATACCGGTGTCTGCCAGCCTTAGATACCCTTGTATAATGCACAATGAAAAAGGAAAATTTTCGTAATAGTCCAAGAATGTTTCTGTGGACTCCACGCACGTATTTTTACGTAAAAACTGTCCCCAAATAGAAGGCATTAAAGTAGTCAAAAGGAGGGTGTCGGCTTCAGGAGGTTTGTTGACAACATACCCTTCTCCAAGACAACATACTCTCCTTTTTCACCTAACCAAAATATAGACTTCACTAAACCATGGATATTTTCCAGCCATATATGATCAGTTCCAAAAAAATCCCAAAGATAGCACCATTTTGCATCTAAGCAACCTTTATGTAGTGACAAAGGAAGGATCCCACACTGCTGTATACAATCGCAGGGGCGCGCAAAGGTACAATTTACGCAGACTTGGGGGGGGGGGGGACTGAGGTGGCATTACGATGTCATCTGTTCTGCCCCACCCCCCATCACCAAACCCTGGTAAAGGACACCAAGCTTAATTTTACCATTAACTATTAACGATTTATTCGAATAAAAGGTACATAGAGATTAGAGATTAGAACTTCGCAACGTTGCATTTTCGTGTTTCTCTAGAATCGAGACCACGATATATGTGGAACCTTTAACGTTAAATAAATCCAATATGTTTGAAATGGCGGGCTTTACAGCTAAATAGAACTAGGCTGAAGATGAAAGCGCTTGTAGCGTGCGAAATGTTTTTGAAGTTATAGAAAGAATTGTTACAGAACTTACTCGCTACGGACCTGAGCCATGTGGAATACTTTCTGAGAACATCTATGTATTCACCACTACTCGCCTAAATGTAGTTTTTTTGTTATCTCACTTTTTAGTTTCAGGTCACGAAAAGTGGGAGGGGGGGGGGGACACATGTATTAGCGTCCCCTCCTCTCAAAAAAGTGGAGGGGACATGTCCCCCGTCCCCCCAAATCGACGACCATGCTAGTAGCAGAAGGTTTTTGACCTAAAAATGTACATTTGACAGTCTGCCATGTGACTTTTTATCTCGGTTGCCATAATAACAGCATACCATGGCAGAACTTGTCGTCTGTATTATACATTTCAACTTTCCTGTCAGTGCACGGTTTCCTCCTGGAAGTATAGTCAGAAAGCGATTTTTTCACAATTTGACCTTAGGCCTCTGGCCTTCAAATCTGACCCCTGACGTTTGACCTTTTCTTCCGGGGTTTGCGAGACACAATCACACATCTGGGGTTAACTTCCCAAATAAGTTTGAAGAAAATCGATCCAGCCGACTAGCAGCAGTTTTTGAAACGAAAATTGGACATTGACCATCTTTACGTGACTTTTGACCTCGGTTGCCATGGCAACCACATATTTCGGTAGACCTTATACGTGTGGAGTTTCGTGTACGTGCGATGTTTCGTTGTGGAATTATAGCGCAAAACGATTTTTACACAATTTGACCTTTGACCTTTTCTTCCGGGGAAGTCACGTTATCCTACCCTTGGGTACCTTCCCACCAGGTGTAAAGAGAATCGGTCCAGCCGTTTAGCAACAGTTTGCAAAACAATAAAATGTACTTTTTGACCTTCCGTCAAGTGACATTTGACCTTGGTTGCCATGACAACCACATATTTTGGTAGTACTAGACACGTTCATTTATATGCGTGAAGTTTCATGCATGGGATGTTTTCTTTGGAATTATAGTTAAAATAGTGATTTTCACAAAGTTTAACTTTTGACGACTGACATTTGACCTTTACTTCCGGGGCTGTGCGAGACACACTTTTCTACCCTAGGGTACTTCTCTACCAAGTTTGGAGGGAATCAGCTCAACCCGGGAGATTATACATTGGGCACACCTCTTTGAACCGTTTGATACTCATGTTGTAACGTATACAGTTATACCCCAGCTCACTGAACTATATGCTAGGAAGGATCATTCTACAAAGTTTTGAAACCTTTATGAGGGTCACATGATGTAGGTAAGCTTACTCCAGTTCCGATTCCCCAACTAAGTTAGTAGTTTTTACCCCAGCGGCGGCACCAGGATATAAAGAGTGGGATGCAAATTGGGGGGGGGCAAAAGAAAATGTCAGGCGCACAAAATTTCGCGGGTGCGGTCCAGAGGGCCCCTGGTGGAATTCATGGATCGAAGCCCCCGGAAGCTCTGAGGTTTTAGCATATCTCTGGGTGAAGAATGAAGTCTCAGAATAGGTTTACTTTGGTTCATAATGCACCATTTAATACATAGATTCCAAATGATTTGAATGAACAAGGCTATTCCTCTAAGTTGACAACATAAAATTTGGAGAGAAACACCACTTAAAAGCTAATAATTAGCAATCTGTTGACACTTCAGGAGCTGAGTGGGGCAAAGGTTCTGACTGGGGGCATTTGACTCCATGCCCCCTGGTATCGCCACTGTTTTAGCCCTACAATAACTGTCTTGAGCTTCTCCTTGTGCAGACACAAACATGGTTTGTTGCTTAAGGCCATATCCTGGTGAGCATAAAAGTCCCAAATGTGTAATCAAAACCCCCCTCTGTGCGTGCCAGACTACAGAACCTCGTCATGCATACGTTGGACGCTTAACTATAAGCCGTCTATGTATTGTACACTTTATCACACACAAACTAATCATCTTGCTGTACGCTATACCACGTGCTACACATTGACCGATTATAGAATACAGAACCGTAGCCTGCGGGGGAGGTGGAAGAGGAAGCAGGGGGAAACTACCCCCGAGATTTCCAAATCGTAAATACAAGTTGGCCTGCTTAAGAAAAAGTACTGACATGCTGAAAATTTCACTGTTCAAATTATGATTTCAAGACCTCTTAACCTTAAAATCGAACATAAGGGTTCCATTTTCCCCCAAATTTCCCCCGGGAGGTCTCCGGACCCACGTTCTTATGCGGGTATTTCCTGATAAATGAACCATCTCCCTCCTATACAAGATACACCGCTTGAATCCACCAGCATTCACGCTGGCTAAATATTAAATAGCCTATGCTTACCTATAAACATAAGCTTTAGCCTACTCAATAAGCTGGTGAAGACATGGGCATAAGCAGTCGCCTCAAATTTCTTTTGAAACAACTAAATCTCACAAATTTTTTCGCATTTCACTTCAAGTATCTTTCTTGATATGTTAAAACATAACTATTGCATATCCAAGGTAAACCAAGGAGTTACCCTATACGTGAATTTCAAAATTCAATGAGAAACATTGTAATATGATCTGCAATAGCCACTCATGAAATAGAATACCAGAGTACACTCATCCAAATTGGGGTGACTGTATTTTTCCTCAAAATCAAATCCAGCTTTTCTTCTTGATATCTAAATTTGTTTTTAAAGCATGTAATCTAAAAGTAAAGAATATTTTGATGCAATTTCAAGGTCTAAAATGCAGGGGCGTAGCGAAGGTGTTTGGGGGGTGTGGAGATTATATTTTGCCGACGGATCTGGTAATGCGTAGTGAGGAAACGAGCTTTAGCGGCTGGGCCGAGCTGGGCCGGCCTTAGGACCCCTGGTGGGGGTCCGGAGGCTTTGCCCCCGGAAACTCTGAGGTTTTAGCATAATCTCTCGGTAAAAAATTAAGTCTCATGCAGGATTGGTATATTTTGGTTCATAATGCATTATCCAATGCAAAGAATCCGGTAAATTCTAATGTGTTAGGCTATTCCTCCCGTCATGCCACTATACTTCAGGAGCTGAACCTGTCGTTCAGAACTGGAACACGTATTCAGCATTTGAACACTAGACGCGTCAGGCGTTCAAATACGATAAGTGGATAGGCGTGCGGCGTTCAAAAAGGGAGAAAAAGTGTTCAGAATCTTAACACAAGCGTTCAAAATATGCTTTGAACGCCAGGATCTGAAGATGGGTTCTGTATCTGTTTCATTTTGGTGTTCAAAAGTTAAAAGCCTGAGATTGCAGTGAAGGGAAGACACGCGCGGCACGCATTATTTTTTTCCCAGGATGTTTGTGGGAAAACCGGATCCTCAGAAGTTTGCAAAATATGTTTGAAGTCAAGGTTAGGGTTTAGAAGACGGGCTAAGGATACCCTCTCCATGGGTAATCGGTTGCTGCTCCCCATGGTGATGATAAAATTGAGGAATAATGTGCAGAAAGGGGTTTTTCAAGAATGACATATGACCCGAAATAGTGCACCTATACGGAAGCCGTTAATTCCCTTTCTTTTCCCGAGTTCCCGACTCAGTCACTCGTCCAATTACACCGACGGCCGTTGATACGGCCGTATAAGGCCGTCACATGAATAATCAATTTGCCGACGGGCCCTCAACTTGAAAGGGCCAATTAGCTGAAGAGCCGAAAATGGAAATAGGCGATAACAGACTGGCCCGTTCTCTCTTTCTCTTATATCTTTTCATTCTCCGTCTTCCCTTTCCTTCCCTTCCTTTCCCTTTCTTTTCCCTTCTTCTCTCTTCTTTTCCTCCTCTCCTCTTTTCCTCTTCTTTTCCTTTCCCTCTCCTCCTTTTGCCGACAGACCGAAAATTTGCCGACGGGCTGGCCAAATATTGGGGGGTGTGACACCCCCACACCCCCGCTCGCTACGGCCCTGCTAAAATGTGTCATTTCTAACCATCTGGGAGACTTTTCGACCAAACATTTTCTTGCAGCCCACACTCTAAAAATGTCCTAGTCAAATTTAAATAGAATCTAATCAATAGGGGCACGAACCGGAATCTTGTCAAATCTTTGACTAGATTCGGCTCATAAGTGAAACGAATAGTTCATTTTTGAACCATTTCTAGTCAATTTTGAAACAAATCTTGTCAAAGCCAACCGATGGTGGTTTCGACCAGTGGCGTACTAAGAGCGCTCTGGAGAAGCCCGCACCGGGTACCAGGCTTGTAGGGTTTCCATGCCAGGGCTGAAAAAATCAGTAAATAATCAAAATATCAGATCATGTTATCAGTCCAACGCTTTACCAAGATAACTCCATTTTAGATGTTGGAATACTTAGAACAAGAAATATTTCTCAAAGAGTAAGCTGTCATCCCTCCCCTGAGGCAACATCCCCTTCAATTACACCTACCGAAATAGAAAAAAAAAAAAAAAAAAAAACAATAATGAGGAGTTTAAAACATATAGCCTAATCAATTCGATGCGTTATGAAGCTTTACCAAAGATAGCACCATTTTGCATCCAAATCACCTCACATGACAAACATTTCTCAAAGAGTGTATTGTCATCCATTTCTCTTACACAGCACCTCTTGACTTACGCCCAGCCAAAAATGGGAAGAATATCACCAAATGACATTTTGTAAAGATATAGGCTAAATCTGTTCAAGGCTTTACAAATGGTAGCACACTTTTGCACCTAAGCCAGGCCTTACATGTACCCTCCACTTAGCACTCTGCCCCGCCAAGGGTGGCATTCTGCACAGGGGAAAAAAGAAGGGTCCTCCCAGGTATCAACTATCTGTAGGCAAGCCACTTGGTGTTCCGCTTAGCTAGTGTCGTGAACAGTCCCCTAGAAATTTCGTCCAAGCTACGTACGGCCTTCGCACATTGTAGATAATAATATATCGTAACAAATAACTTATTGCCCGACGGTACACACTGTACAGTCCAAAGGAAACAATAGACATACACTGTACCTGGTACCTGACTTTTGGTTCATCACGTGAATGGAAAACAAGTTACACTGTGGTATCGTTACATGTGGCAAAGCATTATTGTCATTTTACGTGGTATATAGTGGCTACAGAAATCATACATCAATCAGTGTAGTGCTACTGTACAGGTACTGACACACCCACTCAGACCACCAATTTCTGGCTGAAAGTTTTGATATCGTCTGATGGAACTTTTGAAGCAGTGTTTTTAATTATCTTACACATAAGTCACCATTGGCACCCTCCTCGTCGGACGCTATTGATTGAGTTCAAACTTGTTTCATTTGGATCTGAGTCAGTCTACTGAAGTTACTCGAAATACGCCAATCTTATTACCTAGAAAGTCGCAGAGTCTGGCGGGACAAACAACGTAGGCCTAACATTGTAAGTTAATTAAATACGTCTTGCATATATACATCTAATCGTTAAGCAATATGCGACCGTTTGCAGATCGTGGACACTGTAGGCCTAGTGTGTTCAAACACTCTTCTCTGAGCGCAGAACATTTCCAAAATGACAGTTTGAACAGGTCCAGCCCAGCAAAACGAAAAAGTGTCAAAAAAGGTCAACTCGTTTGAAGGTAATCTTTGCCAAATACACAATGGCGGTCTTAAATATAACGGATGGACAAGGAAAAAAAAACACAGATTAACGTTTGGCAATGTCAATTTTACCTTTTACCTTTTTTCATTTGTCTGTTACTACAGCAAAGTCGACTTCGACATGGACGTTCTAGATCCGAGGTAGTACTTCTATATGGTAGGGGCATAAGATCCTCTTCAACGTGGGGCACAATTGCCCTCCCTACAGAGGCGTGGCTAGGATTTCTCTCAGAGGGGACCTTGCAGAGTTCTGTGACCGCCAGCCTGGAGGAGGGGTCTAGGGAGGGTGTGTCCCCCTGCCTTGTGAAATTTTTTGGAAAATTAGGTGACCTTATACAATCTGGGGCTATATATGCTACCTTTGATAAAATTTGTCTCAAAAGTTTACATATTTTAGGTACTAAAACAAAATCGGCAACATTGAGAAGGGGGAGGGGTGGCTAAATACGCCACTACCTCCTTAGGACCCATTTCAGTAATGCCCCTCTGTAGAGGACCAACTCTGGAACATTTACACAGCTGTTGGCACCAAACTAAAAGCATTATCTCTCTACAAATGCCATTGAATACGCACTAAACAAACCATAAAATCTCAGTCAGTCTCTGTCTTTTCAAAACAGTGTAATATGGACAAAGAAGAGACAGGAGTCGAAGAGTTTCCGTAAAGTTTTGCTATAATTATACTTTGTTCCATGCAGATTTATGAAAGGACAACAAGAGTAGAAGATAAATGCGCGCGAAACGCTTTGAAAAGTAACACTTATACGGACATTTTGGTAGTATGCCTTTATTTTACATATCAATTACGTACGTGCGAATAGCACTGAATACTCCATAAATAGACCTTAACATTGCCCTTTCGTTTCATAATAGCCAGGACTAAAGGCCATTTGATTTCTTAATGACGAAGTGCGTTTGAGGGTTGAGAGCTAGGATCACGACAGTTGCACGGGATTTTGCAACCAAGGCACGCTCTGTTCTTCTTGATTTAATAATTGGACAACTACTGCACATTAAGGATGCTCGCCAAGCGCGCCGAAAAATAGCATTTTAAATGCAATGTTTTTAGGCACTGAATCTATAGAGGGAGTCGGGCTTCTTTCGCTACCATCGACTCGGAAATACAATGTGCACGCACTTTCAAATTTACAGCAAACGCGAACGCTCCCGACTTCACGATTTTGAGTAAATGGAAAACCATACTGCAGCGAAACAACTGCTACGCGACAGTGAAAACCAGTCGCGTGGCAGACAGGTCAGTTAAGTATATGGGCCAAATTTTGTTCTCGATCTGACTGTCTGTCTAGATTGCCATCCGACAGTCTTCTTCGACCATATCAGAAATATCAAACTGTTTGATATTCGTAGTAACGTCGGGGGTAGGGGAGTGTCGTCGCACTTTAGTAAGGCCGTGGCAGTGTGCAGATGTCATCAACCCAAAGGCGACTGACTCATCTTTTAATGAATCGGCCAAAAAAAGAAACCTTCGCAAAATCAGGCGACGGCTCAATGTGCGACTAATAAACAGAAGGCAGACTTCATCCGAGTGGCAGCTCCCTGATCCACCTGGGTAGTGTGTTGCTGGTATGGTTAACCAGGGAGCTGCCATCCTCGGAGTGGCAGCTCCCTGATTCACCTGGGTAGTGTGTTGCTGGTATGGTTAACCAGGGAGCTGCCACCCTCGGAGTGGCAGCTCCCTGATTCACCTGGGTAGTGTGTTGCTGGTATGGTTAACCAGGGAGCTACCACCCTCGGAGTAGAAGCTCCCTGGGTTAATCGACAATCCAACTGCGACACATGGCCACTAATAGCGACAACTCATCCCCGACGAGCATTCAGGTTGCGTTGCATCACATTCCAAAAGGCTTTTACTTCTCAGTGTCTGACATGGTGTCTACTTCATGTCATACAATTATGCAATATGGTATTCTATTTTTCCCGACAGCTTGGATTTCTTCAAAAGACAATGGCTTCCCGAATAGTGTAATAGAGATCACTCACTGACGCAGAAGACGTAATTTGTTATAACATTGCCAACACAGTTAAACCTGTGAAGGGTTAGGTCTCTGGTTAATTTACGCAAAGCAATATTCCACCCGATACTATTTCCCTTAAATTAAATCATAGTGATCATAAGTTTCCCGACATTTCTGTAGCCCCCATTAGAAGAATTTTTCCTGACAAGGTCAGTGAACTGCAAAATAAAGTGGCACTTTTTCTCCGACAGATGGCAAAATGTTTCCGACGGACGACACTCTGAAAATTTCTGTGGGGTGTAACACCCCCACACCCGGTAGTGACGCCTCTGCGAAGGTTCGAGTTATAAACATCTAATATCTAAATAAATTTATAGTAGGCTATATCTAAATAAATTTAACTACTTCTGCTGGAAACAATAGTTTCTTACATTCTACGGTCTGGAAAATTAGTTAAACGACTTTATGTGTAGCAAAAGATAGTGCGATCATATTACAGAACATGTACCGACGATGTTGAAGGTACACTCAGTCTGACCAATTTCAGTGATTTCCAAACAGATGGATCACCCCTGTTTTCAGTGTGATTTGGAGACGAACGCAGATTTTATAAATATTGGTTCGCTACAAGAGTTTACTTTACATATGTTTTCATTTTGCCACAGCCTCAACTTAATTGGTCAACTTTCAACAGTTTTACAAGATGGCAGCCAAGGCTCCAGCGCAATCAACTCCGTAAGTATACATTCCAATACCGTGTTGTATCCTGAGTCAGATTAAGGCAAAAGTGCGTCCGTCCGTCCGTCTGTATGTCAGACAGTCTGTCTATCTACCTGTGTCTCGTAGTATTTTCTTATCTTACTGCAGGACTGTAACTAATTAAACGTGTATTACGTGAAAATACATCTCTGCCTTTTTCAGAGTTGACCAAATTTTAGGAGATTGCCAAATATTTTGTATGTAAATGGCAAAGAGCGTTAAATGTCATCTGGGGTCCCTCGACTTCAACGTGCATTTAGTGTCATATTTTAAACGTAAGTTCAGCATTCTTTAAGAAGAAATGGAATCGGCTATCGTAAAGAAGAGTAGAGAACGCTTTTTTTCAAAAGTCCCCTCAACTCTCTGGCGAAGAGCAAGGGGCGAAAACCAAACAATACTCCCGAAGGAGTTCTGCTCCCTTAAGGAGCTACGTCCCCAAGGGACAACTCAACAACAACTACCGAACAACCTGACGTGCAAAGTTTCGTTCTAGACTGGCTGAATAGAACGGCCTACGCCAGTGAGCTCCACCGTCGTTATCACGGATACTCCTGCACCAGGGAACCGTATATCGTAAAGAAGAGTAGAGAACGTATCGTCAAATATTCTTTCATTCGGCTCATTCAATCTACGGTTAGGCCTACAGAGCAGGCGTAGGCTATATGGTCATTCACTTGTAAGCATTCATCACTACCTATTAGTTTTAGTAACGGACACAGGATGTAACTACAGATGCATACCAATTTTTCCTAATGCGCATGCTGAATGCTAACATTGTCGTCACAGTCACAATACATGCATTCCTGTAATTCTCATTACGTAATTTCCAATTCCGGCCTCGAAAAGTACGGTTATTTTACGAAGTCTGTAATAATAATGCGACTACAAAAATATAAAGGAATCTCCATGTGACCATGTTCACTGGCGTAGCTATGGGGGGGGGGGCTTGGGGGGTGCACGCCCCCCACCAAAATCCCACGCCCTCCCAGACGCCCCCCACTGGAAATCAGGGGCATGTAAAAAAAATACAGTTATTGGCAAATGGGGCTAGGCCCACCAGACCAGTTCTGACTGACTGAGTGGCCAGCACCGTGGTACGAAATAGCAATTTGAAAAGGGTAATGTGAAGAATGACCCCCCCCCCCTCCGTCGTTGCCGGGTTTCCGCGGCGGCGCGGCCTAACTCGGAGTCCTAGCAGACAGTAGCGGCTGTAAAACTGGCAGATTTCTGACTTCGAGACAGTGTTTCCACTTCTCACGACAATCCGTGGATCGAAATTTCCCGCGAGATCATCGAGATGTCTTTTTTCAGTTACGATTTCGATTGAGTCGATAAGGAACAATGAAATACGGGGAAGTTCCCGCGCTGGCGCTGGGAGTGCGATTTTCACAGCTCACCCCTCTCCTCCAGTCCTCCTGCCAATGCAATGCATGTGCTATATTGGCTGAGTTCTTGTGCGGGAATCGGAACAAATGAATGTGGGTGAGAAATTATTGCAATACAAAAATGCCTAATTTCGGGAAATGCCGAGCCGACTTGGCGATTTCAGGAAAATTTGGATTCCAGTACGGGAAAAGTGAAATCACGATCACGGTGTGGAGACACACATGCTTCGACTTCGAGATTCGAGAATTGGTGAAGTCAACCCAGCGTGACTGTCTGCACAGAGCGATGCTGATGCTTTCCACTCGATCAAAAATACGGATTTCTAGTTTCTACGAATCATTTGCAACCTCAGTTCCCCCGTGGGACTGGCCCTTCCACAAAGTAGAGAGCAGCAAAGTATTGCCATGTGAGCCATTGGGAAAACAAAACTGATTAAATCTTGGAATGTTGACTTCTTGTGCTTTGATGGGTGATAGAAAAGAACTTTACTGGTTTTTAGTTGCGGTGCCTGCCACGCAGGCAGCCGCAACTAATGCAGTCGACATCGAAATACCAATTTTGGCTGGTCCCACGATCTCCTCCTAGACGGACGGTGGTATCGAAATACATCATCGTCCAAGTTGTAGGGATGGTTGTTCCGTTGCAGTGCGGTAATGTTGGTGACCATATGACTTTTGTAAGAGGGTATAATCGGGATTTTTCTTCATTTAAATGCGTGGGCGGACTCTATTTTTAGCAACAATCTTAGGTATATACTACACTCGCTATATATAGTATGGTGAAGAGTCGGTTACTAAATATAAACAGCGCCATCGAACTTATGATTGCCTTAACCTGAACTTACCTAGATTAGTGTGTAACTTTCATTTTGCTCGTGAGGACGCGTACGAGAGGATTAGGTATGTACGGTATTGTTTCAAGTGCACGACATGGAGTTGCTATAAAGCCAGAGTTTGGCAATATGTTCTATGCATTGGTAAGTACTGATTTTCTTTATACATGTAGAAGTCTGTTAATGTTACTTGGTTAGTGAAAACTATAATTGACATTGACGGAGACGAAATTTTCCAAAATATTATCCAACAAGTGTTGCATGATATTCCTGGAGTTATCTATTTCAGCGACGATCCATACTCATTTTTAGTGGCGCAACACAAAGCGACCATGATCTCTGGAGGCAGTATTCAAATGTTTGAGCGAAAACAACCTGAATATCAACAAGGATAAGTGTTATTTTAACAAACATAATCTGAAATACTACGGCTACGTATTTTAACATCAAGGAATTCACCATCATAAAATTACACCTCTATGGCCAAACGCCAGTGGTGAAACTGAAAGATTCATGAAAACCCTGGAAAAAAGCCATTCGCACCGCGATTATTGAAGGAAAACCCTGGAAACAAGAGCTATACAGTATTCCTTCCTAAGGAATTACAGGGCAACTCCCAATAGTACCACAAACAAATCGCCCGCAGAGCTTCTGTTTGGCCGGCGTGCCATTGGAACCAAAGTACAGTTTGATTGACAGCAGTCCCCAACTGCATGACCAGTCCCTGCAAGCGACAGATGCTAATGCAAAACAAAAAATGGAAGTCAAATTCTGACAGTAAGATGCACGCAAAACCAGCTCAAATAAAAGTTGGTGACAGGGTATTACTTCGTGAAAAGAAACGCAACAAGGTTTCCTCCCCCTTCAATTGCAACCCTTACACTGTAGTTGAAGTAAAAAAGTCTATGACCTCTGCAAAAAGAGGAGAACAAATTGTGAGAAGAAACTCGTCATTTTTCAAACCAGTAAATATTGCTACAGACGCCCCTATTGACGACGATGACGATTGCCCTACGACTCCCGACTCACAACAACCGCCAGTCACCGACCAAGTCCCACCGGACCTACCAACCCAGACACCTCATCCGCAACGTCGAGTATACCCGAGACGAAACAGATTCAAACTCTTACAATATCATCACCCACTGTATATATATGCATGTTACCATTACTCTTCTTCGATACGTTCATTTCGCATTTCTTCATGTATGGATTAACTAAATTCAGTTATATTATCTTCAATCATTTTGCTTTCGCTTCCTCTCCAAAAATTTTGATCGAAATCCCTTGGTTATTTCGTTATAGCCTAAAGTCAACCTTAAGGTCAACCCTTGAAGTATGATACAACAAAATACCACATAGGTTCATTGATGAATTATTGACTTGATCTTTGATCTGAAACGCGTTAAGCTACACCTGTTGTATATATCTCTAGTTTTCAATTCCATTGCCACGAGAAAGTGACGAAAATATTCGAAAACTGAATGTGACTCCTGATAGTTTATGAACAACTTTGAAAATATACTGATAGTAGAACGCTCCCTTTTTTGAATAAAAAACCAAAATTGACAAGAACAGTTGGAAGATGGTCATATTCAAAACTCAAGCTAGCTATACCCCACCACAGTTAACGACACAGCACCGCAACTAGTCTAGACATGTGTCTTGTTGTTCAATGCAGGGAGAATGGGTAAATGTTGGTTCAAATCTTCGTGGTAAAGATTCCTAAATTGGGACTGGTTAAAATAGACACAGGACAGATTTTGGGATGGTAAAAAAGTTAAACATTGGTACTTTTAATCAACCTTTAACAGATTTTGGGATAAAAACATCTGGTCTACTGTTCATAGTGAAACTAGAGTGTATTTTCATTGTGTTCCTTTCATTCGATCTTCTTAGGTGTCTGCAACTTTGGATGTAGTTTGCTTGATAAGATTGAAGTTGCACTGTCCTTTGTTATGGAACTGGAAAGTGGGTACCATGGTTTACCATTTAAATGTCAGAGCAGGACTATATAGACAATCTGCATTTCAGTCTTGAGAAGGCAGATACAAATGCTGAAATTAAGAAAAGAATTGTGGGACAGATTTCCAGTTCTGGTATGAGTGACGGTTTTGAACCTTTCTCAAGATCTTATTCAATGTGTGGTGGGACAGTATTCATCTTCTGGGTGTTATTATTCTCCATCACATAGGACTAATGGATCATCACTCAAGAGTAAGGGAGGGTTGTAATATATATATATATATATATATATATATATATATATATATATATATATATATATATATATATATACATACACATGTGTGTGTGTATCCATTCCATTCCAAAATCGTGCAGTTGAACGTTATTCATGAAAATGTAATATATGTTTCAGAGTGAGTAAATATTTGTTTTTTTTTTGTATAGAGTAGAGGTTTTATATATATATATATATATATATATATATATATATATATACAAATATAAATATATATATATAAATATTTTTTGTGTTCCTGTCATGCAATCTTCTGCAACTTTTTTATGTAGTTTGATTTGATTTGTTGGATATGGCGGAGGAATTGGAGTTGCACTGTCATTTCTTATTTCACTGGAAGGTGGGTCTCATACGGTTTACAGAACAGGACTCTCTAGACACTTCGCCTCTAAGTCATGTGATTGCGAATGCTGAAATAAAAGCCGGTGTGAATAATTTCCAGTTCTGGCATGACAGGTTTGAGCGTGATGGATGGATTCTCAAAATGTAGACCGTATTCAAAGAGTGGTGTGGCAGTATCCATCATGTCGGTGTGATTATTCTCTATCACATAGGACTAATGAATCATCACTAAAGACTAGTTGTTGTAATGTGTATCCATTCCATATCTTGCCAAAATACCTGTATAGGCTGTAGAGGACATGTTTTTATGACATGCGATTTTGAAAATATATTTTTTTAGTATTCCTGTCATTCGGTCTCCTTATACTTTATAGAAGCAACTTTGAATCTAGTTTGCTTGATTTGTTTGGTGTATGTTTGGTGTATGATGGAGTTCAGTGTAATTGGTTATTTTCACTGAAAGGTGGGTCATGGGTGGCATGGTTTACCATTTTACCATCAGGACAGGGCACTATAAATAAAAAATCTGTGCCCCTGGAAAAAACTGCTGGCAACCCAGCTGCGTTGACTCAATGAGGGTGACCATGTCACAGAGCAGTGAAAGCGGCAGCGTTATTGACCCTTAGCGTACGGCGCTCTCCAGCCGCCGAGGACAGTCCGCATTCGACGTTCAATCTCCCATGCGGCCCTTCATGCATGAGCTGCTGCCCGATTTGGCTCTCCATATAGGCGCCGGGGGCACCCGGGCTTGACGGGGCACAAAGCGACTGGCTGCGCCTGCGCGGGGGCTCAGGGCGTGACGTCATAGGCGGACGCCCGGGTGTCTGGAAACCATCACCTTCATAACTTACGGGCTAATAAGCTTTGCAACATTTTTGGTCAAGCCCCCCCATGAATTTTGTTAGCCCCCCAGCGCCCCCCATGGAAATTTTCCTGGCTACGCCACTGACCATGTTACAATGCTATGTCGGGTGGTTGACCACCTCAACAAGTTAGGTCTAGTTTGACTTTTTCTTGAAAGAATCCTGATGGCAAAGCAAAGGTTGTTCTTGAATCAAGACGCAATATTATTACTCCATCCGAGACCGGTCCAGAATTTCGCGATCGGTAAGTTCCATTGCTTTAAATGCCACCGTCTTTATGTAATCAGGGCCCTGGAAGGCATCGATGAGCTGTAATATACCACACCCTGTGAAGAAATGGTTTAGAAGCAGGCGCGTAGCCAGACATCTTTGTGAAGGGGTAAAGGTTTATAGAATAAAGGCTTCTGATAGGATATGGTAATGACGATGTCATAAAGTGGTAGGTTGACAGCGAAAAGCTCACATAAAAAAAATAAATAAATAAAAAAAAAAAAAAAAAAAAAAAAAAAAAAAAAAAAAAAACTTTTCTTGAAGCATTGGTGCAGGAAATACATCAAAAGTGAATCTGGCCTTGAACATAGATGTTACGATGTTACCAGTAACCAGGCCCGGATCCAGAGGAGGGATTCTCCGGCTCCAACCAGTCCCCCCCCCCTTTTTTTTGCAATACTTTCATATTTTGTTTGCCTTACAATATTTACGCTTAGTTTGATTGACAGACGCCGGGAAATACCATTGAAGTGACTAAATTTCAAGTTTTTTCCTGACCACCCCCCCCCCCATCCCCAAGGATTCGTACATTTAAGGCTCGTAGGTGCGAATTTTATCCTTACGGGGTTAAACTCCCTTTTGTGAAATCCTGGATACGCCCCTGCAGTGGCGACATCATACTTTTTGAAGTGGGGGCCACTGGAGCACAACGTTCCGCCAGTAGGGCACACCAACATGAAGTGCTGAGGGGACCGGAAACTACGTGGTGAATCGCGAGCGAACCTCCGAAGGTTCTGAGATACTTACAAAATTGTGACAACAATAATGAGGCATTTAGCAAAAAGCTTTGGATGGGCACTAAGCAGACCACAAAAATGAAAGTTAGTACTTTTGACAACTTCTTGTTAGTCTAAATTGGACTGACGATTCAATGCTTTGTGAAGGGGCACATGACAGTGGGGACGACAGATCACGTTCAGGTTTGCATCGAGCTGTAGAACGATAATTTCAGTCATGCTGCCCAGTAGGAATAAATGTCGTGACAACTTCCAACCAGGTGTGCGACTAAGGGGAAGCCCTCACGTTATATATAATATAGCATCGAAGGTGCATCTACAGCGGTGGATCCGGGGCTTCGCCGGAAAAATTTGGAAATACGACGCCCTTTTATGTGATTAAGTTGGTTTTGGGTCTTAACTTATAATTACGACAAATTCATTTCCAACATATCTTCAACAATAAATGAGAAAAATGGCGGCAATTGCCTGTTGAGATCCTTCCTGTTGCACTCGCCAATCGAGCAGAAAATTTAATTATTCAGTACACTCCTATTTAGGTATTACCACGTTAGGATGGCTGTGGTGACTGTGCGGTGCGTCGCTCTGCCTCGGCGAGCAAAGCTGCCCTTGTAAATTTTAGGGCACCGGTATTTAGAGTAAAGGGACATTAGCCTAAAGGATGAAGCTTTTGAATTTTATATATGTTACTGGATGTGCGTTAAATTAAGGCAACAAAAATATTACAATTTGAATCTTTAGAAGTTTTCAAACATAAAATTGGGCTAAAAAATAATCGACTGGAGAATTATATTGAATGGAATGGACTCACGGTCCCGGTGATCTCATACGGTAGCTCTTGAAAAGATGTTGAAACAAAATTGCGGAATGTATATCTCAAAAGGGAAGTGCTTTGAAAAGGTTGACAAAAGTAGATGCGCATGAAGCGCTCCAAAAAATGTAATTTTCAGAATATTTTGTGCAATTTTAACCCCCTGATTGGCTGAAAAAGTGGTTCTCGGCTTGTCCAAATCGACATATAAATGCCGGGTATGTTTGTTCATAATTTACTTAAAGCCCACAATCTCATTTAAGGGGGACACGAAGGGAGGAGGATGATAAACTTTTGGGGACTCGTTCCCCTCCCCACGGCGACGCCACCACGCCCCTTTTAATATGAGGTATTGATACTAAATGACACTGTATGTAAGCTTAAATCAGTGGCACTCGATCGGTGCCATACCAAAGGTTAGTGTAATGTGCTCTTTTGAAAAGTTATTACAAGTTAGATTTCCAAAGAATGAACATAATTTTAAAACGTGTGCCTTGCCTAATGCATTAAACTGTATAGATTTTACCTTTTAAACATTTGAAAAAGTCCTAGTTTAGAACAAATTGCTTGGGTAAACTTTCAGTCTTCGTCGCCAATCGATCGTTTTGCACCAAGGCCCAATGAAAATCTTAGGCTTCCAGCCATAACCAAAAAGTGACCCTCCCCTCCCAAAATATTATTTGGCAGGGACGGATCCAAGGTCTGAAGATAGAGGAGTTCAAATGCCGTCACGTACTGTAGGAGCACTGAAGGTCCATCCATCGGAAACTTTGGAGGCAAAGAAACCCATTTATGTGTCACGTCCTTGATATGGAAACTTCAAAATTTGGACAACGAATTTTCAGCATTTTTTTTAGCAATGCGTGCGAAAAATGACGACTTGAGAATCGAATGCCTGGAAAAGATTACAACAAGAACGTATCAAATGTGTTTTCAGTACAAAGTAGAGGGCTCACTCCTGTTTAGCCCCTACCAGCATCCCTTCGAATCCCTCGCATACTTTTAAGGTCATGGTTGTCCCCTTATAAAAGGTGGCAAAAAGAAGCCTTGTGTACTATCCCGGGTTCTGAGGGCTCCATGATTTGGAATCAGCTTCATGCAGTAGCGTATACCAAGGTAAAATGTCACCCAGTACTAACAGAGAAACCTTGCCCCTGTTTTAACGGGTAATAGGCAATTCTAGATTGATCCAGTCACCTTTGCAGGTACTGCAGACACTACTATGGAGAGAAAGGAAAACCTCAGTAGAAGCTGGGGACTAGTTATAAGGGTTGGGAGGTTTTTGTCACATCTGCATTCCAGATCTCCGGTTTTGACATTTTCCATGCTTAGAAGGTTGCAGTTAGTCATAGGAATATGCCTTCTATGACTCCAAAGAGACTGACGTCCACTTGGTGCGTGTCCTACCTACGCCCTTCCGAGCTACGCGGACTGCACTGATCAAACCCCACATGCATTCCATCTTGCTTGGATTGCGTTTTGCGTACTGTATTTGAAAGCAGAAGTTTCTACAATGTACAGTTATCAGTGATGAACGATAAAGTAATGGCCACGTTCAATATTATGAGTTTTATGAATTGGAAGCTGTTTTTATACACGGAAATTTAAAGGGTGCAAGGGACGGTTACCGTCATTTCATGGGTGACTTCAGTGAAAGAAGTGGTGTATTTTTTCTCTCTTGAGTTTGCCACGATGTATGAAGGGAGGTTAAGAACTTGCAGGATGCGTCGTTCCCCACACCCACCCACAGTCGTCAGGGAACATTTACCAGCAAGATCAGACTAGCCTGTATTTCTTTCCGCTTCAAGGAGAGTCTACTTTTCTGCCCATCGATTCATACCTAGGCCTACTCCCCACTGGTTTGTACCTATCCTTGAAAGTTGCTGTCCCTTCATTTATGAAAAAAACTTATCGTAACTTTCAAAAGGGTTTCTAAATTTATTTTGGATTCTATGAGTTCTTCCCAGCATCTCATAAGGAGTGAAGCATGATGAAAGTGATGAGTGTATAAATCCCCCTACCCTCGATATACATGACCAGTGACAAGGAAGCTAGCTCCCTCGATATACTTGACCAATGACGAGGAAGCAAGCTCTCTCGATATACATGACCAATGACGAAGATGCTAGCTCCCTCGATATACACAGGGGCGGAGATTTCTTCTCAACAGTGGGGGGGGGGGGGGTTGACGATCTTTCAAAAAATTTACTGTGTGAAAAACACAAAGTCAACGGCGGAGTTCTTTGAAAGTGGGAGGTTGTAACCCCTCAACCCCCTGTTTCTCCGCCCCTGAATATACATGACCAATGACGAGGAAGCCAGCCCTTTATTCCCGCAAATTTAAGTATATCAAGGAACGTTTATTTCACGTATATGTTTTTGGAAGTTCATTTGCTTAAAATTAACATGTACCCCCGTCATTAACACAGAATTTCACAAAATCTGAAACGAAATAAAACATGATTAATATAGAGACACAAGAACTGATTTTCTTCATTCTTTTTATCTTATATTGCAGGAGCTTCCGGGAATTTCCCCCTGGACTCCCACCCAGGGTCCCCCCGGATGCCGTCAGGGACCCGAAGGACACTACCGCGGGTCCCTAGACCCCGTGCGTACAACTCGCACATTACGTTATTAGTGTACTTGTGGCACTCGCCCCAGGCCACTCCCTCATGTAAGTCGAGGGCATCACACGTCATGGCCCCTATTTCCGCAATCTTCCAAGCCCCACGGTTGCAGATAACGGTGTTTTGATAGGTTTAATACTCTATGAAGACCACTCAAAACTAAACTGTACAAAAATCAACTATAGCTTCATTTGTTGAGTACTGTAACTGTTCAGAGTTTAAAGGGAATACGCAGTCACCCCGAATTTACCTTGAAATATCAACTGAATCGTTAAAAAATGTTTCCTACCTTCGGAAAGTTGCGCCAGCATCGAGTATCAGGCCAATAGCCGGACAGGGTATTGAAGGAGAGCGAAACAGTTTGCATGGGGCGAGATATTTTAAAGAGGATGAGATACGGTATAATTTGTATTGAGGCATAGGCGTAGGAGCCCAAGTTGATTTGGGGGGCTGGAACGACTTGCCCGAAAAATATAACCAAAAATTTCCGCGCGCTCCACGCACGTTCGACATGTTAATGCACATATCATATGGGCATTCATCGTTTATCACACCGCATGCCAATAGCATACAATAATTTGCCTTGTTTTTCCCTTCTTTATTGGTTTTAATTTTGGCGGAAGTCGTTGATCGCCGGCCTGGGGGAGGGGTTTAAGGGGAGGGGTTTCCCACTCCCCTTTGAAAATTTTTGAAAAATTAGGTGTCCTTACATGCAATCTGGTGCCACACATTAGCGGCTCGCCCTAGGGGCACGGGAGGCACTTGCCCCCCCCCCAAAAGTTTGCAAAGCATGGTCTTCAATTCCCCCCCCCCAAAAAAAAAATAAATAAAACATGTAATTCGAGATGGGTTAGGCCCTCCCTTTTCCTTGACTCGGTTTAAAATTAAAGAATTGAATAACTTTCCAATGCAATGAGGTTAAATATTAATAAAGTGCTTTCAAAACGACATTTTTTCGGCGCGCTTCGCGCGCGTTTTCGTAGTTGCCTGTTCGCTACTATATGTACTTCAGACATCACAAATGGACCTACCACTGGTGCGAGCTACGGTAATCAAAACAAAAGATCACCCTGTGATATTTTTTAATCTGATTAGCTTAGGCATCATGATGTCATTTACAGAGGGTAACGGTAATGCTGGAGTTAGATGCCCATAATTTTGCAGATTCTTCAGAGCTTTCGGGGTCATTGGATATACAACCCATTAGCCGTGTTGATCATCATCCACGACTAAAAGCAGTTTTGCCCGTTTGTCACCTGGCCAGATTAGCATAGATTAGCATAGGTTACAAAAGTTGTAACGGGCATGTAGCCTAAACGTATTGTGTTTCCCATAGAAGGAAAGGTTCCCCTTCCCTTGTCCAAATTGACAGCGCCGATGGCCCACGAGCGGTCTTATGACTGTCAAATGGCATGTTATAAGCAAAAGGTTCTCCACCTCTGTGCTAAAGTACCGGTATACCGTTTTAGTTGATTTCAAATAAACACACCAAACAGTCAATCTAAGCTCAGTGTAGTGAGACTTTTTGGCCTAGCCATTTGTATATAGGATGAGTTAGGGGAAATCCCCTCCCCCTTTAAAAAATTTCGATTCGGAACGGTACTGAGATGCAAAATAGTGCTTACACTTCATCGTTTTCAGGTGTCTTCAGTGCTCGAATTTTCGTATTTTAAGAAAATCCAGAAAACCAACATTTTATGGCTTCTTGGCAAAGCTGAAACATATTGTGACACAATGAAAGAAACAACAAATATTTAAAGGTGGGGCTCATTTTATACAAGTGGATCAAGCCGCTTTGCCCATTTCACCTGCCTCTTACTCCCCCCTATGGAGTAGCGATCGGCTGATACGTTTGTATTTTTATTTTAAAGTAATCAGCTCATGACTGACTGCCTGAAATGGTTTTTGAAGAGCTCTTGAAAACTACATGGGGCATCGCTATAACATTTAATAATAACCATACTCCTATTGAACTATCTGGATCTGACCATTAAGATTGCCGGGGGGGGGGGTCTTCCGAACCTCCCTGAATAAGGACTTGAGTTTGCCCCCCGCCCCCCGCCCATGGTGCCACATATGCTACCTTTGAAGTAAAATTTGTGTTAAAACAGCCAATTTTCATAGCATGTACAGTAAATACTGTACATGGTGGAATAACGTTTCCAGTTTTAAACTGTGCCATGTTATAATTTTGTAACACGAGGAACGTTTAAATATCACCAATTTCCCCTAACCCTAACCCTAACACTAGGAATAACCCTACCCCTCCAAAAAAAATAAGACTAAATTCTGTTAAGTTTATAAGAGGAATCGAACCCAGAACCCCGAAAATCATGGTATCATGCCTTCCTTCTTGACCACTGTACCATGTGGAGAACTCGACAGCCGTTCTCCTAAATTAACTACTTATCTGTAAATCACTCAACCATATCATACCATTAACAGTTCTCGTAACACGTGTTACAGTTTCTGTAACACAGATCAGTTTAAACTGGACATGCTATGTGTATTGGGTAGTTAAAACATTTACGTATTTAAGGTACTAAAAAAATGAAAAAAAGAAAGAAAAACAAATCGGCATTACCCCCTCCTCTTTGAAAATTTTTGAAAAATTAGGTGTCCTTACATGCAATCTGGTGCCACATATGCTACCTTTGAAGTAAAATTTGTGTTAAAAAATATACGGATTTTAGGTAGAAAAATATCAGCATCAGTGAGGGTGGGGCATGGCGATATGGCCCCTCAAATACACCACTGATAATCATAATATAAGTTTAACCATTAAAAAGCACACTGATGAATTAATACGGAATATATAGGCGCTGGTGCAATTCAAATCAGAACTTTATATTAATTACCAAGGAAGTTTTTAAATTATTAATACCCTTTAGCTACATCATTGCATTATTTTTCTTTCAGTAGGTGCCCGAAAACTTCTCAGCATTTTGCCCGAATTTTCACAAAAATTTTTGGTGGGGGGGGGGGGCTGTAGCCCCACCCCACCGCCTCCTACGCCTATGTATTGAGGTAATAGAAATGTTTGTTCTTAAACTTTTTCCAGGGTCGAGAATTATCCATGGGGGTATCGCCTTAGCTATGACCTGCTGGGCGTGAGGATTTGTGACCCGGAAGGATTATCGAACAAATTTTAAAATTACCCTCAACTGACGGTTATAGATTTTTTTAAGGTGTCAGCTGTCATTACGAGGAAACGGTGGACGTACACAAAATTGTTTTCTATCACAAATATCACTACCACAATGTTGATCCACTCCTTGCGCTTTCACCTTCCGTTTTATTTTTGCTTAAACACCGCTTCAAACGTATTGGGTTTATGCAACAGTAAGAGTTGCATGCGCATTTGTTGTTTCCTTGTTTCCCTGTGTGCAGGCGAGGTTAAGAAGAAACAAATAATTGGAAAGATAAAAAAGGAGATGGTATTTCCGCTTTCCACTTCTACGGGGAAGCTAGATTCTTAGTTTGAACTCGCCATCTCGTCGACCCGATATTTTTTATCTATCATGGTCAACGGTTTCTTAAGCAACATTTAGACGCGCTGCGCCAGCAATCTCATTCTTTTATATGCCCGATGAACATTATCAGGAAAATACACTTGATTGTTTTGTGGAAAAGTAAAAATACTCCTCCAACCTCCTTGGAAGTTGGGTATCGAGAGGGCCCCATGTCGGAATGAAATACGTTGAGTAAGCTTCGTAGCGTGGTGACTATAAATTGAGGTGTGCAAAGATCATCTGAACCGTAATTTTTTGGTTCATGATGAATGGTATTATGATTAATGTTTTAATTAATATAAAACATTATGCAAAGAGCAAGCCTTTTAAAATCCTATCCATTAGTTCTCTTCCCTTTCGTTATACCTTCTCCATAATTGTTCAGTCTTTTGCGCTGTTCTTGCAAATTTATTGAGATTTCTACCAAGAGTTGGAGTGTTCCCTGTGTCGTTTAAGGACAGCTGATAGCTTACTGCCAGCGTCTCTACTCAGATAATACCCCAGAGCTTACGATGGGCTTCCCCATTAGACCTCAAAACAAGATCCTTTTATCCAATAGCAGCTCCATCTCACCCTACCCATCACTGTTCGGAAAGCACTCCGCGTTTCAAAGGCGGCTGTGGAGCTGAAGAAGCATCATTAAGGGCGGGTCGCCTAATTTTTTTTCCCACGAGGTTATGGGCAAATTTGATTTTCAAAATTTTACAAATTTGTTTCAAAATCATGGTTAGGGTTAGTTTTAGGGTTAGGGTCAGGTGGCCAGGAGTTATTTGGCCTGTTCTTTCATAATCCGGTGTCAGAATTACAATAAAAGGGTCGGAAAGCTGTCATATTGGAATTAGGGGTGTGGCCTATTTCCAAGAAGCTGATTGGTCCATTGGCATGATTTGCCCATAACCTCGTGGGAAAAAAAATTGCGCGAGCGGGTCACACTACAGCGATTTTCAAGTCAATCCGAGATCCGATCCGAATTTTTCAAATCGGACCAATCGTTTTTTATTCAGACTTCGTTTTAAGGATGGTCACGCTATATCCATAACTGATCCTAGTTTAATTGTCTCACCATAAACTGTTCTGCTACCATTACATGGCTTATTTCGCTCCACAGAGCTGTATTTGTTCGAAAATCAATCCGAGTTTTTACGCTTGTCCTATAAACGCTGTCTGCCGATGTGACGTCACGAAATATTTTTTACATTTCATTTTCTTATTCCTCTGATGCCAATCATACATTTGCACACGTTGGCAAGTTTTTGGCTCTTTCCGACCAGGAATGGAGAAGACTTTAGCTAAAACTCACAAAAATCGGACCGTAATCCAATCCGAAATCGCTCTAGTGTGACCTGCCCTTTATAGCCTACTTCTGTTTACTTGGAGAGTTTCTGCTCCTCTATCACAAGAAAAAGGGAAAATTGCCATTAGTAGAAGGTTAAGAGTTTTACGCACTTCGCGCGCAAGTGCCCACGGAACATTGGTTTCCTGTGTATGACCGGACAAACACCCTACCACAATTCCCACTCGAACGATTTCCCCCTAGAACCCCCTTTCGGACAATTCCAGCCGAAAATTCCCCCGGGCAATTTCTACCCAGATAATTTCCACCGCCTCAGACAACTTCCTCCACCTGCCCACCATAAAGTTAAAGGGGAATTTTCCTCATTCCAGACAGTTCCACTTCTCCCAACTATGCAACTTCTAGCTCCTCCCATAACTGTATGAAGCTACTCCTTGTGCAGGGATAAACCTGTTTTATTGCTTAAGGCCATGCCCTGGTGAGTATACAAGGCTATAAAATGTAATAGAAGCACTCTCTCTGCCTTGTGTGGAATGTAAGCTACTCTGCATCTTTCAAATTTTCAAACTTTGATGTCAATCAAAGAGCAGTCACCAACTGAGAATTTTCATACCCCTATACTAAAAATATACTTTGGGGTGATGACTGTCTGTCTTTAAGAAGTGACCTAGCTGGGAGTTGTGCGGGAGGGAATCTGTCCGTGAACTTTCCTGAGGTTATATGGTGTGGTTTTATGGTAAATTCTCTGTGGATCTCGCAAGTAGAGAACTTCTAGCGATATCAGATTCTAGAAAAAATGGTCCTCCTCTTCGGTACTCCTAATTACCCCTTTGTAGTGGCGGTTTCCCCCTAAGTCAGCATTCCTGACTACATTTGAGGATGACCGTTCTAAAATGTTTAAATTCAACCTCAGAAGTGGAAGTGCGCCATCACTTCATTAGACAACTCAAAATCCGCTGACTAAATTGTAGTAGCATGCAGGGAGTTGCTATTTGTCAAATAGCAACTCACTGGTAGTAGTGCCATCGATTTCTTTCATGCTCGGTCATTGTGACGTTCTCAATGTACACAAAGCGGGACTTTCAACTTCATAAATTTTGAGAATTCAGTCAGCGTCGACCTACAGCAGGTATTGTATTGTGAGGATGATTTCTTATCTTTGAAAGTTTCTTTTAAATTGATGAAACAAGCCGACGTTAAGAAAGCACACTGGAAAGAGAATTATACAAAATATCAGACGATAGTAGCGTTCAGTCCGGCAGCTCTATAGTTCACTGTGTAACCAAACGTTAACGTTACTGTACTGTATTCTTAGGCCTACTAATATGATGGTGGTATCATGAGTCAGTCAGTCAATTAAGGGAATTTTCACTACAAACATACACATGAGGCAAGTAATATGTAATTTAAACTTATCCATTATTCTCATCAACCATGTTTTCTCTTAATCCTGAAAGTTAGAGTGAATTTCGTTGGCAAACTTTCAAGAGACAGAGAAATTTCAACCACAAGTTTCAGATCACTTAGCCTAGGTTTGAGTTGTTGTCCATGTCATGTTGTGCTGGGGTTTCTTCAGTCATAATTATGTTATAGTAACAGTAGCGCGCCTGTCTTACATTTTGTATGCAGTGAACACAAGGTACCGACCAACTCAAGGTACACTCACTATACGACTGCAGATGCAAAGACCATTGCGCAAAAAATGTACTCGCACTGTAGCCCAGCCTCAGGGCAGTCAGTCACCTCCTGCCCTGGTAGTAGAGATTTGTGTGAAAAAGTTGGGTATAATAAGGGCCCTTCAGGCAAAAGTTAGCACCTGAAAATGTTAAAGTCGAATGGAAAATTTAGTATTCAAACCTGGCAACCATGGCATCAGGATTAGCAATCCGGCATAGCCTACCCCATGGAAAACTGTTCGGCTACGAACTTGGGGTTGACAGTGTTGTTTTAACTTAGCCTAGGCCTAATCATTGTGGACAAGAAATCCAACTGTGCGGTAAACTTGCAAACTGGAATCAGAATGAAATTTGAAAAAGATTGAGACCATTCAAAATTTTTGAAGGTGCGGTAGCCCAATTTTGCAAATGGCGATATTGCTGACCTAGAGTATGGGAAGCCCCAAAGTGACCCAAATACAAGGTCAGCAGACTGCGAACTCAGTCCAGCACCTACTGTTGTAAATGGCCTGGCAATTACGGTAAGAACCCAGAAAACATGGGGGTGGGGGTGAGGATATATCATCCCCTGGATTTCTTCTTGTCAGCCCAATTGATATGAGTGTTCCCTAGCTGGTAGGCCCTATCTAGTTTCATGGTGGCCCAGCCTAGGTTTGTGGCACTTTTCAATCATGTGGCAATATTTCTGTTAACACTGATTAGCCTAGGCCAATTGTTGATTAGAATTCAGGCAGAACAACTCCATGATTTTCATTGAATATCATATGCAATGTTTAGCCCATGTTCAAAAACGTCAATTTTATGGAGATAAAACAGACTTAGGACGAGGTCCTACAGTACTGTAGGTACGGTACAGTACAGTAATGGTTAAAATCGTGGCAGGGATCTAAGTACTGCTAAATTGAGGTAACTGTACCCCTGTAGCCTATGCGTACATGCAGTAGTCCACACTGCAACTACTAAAATTGTTTGGGTCCTACAGTAAAACAAGTTGCATCAAGGTGATAATAGTTATGTAGAAAACTTGAACATATTCATGGTTGTCTGTAAAACTGGTTTTTCAAAGAACTTAGTAAGACAAACTTTGCTTTTTACTGGCAGAGTACTTCTTCTATGGGAGCTACTGTTTTCTGAGGAAACTTTGAAAAGACTTAAAAAAAAGAGATGGTAAAGGTACTCTGATCTTTATTTCAAGAGCTGTTGCATCTCCCAAAAAATCTTTAAAAATATTCCATTATGTCTATTGTTGAATGCACTTTTATTGACATTAATTTAAAGAATAGCTTAACTGTGATTGGTCAATAATTAATTGTGCAGTCAGTAGTGTGATAAAATCCATAGCAAATAGTTAACACGGAGAAAGGAGTTGCTATGGTTTTGAAAGTCAGTATACTTAGGCTACTGTAGCTTTGTCTCGTACAGTAGGTAAACTAGACAGGTATTTTTTTTTTTTGTTTGTTTATTTTTACATAATTGAAGGAAGGGCTTAAGTAAATGTAGTAGGGAGAATCCGTATAGTTAGAGGTGAACTTTTGTTTATCTTGGAGTACAGTATTGTAAAGACAGGGTGTTGTATAAAAAGATGATTGTTGCTCATTACAGTGAAAGGTTCTTAAAATGTATTTATTTTCACGTTTACAGTTTTATAAGGGAACTAGTCCTGCATCCATCTTGTTGTCGAAATTAATGCTGAAGGGCAGTACGTCTACAACATGTGCCAACATATACCGGTGCCTCAGCTAAAATACAGAACAGGTACTTTAGGTTCCTCGATACATCTCAGCCCATCAGATCAGTGCTCATCACAAGTGGAGAATTATCTTTAACATTTTCTGGAAAGGGTTTTACAGGGTAACTTCTAGTTTTCTCTTTCATCCTTGAATTAACCATGTACTGTACCTAGGACAATTCTTTCTGTTGTATCATTTATCATGGTGGTCAGTTGTAGAGACAAGTTTTCTGGATTCATTGCTACTTCAGAAGTGTGTTTTGTGAGTTTTTATGGCAATGTTGGTGCCATTCTTCAAAGCATCGGGTCACAGAATTTTCAAAATTTCAAATGTAAAGGATCAGTCTGGACCAATGCCAGTTTGATACTTCAACATTTGAAAGAAAAAATGATTTCCAAAATAAATGATATTGCTAGGTTCTTCATGTTATGCTTTTATGTCACTGAATGGCTGATAATGGGGAAGTGTCACGCTTTAATTGTTAAAATTTCATGAAGTGTTTCAACCAACACAATGGGGGGGGGGGGGCAGAATACCCTGTAAGTAGGGTTCATGACATGAAAGTGCTTTTAGTCCAAATTCTTGTAGAAGCTGACCACAGTTAATCAGGCTTGCATCATAACAAGGTAAGAACTCCAGCTCTATCAGCACAATGTGCGCTCGAGCGAATAATGACTTGTGGTACTTAATAAGTAGTTCCCGTGGCTACTAGGGCTTGGCCGGATCATACAGTATGTCCGGATTGAGCAGGGTTGTGAAGATACAACTTGCTGGACTAAAACCACAGAATGTAAAAGTTACTGACCATCACTAATAAGACTTTCCTGGGCTGTGGGGGACTACTCAGGATTGTAGGTTTATGGACATTTTCATGGCATGTTTGTCTTTGACCTGGCACTTTGATGATGCCTGGTTTGCATGCTCATCAAGCATCACTCTGACATTATACTACAGTGATTGTCCTTAAGTGGGACACCTGGTGACTCTGCACATATTGTTTTGTATTATTTTCAATGATTTTATTTATTCACTGGAGAAAGATTCATACTGAAATTGGAAGTTTGTTTTGTTTTTAGATTTTATAATCATTGTATGTACTTTGGCTTCATTCTGCCCAAGAATGGATCTAAGCACAATACATGCTGTATATTTTACAAAATTGCTCTCATAGTTTATTTTCTACTTTTTCCTCAGGATGTGACCTATGAGGATGTCAATCATAGAGATGCCTCCTTCCGAGCCCTATCAAATTGAACTAGTACTCCTAATGAAAGAAAGATGAGATAACGGTGACAGTGAAAGAACTATTTAACATCCAGTGACTGGTACATAGGCCAGTAGAAATGAACTGAATCAAGCATTTATTTGATGGATAACACAAACACCATTGATATTTGTGAGAAGAATTTTGCTTCTATTCTTTACTAACAAACGCCCTGCACAAAGACTGTACAGTGGATCATACCGTGTATGAAGTCATTATGGACAATAACATTATGAACTTTTAGTTATAGTTGGCAGATTATTAGACTATTAGATGTAACAAAAAAGGAACATTTCATGGTAGTATTTCTACAATAGAAGGTAGAAATGATGTTCCTTTGAGATTAAATCTGCAGTAAACACTAAAATTAAGAGGTAACCTGTAAGTAAGTGTGAAAACTGAATCAAACACTGACTGGCTTGTCCATTGAAGAACATTTGTACTGGGTGCCATAATTCCTAAGGTATTTTGAGTGTGGCGGATTTGTACTGAAACATCTGCTTTCACCTTTGTCATTTCAACAGTAATTACTGGATACTTTACATGTTACACTTTATATTGACACACTTATCACTGGACAATTATTCCTGTGAATCAGTTGCATTAATAAACTTGTGGGAAACATCAGAAAAAGCTGTGAAAAACTGCCATTGTGGCATTATTAATGGTATTATCTTTGTTAAGGCAAACACAAAACTTTCCTTTCACCCCAATTGAATTGGCTTATTAATTTACAAACAAATTTAGAAGATTATCTTGTTGTTAAAAAAATCTTGTTGTTCAATAGATTATAAAAATACATTAAATATAGCCAGACATCCTAGTGTCCATTAATTCGATTTTCTTTCTTCTTTTCACCCCGTCCTTCACTTAATTGGCTTATATGTTATTTTTAATACCTAAGAAACCTCTAAAATTTCTTTCAAAATTTTATATCCCATTTCTTCTCGCCAGGATTTTCCAGACAAGAATGGTTTTTAGCTTTCTTTTCCTCACTTCCACTTAAATAATATACTTGCAGTTGTTTCCACCAGGATTCCTTACGTAAAAGCCTGCATTCTTCCTTCAAAATTCCCTTTTACTCAATCCCGACAGGCCGACACGTCTATTCTCCATACATTCCTTCCCCTGACCTATTTTCCTGACCTAGAAATATCTTCGTTACCATGGATACGTACTACGCTACCTGCCTTAAATTTCACTGTTTTGTGTTTATACGCAGCGTACAGCATGCACATACAGCACGAACGGTTCACTACAAAACAACATGGCTACCAACTCTGGTATCTGTCGCTGGATTTGTCTGGAAATATTGCTGTTTCTGGATACCACAGCAGTAGACGAACATACATCGACCTGTACTCTGGAAACAATTCTGATTCTAGGGACAAATTAAAATTATTTTATTCCAAAGAATTTGAAAAATATTCAGATTATTGGCCTTATAGATATGTTTCATTCCTTGACAAAAATGTCAGTAAATTAGTGACTTGTATCGGCAATAAAATTGAAATTATTGATACGAAAAACAAAAGTAAAGTGTTACGATCTTGTCTTCTTCTTCTTCTTTCGGAATACGGTGACACATCCAGAGGGACATTACTTCACCACGCATGCGTCGAGGGGTACCTAAGCCCTAATGCTATTTGTAGTAAACTGAACGGGGTCTTTATGATGCACAGAATTTTCGACTAGAGAGGCAGGGAGACTATTCCAATCCTTGACTGTGTTAGGCAGAAAACTATACTTGTAGCAGTTAGTCCTAGTATAAAGATGGCAAAAGTGTAGGTTATGCATGCCACGAATTTTGCGAGTGGGATGCCGAAGTCTATCAACAGGGATCTGAGCCTTACCAAAAACACCCTTAGTAAAAAGAATTAGTCTATTTTGCCTACGACGTTCCGATAACGAAGGGAGATCGAGGTCTTTCAGTACAGAAGTCATAGACCCAGGCTCACGTGAAAAGGTAGAACTGATAAAACGAGCCGATCTCCTTTGAATACTCTCCAGCTTATCCTGTAAGTAAATCTGGTGTGGATCCCACACGCTGCTGGCATATTCCAAAATAGGCCGGAGAAGGCCCTTATAAGCAGTTAGCTTCACATCGCTAGGGCAAAAAGACAGATTTCTTTGAAGTACCCCTAAGATTCTATTACCTTTATTACAAATAAATTGGACATGTTTATCCCAACTAAGGTCACTAGTAATAAAAACCCCTAAGTACTTAATTGAATCAACCTTAAGTAACTTTTCACCGTTTAAGACATAATCGAAACAGACAGGCTTCTTTTTTCTGGCAAAGGTGATGATATTGCACTTTGAAGGCTGGAATCTCATACCCCATGTCTTAGCCCAGAGACCTAGATTATCAATGTCAACCTGAAGCTTACGACAGTCACTAGCATCATCAATAACTCGGTAGCAAACACAATCATCAGCAAAAAGCCTGACAGAGTGAATGGTAGGACTGCGTGTCTTGCTGTCAGGAAAGGGGAGATATTTATAGGTTTATTGGAATCACAGACAGTGTTGGTGTTTAATAATGATCTCAAAGAAACGAAAAAAATCAGAATAAAAGGAATTCAAGATGGCGACTGGCCTTGTGATTTACAAGTGATGAAAGATACAGTATTTGTACGTACAGGTGGGTACGACAGAGCGTTATCATTATCAGTGTATGACGGTAGTATTGTATCAGAGTACACAGATGCTACAGCAATGTACCGCCATGCTTGGAGTATCGCCGTGAGTGAGGAGATGAACCTGGTAGCAGTATTGTGGGATAAATATCCTAAGAAAGGAATCATTGTTTATTCTTTGAATAAAAACAAATCTTTTTTAGTTTTTGACGTTGATGATGACGTCACTAGAATCAGAATTTCCGACAGAGACAGGATGATAATAACAGGAAACAAGAAAACAGGTGAAATACAGATGTATAGCTTGGTGAGTACACTAAACATATAGGACTATACAGACTAGGATAGCAGATTTATTGTTAGAAAAGATACAATTTTTTTAGATCTAAAAAACCTCTGGAGACTGTCTGGAGTTTAGTTTTAGGTACCGCTGAATTCAGGAAAGATTAGATAATACAGGGTTTGTAAATTTAGTTGGTCTTTGCTTCTGAATTTTGTGGGAAAAGATGAAAACTTAAGCAAAAATTCACCTTGAACCAGGTAAAAAGTCCCATACATATATCATAGGAAGAAGTGAAGAAAATGTACTTTGCACCAAAACAGCTACTTTTGTTTTGATTTGGAAAAAAATATGGAGCAATGAAAAGTTATAAAATAGGTATCGCTGAGTCGCCCGTGGACTACATAATCAAGGTTTGTAAATGAATTTGCTGGACCTTGTCACATTCTTGAGATATAAAGGGGATTTTTTCGAGAAATTTGTAAAACAACACTTATTGATGAAAATGCAAAATTTACCTGTGCTGTAGCCTATGGCAAATGGCAAAAAAATAACAAAAAATCTTCTAATATTATTTTGATCTGAAAAATGCTTGAAAGTGATCGTAAGTTACTCAGGAGCTACAGATGAATTATTTTAACTGTACAGAAGGAGATTTTTTAATTATGGAATTTAATTCTGCTAAATTTCAAGGAGAAAAACTGAAAAATATTGACAAGGTTTTGTTGTTGTAAGCAATATTTTTACCAAACGCAGCATTACATCATGGGGAAGGATTGCCAACAAGATGCGATGTCACAAAAAGATTAGGCCGCTGTTTCTTGCCGAATTTGGTTTGTTGTACATATCAGCACTCATCAGCCTTCAATTAAAGAATAAAATTCAACAGGGAGGGGGATGGTGGGGAAGTGCAAGCCATGGCAGTGGAGCAACTTGTTGGTAGTGTACCAAGCATTTCTAGTCTCTAGTTGGGCATGTGGCAGTGTTCACGCTAAGGTGTGCAATTCCCGGGCTAACTTTCCAAGTCCCGCAACAAAAATAATTGTCTGCGAAAAATTCCCGCGCAGACCTTGCGGCCCACACTCATTCTGCTTCTTTATATTTTCTGGAAATCCTGCCCCGCCTAGAATTTGAAATCCCGCCCCAAAAAATTTGGTAGGGGGAAATTCGGACAAATTCCCCATCAGTTTCTGAGCCCTAGCATAAACACTGGCATGTGGTAGGTTTGACTAAACCTGTGCTGTACATTTTTTATACATTCCGAACACTTCTCTGGTAAACTTAAAGTACAGAAAATGACCAGTATCTCATAGCACGTCATACCCACCAGACAGAAGTTTAACTAGATCGAAGGTTGGCTAGACCTAAGACCTGCTTGATCAAAAATCTACTTTGGTGTTAGAGGTAGGGTTAAACAGAGATTAAGGTTTAGGACTAGGATAAGGATTTGCCTCTGGTAAGATTAGGGTTTGGGTTAATTAGGATTAGAGTTTAAGTTTATAGGATTAAGTTTAGAGTTAGGATCCTTGGTCTAGCAAACCTCAGGCCTCAAAATTCTCGTTTTCTCACTCTAAGGCCAAACATGGCCTTCGTAACCAACATTTTTCGGGTTAAACGAAGGCCAAAATTCTCTCATCTAAGGCCAAAATGTAATACACGCAGACAGGTCTGAACGGAAGCCTAACATTAGCACAGTACGGTATCCTGCTCTATGGTTCTACTATAAAGTGGATATGTATACTGTGCGTACGTACGTACGTATATAAACAAGTCAGCGTCCAAATTTTACGGTCGTCCGAGACGGCCAGAATTTCCGTCGGACGACTAACTTATCCCCAAACTGCTGATAAAGGCTGTCCTTCGGACGACTGAAGTAATCTTGTCAGCGTAATACCCGTACAGCGATAAAAGTAAACTATAACATGCACAGCCAATGAATCCCTGTTCTTTTCCGATAAATTGCAAAACTATGTATAGTGGGGTTTATCTTGAGTCGGTCAGTACCTTGTGTTGGTCACTACGTACAAAATGCATGGCACGTGCACTGTCTACACAAGTGGGATTCACCCATTGACTTAAGCTGGCTTTCCATACCTGTTCACAGCATCGACATGAACGATTGATTCGCATAGCGTGCGAATACGTTACGAAGGTGAAAAAAAAAATGTTGGTTCGTATACGCGGCATCGTGAATGCAAGTGCAAAAAAAAAAAAAAAAAAAAATGAAGTGCACTCGGTCATAGTACAACAGGTAGGCTGGTACAGAGCAGCTTGACTGATAACATCGTCGGCCAAAAGTGGCCTTCGATAAGTGTCTGAAAAATGCCTGTCGGAGGCCAAAATAAAATTTACATCGGCCATGGCCGCGCGCTGGCTGTCGTGAATTTTGAGGCCTGAAACCTTCAGTCTAGTGCAGAACCCTGCCCTGTAGCACAGGGTTTGTTCATCACAAGTGACACCAGGGGTATGCGAGTACTACAATTTTCCAAGAAATTTTTTCTGTGAAAATAAAATGTCAGTGCCTAGATGTGGACAAGTTTTTCTCTAAAATCAACATAAATTTGTTTGCTTTAGAACTGCATACCCATGACACATACATGTACCTATGGTTGAGGTTGTTGGCAGGGAGGATGGATGTGGAGGTAACTGCCTCCTGATGACTGACGTTAGGGTTACATGTACAGTAGGTCTGCTGTAGGCCCATGCTGCATGATGGATTGTGATTGACTTGTCAGTGTAGTAGCCGCGAGTCATGTGAGTACATGTGAGTACTATTGAAACAAACAATTGCCTCTCTCTACCTGGAGTTAAATGGAGCAAGTTTTCACCAACAGCAACCAGAGGCTGAACATCAATTAAGAATAACTAAAAGCTAAGCATGGGGAGGTCTCAGGGATCACTTAAGGTCAAAATCATTGATCTTTGTAACTTCGTGACCTATATTAGGATTGCACCCACACTTGCTGGATATAGAGACTATTTAGATCCAAAAAGGTCATACAGACATCCAGGGGTCATGAGAGAGGGGTCAATTTGGCAATTATTGTTGACTTACTTGAAACTAGAAGGTGTAGTCAACATAAAGTGCCAAAATGTTACAGGCCAATTCAAGCTCATCAGCAGTCATTTGACATAAAATTTGCAAAGATTGTCAGATATACATGGAACTTAAATGTATTTGATATTTAGTGCCAAGGGGACAGTTGGGATCCAACAGCAATGGCAACTAATGCGATTGTTAATGATCATTACTTTTACATTCAAGCAAAAAAGTAAAGCCTCAAACTTGACCCCTGCTGTTACTCAGTTAAAGTCCATATTTTCTTGGGGCTCATGCAATGAATTACATACCAAATTGTCACTAAATTTATTTTCTTTTGTTTTACAAATTTTGGCTTGTTTTGAAATTTCACAAGTTTGAGTTACTGCACCATTGGTGCTCTAGTTTGAGATGTAGCATGGGAATAACAATTGAGTAATTTAAATCTTACCAGAATGCTAAGACATGATGGCCAATGCAGCCCATTAAAGATTGGTCCTGAGATTCATTGAGGGGGTAATAATTTGACACTTGATAGTAAACTCACTATCAAAAGTGCTGCCAGTAGTAGGATTTACCCTTGAATGCACACAATTAACTGCACCCAGCCATGTGTCACTGTAGACATACTGACCAACTGTACAAGCTATTTATAGTGCATTATATGCTATTGTGAACATTTGTAGTCACTATCTTTGGAAGTCAACTGGTGGTTATCTAAGAACCAATTTGTGCAGTAGAGCGTTCAATGAGGCTAATGTTACAAACTCGGGTAGATATTTAATCTCCCCTGTTTTTGGCCTAAAACAGGGGTCTCGGGTGGAATTTCTAGGCAAGTAAATCTGCTACTTTTATAAGATTGGGATTTCAAAGGCTGTATCAGCATACACAAACATGGCTGCACATAAAAAGAGTGAACAGGGCATCATGAAAGGCAGTGTAAAGGCAAATGTTACAAGTATTTTGTGCTGTGATACAACAAGCTTTGACATTCAGTGGTTTACACGAGGATTGATATAAGGGCCTACTGTAAGAGAAGTTGCAATTAATTGTAGCAAACTTGTCTGAATCTGTCTGTTAAAGCCGGTGATGACAGTCAACTTTTTGCCCAAACTGAACTTCAGACCTTTTATGAGCAAATTTAAGTTGTTGAGGATTTTTGTTAAATCTCTTCCAATTTACAATTTCATCGGGCAATGCAGTTTATTTGATATAAATCTGCTATTTTAAAGACTAAATGGCACATTTGCAAAGGTACAGTAGAGATTTGTAGTTTGTTGATCAAATATTGGCTCTTTTACTGCGAATCTCTAGCCTGTGTAGATGCTGTACAAGGACACAGTGACAGTCCTATGGAGATGGTGTACAAGTATGCAGTGAGTCACATGCATGTAGATACTGTTCAAGGACACAATGAGAATCCCATGTAGATAGTGTATGAGGACACAATGACAATCCTATGTAGATGCTTTACATGCCACGAGTATATACCTCATTAAATGAAAGCATTCCAGTAACTTTATGGCTGCTGATGTTGTCAGTTTTCAGTGATGTAGTGAAGATAGACAAAGTAGTAAGAGGAGGTAGTCATACTAGCAGCAAAAGTTAGGATTGGAAATTTTGGTCAGAGGAAGTTAAGCTAGCCACCTGATCAGTTGCATCACTGCATGATTGCAGGCACCAGTAATTCATATCAATAGTTACGAACTTAAAAGTAACTTACAGCAAAGAATAGCTATAAGCAATTAGCTCCATTGGTGGTGACTTTTTGGCCAGGGCAAGGGAATAGTCAGGGTCGCGTGCATCTTTGACTACACCCTTCATTAGTACTGATGTTCATAGATTTCGGAGAGTTGCTGTAAAATTCGTTGATGTGAGTGTTTCTCTGCTAGAAAAGACTTTCTGGCCAGAGCATGGGGATTGTACAGGGTCAGATCTATCACTGTCTATGCCATTAATTAGCAGGCCTGCTGATATATTCATGGATTTTCAGAAAGTTACTGCAGAAAAGTTAAAGTGTTTCACTATGTTGGACGTGGTGTGTTCTGACTAGAGACAGGGAAAGGACAGGGCCAGGTGTATCACTCACTACAACATCAGTTAGTTCTGATATTTGATGGATTATTAAAGTACATAGCTAGAAACATTTCTCACAGTTATCTCAATGTACAGTTATGAGGAACTAAGGAGTGGTCATTGGACAACTTTTCAGGTATTTGTTACAGCTGTCACAAACATCTGGAAAATTGTCCAGTGATCGCTAACAGATTTTCTCCTCACCCTAAATTTGATGTAGGAGAAGAACATGTTCATGGTCCCATTCATCATGACTTTTCTGAGGATTGATGAGTCATTTGCGCCATTGCCGTAAATGCTTTTGTGGGTAAGTGATTTAGATGGCAATGATAATGAGGTGATCAACAATAGGGTATTAGTTTTTTTACAGTCATTCATTTATTACTATTGGATCTCAATTGAGGGATCATGATCAAGTGATGAAGAGAAAATCATGTAATATCTTAAATACTTTTTCCATTTCATACTTTAAGTACCAGGAATATGAGAAAACTCTTGATGATCTACAAGATCAGCTGGTGCATATGAAAACAGAAATGGAAACATTGACAGAAGAACTAGCACAGGTGAAAAGAGAGTCTCATACGAAGATAGAAATGCTAACAGAGGAACTAGAACAGACCTTGCAAGTTTTAGATTTAACTAAAACAGATTATGCTAATAAGATAGAAACATTAACTTTAGATCTAAATGAGACGACCAAACAAAAGCTGTTTACAAGATTCAAAGAGTTAGAGACCACCAATAAAGAGCTGGAGTTGACTAAGCAGACTTTAAAAGAAACAGCACAGGACAGAGATTATACCATAACTGAACTTAAACAGTATCAACTAGACTTTGCCAAGGAATCAAAGGCCCTCAAAGAGGTTCTGAACCAAGCAAAAGAAGCGATGGCTGAACTTCATATAAAGGTATATTTACTGTTTTAACAATAAGATAAAATGATAATAATAGCTAGACAGTTTATACTTTTTCCTAAGTCTCTGTGACTCTCTGGCAAAGAGCTGAAGGGTGAAACCAGATGCTATTCCCCAAGGAGTTCTGCTCCCTTAATGAGCTACATCCCCAAGGGACGGTAAGTCTTAACAGGACCAACCTCTTGACCTTCAGACCTCTACATCATGGGTCTGTCATGGGTGGTCAGGCTGGAGATGCAGTATGCTTCATCAGTGATTGTTCACTTGTATGTTTCAAAAGGTTTCAAAAAGTTCAAAAAGATTGTACAGTATATTTTTAGAGCACCGAGAGATCAGAAATTCTGTCACACTGTATACTTAATGTGATGTAAGGGTTTAATTTGTAATACTCACTTATTTTCCAGAGACCAGTTGATTCAGAGGAGACCAGAGATGAAGGTGGTGCAACCCTTGCTGGTATGCAGTGTCAGATATTAATATTAACACATATCACTGTTGTGGACGGTAAAATAGATGATGAAAGGTTATAATAACATTGGTATATGAAATCAGGGTTACAGGACTGTGGGAGGCTGGGTAATTGTTCTGGGTTGTGTTTGGAAATATTTTCATGTAGACTTATCTGATATGGTTGTGGCATCTCTTCCTTAAAATTTCTATTACTATGAAACCTGGATTCAATCATGGGTATACTTGTATGGATGCATGTGAAGCATTGTGTGAAAGACAATATATTGCAAGAAAGGAATTAATGACATTCCTGTTAAAGCACCTCTCAAAAACTGATTTTATTTGTCAGTGCCATCCTTGAGAATGGTGCATATTTGCTCAGTATTATTCAAGGTTGTTGTATAGATGTACATCTGGTTTTGATGTCTGTTTAACAGTTGATTTCAAATACATTGTAACATTGTCAAATAACTGTGATAGTATTAAGTGTATTTTTCAAACGGGTAGGAACTTCAGAGTAAGTGTCGTTATGGGTCTTGTGACCTTTATGGCATCAGCAGAAGCATTTCTCCTATAAAACTGCTTTCACTTACTGAGAATATAGAAAACAGTGTTTCAGATTTCCTTTTGAAATAGATACATTGTGAACAAGAAAAACACAGAGTATCCACCAGAATGTGATCATGATTCTAAAATATCCTTCAAGTGGTGCCACTTACAACTCATATGGTATGACGATTTAACAAGCATTTATGCTTCGAGGACCTTTTTTATGCCCTGGATGCCCTTTACAAGGTTTCATATGAAGGTGCACATGTCCTGTATTTAATTCCCCAAACATTCAGAAACTTGGTTTTTTGATTCATTGAATAACAGTTTTGAAGAAACATTTATCAGGAGGATTTTTCCAGTATTACATTACTGGAATATATCATTCAGTGTTTTTCTTTAACTTTATTCAATATACAGCTGAGTTTGGGAGATTGACCGTTGCCATTGCAGAACATCTTACGTTAGATGATTGTCTCAGATTGGCCAGATTTTGTAACATACCTGCATCAGACTGTGACACAGTGCTATGTGTATCTATGAACGAGTCTCCTGGAATGAAACTCCTTGATGTGCTAAAGAAACGAAAGGTCATTAACATGTTTGATGTCACTAACTTACAGAAGGCATTATCAGTGTTACAGTTGGAAGCAGTTTACCATGACCTAGTAGCACCTTATCAGGAGAAAATAGATAAAGAACAGTATGAACTATACAAAGTGGAGGAGATGTACACAGGTAAGTTACACTATATCAGAAAAGGTAAGGTATACCGTATCAGAAAACTGCATGTAGTGGAAGAGACATTAAAGGGGAATAGACAATAGACAGTGAAATCATCTCACTCATGGATGTTAAAAACACCAATATTTGAAGCTACTGTATTATAAAAAGGTTGAAAACTTTGGTTGTTGGTAGGAAACAACAAGAACTGCAATCTGCTTTTAAGAGAAAACAGTTCTGCCCCAGCTTTATTTGATGGCCATGTCTTTTAATGAGTTCAATGGTTACGAAATCTGGACCTTGGTAGTATTGTGACATATTTTAAAGATTGTTTTATAAATCTTGTGTCAAACTGGTTTTGAGAGTTGGCTTGGAAAACATTCATGCAGTCCTTTTATGCAGGTCCTTTGAATAAAATAAAAAATGGGTTGACAAAGAATTTCTTTTTTTTATTCATCTCACCGAAGGCAGAAAGAATCAATGCGATGGTGATGTTTGTATGCGTGTGTGTGTGTGTGTGTGTGTGTATGTGAGGCTTTGCTTGAAAACACAATATCTCAAGAAGGGTAACTGTGATTGGTCACTTACTGATGTAGATACCCTACATTCAGTAGTTGATCCTTCTTGATTTTGTTGGGGTCAGAGGTCACATGGGGTCACCAGAGGTCAAACTTAAATGCTTGTAAACAGGATATCTCCAAAAGGGAACCCTCAGTGAATTTCATACAGTAAAATCCTGTTTATCCGAACTGGCATGGCAATTTAACGAGACTAATATTCAACACAATTATGGTAGTATCCAGAGAATTTTTCGTGCATTACAAGGCAAACCTCCACGGAAATACCAGCAGAAATAACCTAACACATCACACACACATTTGGCAACAATTTATAAATCTTTGTCAAATAAGGAAAAAAAATCATACACATTTGTTTAGAATTACTTGCTTAAAAGTCATGAGTTGGCATAGGCTCCATATCCCATGCATTATATATTTTAGGAAAGCGTAAGACATAGTTTGACCAAATCTGAAAACTAAGTATCATATTGGACTCAGAAGAAAAGAAGGTAGACCTTACTAAAACATTGTAAATATCTGTTTGAGAGTCTTCTACACAGGTTTCTCTAATGTTTTTGGACATGCCACATAGGAAATATCTCTCAAGAATGTTAGAGCTTGCCTCGAGTACATGCACATATTAAGTTGTAAAAAGCATTGTTCATTCAGTAGACTGCCGATTTCAGATACACTAGGTGGATGAAAGTAGAGGGACCATATGATTTGTTTTGGAGGTCAGAGGTCATTTGATGTCACCACAAGTCAAACTGTGCTTGATACAGTGTCTCAAGAAGGTAAAATGTACTTGGTCAAGACCTGCATTGATTTTGGGTTTAGGTCATTGGGTATGAATCTATTCACATGCTGCCTCAGAGGTAAAACTTTGAAGACTCAAGCTATGATTTGTGGTTCACTAAAATGTTGGTCAATGCTGATGCTTCTTAAACATTTTACTCCTAGTGGATGTAAAGTAGCTTCTCACTGAAGCAGTTTCAGTGGAAACTAGAATATAGAATACTTTCCTCTTGGCATGGAATTGCTAAGCCTTCAGGCTTTCTGATTGTGCATGATGGCAGTATTTATTCATGATCTGAGATGAGTAATGCAGTTTAGACCACGTCTCACACATCTGTCAATACAGGTTTTACTTAAGTTGAAAATGTATCCTTTACCTCTTTTATCATTTTGTAGAAGTGAATGCTGCACAAGATCTCTCAGCACAATGTCAGATTAGAGACAGCCAAATATCACGGATAGATGGCACTAAGCCTGAGTATGCATCACAAACAGAGGCAGCAGTTCAACATGTAGAGGGAGGAGATGAGGGCAGAGGATCATTTTTAGGGGGCAGACATCATCATCAATTGTATTCTGAATGCAGTATTGGTAGAGAGGGAGGGACCATTCAGTTAGCAAATGTCTCCCTGACAGTCCCTCCTGATGCTCTCCTTGAAAGTCATGTGATTGCATTAAGTGTTATGAATGAATCTCCCTTTCCCTTGGATAGAGAAGTTGACACAGCAAGAATGACACCTCTCATCAAACTGGAACCTCTTGGCTTAAAGTTTGAGAAGTCAATACAGCTAAACATTCCTCACTCTGCTCTCATCTCTGAGCCAGAACATCATGATGTCATCATTTATTCAGGGCAGATTACAAAGAATGATGAAGATTCACCAGTTGAGACAGGTGATAGTGTTTAGTTGCCTTTAGTGTTTAGACCAGTGGTTCTCAAACTTCTTGAGGGTGAGGGCCAAATGGAGAGGCTGGGATGAGCTCGAGGGCCGCAGGGGAGGATCTCAGGCTTTGAGAGAGAGTAATAATTGGAAAGGGCGAAATCCATAATTAAGCCCGAAGCTGTATCTACGGCAAACCGAAGCAGAAATATGACTTTTTCATAGGAAGCAGTTCCTAAAGATGATAATGCACTTTTGGAACGTCCCACAGCATAGGCGTAGGTGTCCCCCTCCCCTTTTGAAAATTTTTGGGTATTTGAGGGTCCTCAGATGTAATTTGATGCAACATTTTGGACAAACTTTAAAGAAAATTACTGCAAATTTTTGACATTTCTCACAGAAAAGACAAATAAGGGGGTTTTGCCCTTGGATCTTGCAGGCGGAAGCATATTTCAGCCCCCCACATTTTTCAATGGGGGCTAAAGCCCCCCTCCCGCTTCCTATGGTCCCACAGGACTAACCCGACCTCAGCCCCTCCATGGTTGGGGCTGAGGTCAGAAAATTTTGCTCTCCAAGCGCTCCAGATTGCAGGAAATCGCACTCTTAACCACAAATTTGCCTCTGCAATTGGGGTTGCGCCAGCCTTTGCTCGACAAGGCGGCCAAGCTTCCGGACAGAAAAATGTAACTTTTCTGCAAGCTTTGTCACTACAAATACAACTAATCCGCAATGCACCACTACATAAATATATGCCACCGTGTACATAACATATTTTCAACAACACGACACACGAAATAAGTCTTGGCTAGATATGACTGATCAAGGAACATGTCGTAGAGCCTGCTACGTAGGCAAACTAGCACTACTTCAGGAGAGCGAATTTGGAAGGAGTCAAATAGTGACTCTAAATTTTATAAGTTAAACATACATGTCCTAGATCATACGCCCCTTTTCCTACTTTTCTAAGTTTTTCTTGTCGAATATGATTTTCTTAAAACGTAAAATCAATTCAGGGGCCGCACCGACAGGGTCCGGGGGCTGCATGCGGCCCTAAGGGCCGCGTTTGAGAACCACTGGTTTAGACTAACAATCTTGCAGTATTTTGTTCTTGTGCTGTCAGTATTATAAGTTACTGCAACCTCCATTAACTCAGATATTTAAGTAAACTTTGTTTTTGGCAAGTTGGTCTTTACAGCTTTGGACAGTGCCTTGAGCACACGCCTTTTGGATATTAGTGTTTTATGAATGATCTTTCGTGATTATTAAAGTGCACTATATTGCAGTTTTGATGCTGATAATTTTCATACCACTCAAGAATACCAAGTAGCTTTTGAATACTAGATGAACGGGCCTTGAGTTTTAGATTTTCCAGGTGTGCTTCAAACTGTTTTATTAAACCTTAATAGATTTACCCGAGTTCCCATTCTTTATCTAGGTGTGCGAAAAATCGCACGCCTCAAAATTCAAGGCCTGGATGAATGGAAACTCAAAATAACGCAGCGTGGTTACTTCCCTGTTTTGTTGCTTATTTGCCAGTTATTTAGCCAAATGTTTTGTAGTACTCTGTGCAAACAGAGAAACTCTAGACACAAAATAATCTTAAATATCATGTAAGTTTATTATACAAGAACAGCTTCAGAATAAAGTGTCTGAACTGTACAAAGTCTGGAATATGAATTATACTTTACAAAGAACAACAAAAGAGTTCATACAAGTAAATTGATAAGGGCGGGGATTTTTTGTGACTTAAACTGCTTTGGCAGAACAACTGCATGAACACAGAAGGATCATTGAGGAGGGCTATGACTAACTTATGTGGCTATTTGGCCTGCAGGTGAGGACACATTACAGTATCTCTGTGGTTAAGAACCAGGGTTGCCTACAATTAAAACAAAGAGGGAAGATAATGTTGGGGGAGGGGGCAGGGAATGGGAAGTTGAATAAACTTAGATTCAGGAAGGGAATTTTTAATTTTTAAAGACTAAGAACAGAGTGTCTCAAAAGGGAACTTAAAGTGATACTATGAGGGGTAACTTCATACTACAAAGCACTAACTTCCCAATTCCAAAATTGATGCAACTGTCATAATTGATATAATTTTTAATATTAATTTTGTTTATTAAAGCTATGGCCAGAGTTTGTGAGTACTATTTGATGTTTTAATAATGGTGAAAGATATTTGCTGCCTGTGCCATGTTGATTCAATGTAAACGCAATGTTACCCTTGGAATTATGATTATGATCATTATTTTTACAGGTTTACTAGACACTTCATTTGTGGGTCACTGGATTTCTTGTTTTTATGTGAGAATTGACTTTCAACCTCTGTGTCCTACTTTAGACTTTGTTTGTCATAGTGTCAACTTTTTGCCCCTAGAAGTAATTCCATCAAATAAGTGGTGCCCTTTGAAATGACTGCAGTATGTTGTTATTCTGAAATATCAATTAACGTTACTTTTTAGATTCAATCAGATGGACTGAGGAGAGATCCATACCAAGACAGCTGAAAGAGAAGTTTGTGGCAGTAGATCTTCAGTGTCTGACTTACCTCTCAGCAAGTCTTGTGAGCCAAACCTCTGCACCACTTTTGTACATTGTGAGGGCTGTACCATTTGTAGATGGGGTTAGGAACACTAATGATGACATCATACTTACTATTTGCTTTTGCAGTGACAATGACTCAGAATACAATGTAAGTTTCATTTACAGAATAAAATGTTTAAAAACCGTTAAGAATTATGACTTTATAATGAGGGTTGAATGTGTGACTTGATACATAAGCTCTCACCAGGGATGTAGGCTGTCTTAGACGTGTATCTTTACATTAATGTCAGCACAGATAGCTAGTACTGTTTATAGTTGCTTAAGACATGAATCTTTACATTATTGTCAGCTCAGATAGTTGTTATTTGTAACTGTTTAAGGTATGTTTCTTTACATTATCGCTTTCTTGCCGAAGGCAGGCAAGGAAACTATGTGATGGTGATGTTGTGTGTGTATATAGGTGTATGGGTGGGGTAGATGTGTGTATGTGATGCTTAGCTTGTAAACACGTTAGCTCAAGCTAGCAATGACGGACACTTTTCATATTTAAAATATAGATTAGTCATGGTAAGAGGAAGAACCCTATTGCTTTTGGTGGAGGTTAAAAGTCATTTGAGGTCACCAGAGGTTAAAATGAGAAAACCTTGTAAACACAATATTTATCTCAAGACAGAATGACAGACACTTTTCATATTTTGTATGTAGATTTGTCATGGTAAGAGAAAGAACCCTTTTGTTTTTGGTGGAGGTCAAAGGTCATTTGTGATCACTGGACGTTAAACTACGAAAACCTTGGAAATGGCTTGTAAACATGATAGCTCAAGTTAGCAATGATGGACAGTTTTCATATTTAGTATATAGATTTGTCATGTTAAGAGAAAGAACACTATTGTTTTTGGTGGAGGTCAAAGGTCATTTGAGGTCACAAGAGGTAAAAAAACCGGAAAGCTTAATTGTAAAGATGACATATCAAGATAGCAATGATGGACACTTTTCATATATGGTATAAAGAGTTGTCATGATCTAAGAAAGAACCCTATCGTCTTTGATGATGGTCAAAGGTCATTTTAGGTCAAGGAAGGTTAAATGGCAAAAACCTTGTAAATGGCTTGCAAACTCAATATCTCAATATAGCCATGACAGACTTCATATTTAGTATAGCTTTGTCATGTTAAGAGAAAGAACTCTGTTGTTTTTGATGGAGGTCAAAGGTTATCTGGGGTCACTGGGGGTCAAACACTGAAAACTTTGTTTAACGTAATATCTTAAGGTAGAAAACTTAGATAGATTTCATACCTAGTATGTGGATGCATTATGGTGAGAAAAAGAAACTTATTGATTTTGGTGGAAGTCAAAGTTCATCTGGGGTCACTTGGGGTCAAACACTGAAAACTTTCTTAATGCAATATCTTAAGGTAGGAAGCTTGGATAGATTTCATACTTAGTATGTGGATGCCTTATGGTGAGAGGAACAATATTTTTGGTGGATGAGGTCAAAGGTCATTTGGGGTCACCGGGGTCAAACTGAGAATCTTAACATCATCTCTCAAGGTAGGAAGCTTTGGATAGGTTTCGTACTTGGTAAGTGGATGCCTTATGGTCCGAGGAAGAACCCTTTTGCTTTTGGTTGAGGTCAAAGGTCATCTGGGGTCACCAGAGGTCAGAAATCAAAATTTCCAACAATTCCCAAGATCGTCATCTGGGGTCATCAGAGGTCAAAAAACAAAATTTCCCAGGAATTCTCAAGATCGTCATCTGGGGTCACAAGAGTTCAAAAAACATTTCAAGAATTCCCAAGATCGTCATCTGGGGTCACTAGAGGTCAGAAAGCAAAATTTCTCGAAAATCCCAACATCATCATCTAGGGTCACAAGAGGTCAAAAATCAAAATTTCCTTAGACATTTAAAAATGCAAGATCCATTGGAGGCCAAATCCCTTTCAGGACACTTCCTTTTTGATTCTGCACAAGCAGAAGGAATCTGTGCGATGGTGATGTCGTGTGTGTATGTGAAGCTGCTTGTAAACACGATATCTCAAGAGTGGTAACCATGAGTGATGTCATACTTGGCATTTAGGTACCCCTTATTGAGTAGATGATCCCTATTGTTTTTGGTGGAGGTTAAAGGTCATTTGGGGTCAGAAGAGGTCAAAAGGACGGTCAAAAACCTTGTAAACACGATATCTCAAGAAGAGTAACAGTGAGGAATGTCACACTTGGCATGTAGATTGCCCATATTGAGTAGATGATCCCTATTGTTTTGGTGGAGGTCAAATGTCATTTGGGTTCACCAGAGGTCAAATGGTAAAAACCTTGGGAATTGCTTGTAAACACGATATCTCAAGACGGACAGATGTGAGGGATCTCATACGTACCATGTGGATTGCCCATATTGAGTAGATGATCCCTATCGTTTTTGGTGAAGGGCAAAGGTCCTTTGGGGTCATGAGAGGTCAAATGGTAAAATCTTGGGAATTGCTTGTAAACACGATATCTTAAGAAGGATAAATATGAGGGTTCTCATGCTTACCACGTGGATTGCCCATATTGAGTACATGATCCCTATAGTTTTTTGTGGAGATCAAAGGTCATCGGGATCACCAGAGGTCAAAAGGTCAAAACCTTGTAAAACACTATATCTCAAGAAGGGTAACTGTGAGGGACCTCATACTTAGCATGTGGATTGCCCATATTGAGTAGGTGATCCCTATTGTTTTTGATGAAGGTCAAACGTCATTTGGGGTCACTAGAGGTCAAAAGGTCAAAACCTTGCAAAAACTATATTTCAAGAAGGGTAACTGTGAGGGATCTCATATTTAGCATGTCTATTGCCCATATTGAGTAGATGATCCCTATAACTTTTGGTGAAGATCAAAAGTCATTTGGGGTCACCAGAGGTCAAAAGGTCAAAACCTTGTCAACACTATATCTCAAGAAGGATAAATGTGAGGGATCTCACACGTGACATGTGGATTGTTTGTATTAAGTAGATGATCCGTATTATTTTTCGTGCAGGTCAAAGGTGACTTGAGGTCACAAAGCTCAAAACCTAGTAAACATATTGTAAGGAGGGTAACTATGAGGGATCTCATACTTGGCCTGTGGATTGTTTATATTTAGCTGTAGGTCATTGTGGGTGACAAGATTTCAAAAGCTTTTGACCTTATCAACATGCTATCTCAAGTAGGATAATTGTGAGAGATCCCATGCTTGTCATGTGGGTTACTCATGTTTGTTACAATATATCCATATGGCAAGGAATCACTAAGCCTTTTGGCTTTCTGGTTTGAAAATATAAATTATCGTATCCAACTTACTTGGTAACATGAGCCAAAATGACCATTCGATGACCATTGACGTCAAATTTCTATACACCTGCCAAAGAAGTTACCAAGTTACTCAATACCACAATATACACCCCAAGACTGTCAATGGATCTTCAGAAGACATAGCCTTTTATTAAAACATTTATTTTCATAAAATATCCCTAAAAAGACCCCTAGATGACAGTTGACCCCAAATCCCAGACCACCACAAGTAACTTGTTATAGGATCATCATTATGCTCAAGTTTCAGTAACATTTGCCCCAGTACGTGTCTATGGAGTACCTTAAATTTTTGTATGCTTCATCGTAACAGTGTTATATATGGCTGATTCATTCAAATGCAATAAGAATAATCAAAAGAAACTTAGACAAGTAACAATGTCATCTTATCCATAAAAACACTTACCATGCATAACACAACTTTTGTAAACAAATACGACAAGTTAAGCAACTTGCAACGAATATTATTGAAACATTATAATAGGCCATGTAGCTCTTGGAGAAGGCCTGTAACTTGTACAGTAGATCAAATGCAGAGTTGCATGTGTTGGTTAGGTTGCAATATGTACATATACGTAACACGATAGGCAATGACAGTCATGCCATTCCCCGTCTGAAGAAAGTTGCCCCGTAAAGGAAAACCTTAACATAGAAACTTGCAAATATACTTCAGATTGTTCGTTAAGGGCCTTTTACACATGTCATGTCCATGTTTTGGAGGTTCTTGACTAAATGGGATATTTTGGATTCTTCAGACGATCGATCTTGACTTTGCTGGCCTATGTAGTTGAGACAAACTTTTTACAGCACACAGTGTATAGAGAAAGCTGTAGCTTGCTTGCGAGATCAAACCATGACTGTGGGGACTAAAATCTCGCACCTGTGGAGTAAAAACTTTGCGAATGTATTCACAGATGCCAAAATCTCTCACTGTTATATTTTTTGCAGCCATGTAAGACTGCTAAGTTCAAATCTCTTGATCGAGATTTTTAGGGCTCCCTTAAGCCACAGAAAGGTGAATATTTCAATGACGTTTCTACAGCATACTGCACGTTAATCACACAAATGCACCTAGACAGAAATATAACCTAGAATGGGATGATACTAGATTTTGCTTGGATTCCATAGACTGATTTTTGCCGATGCCGCATCAATTCGGCGCTATATCAGAATGATTTTTCAGTCTCGTTTCCTGCTGCTGTATCATTATCGTTTCTTTTCTCATTCAGATTTTGCGATAGGAAATATTGAGTATGAGATTGCTTGCCTGCAAAATCTTCACTTACCAATGTCAAACGTTAGTGTAATGTAATGTGGAGTCCAGCGAGCTATAGGCCTATGAACTCCCGTACATGCACTCTGCATACAATATTGCAGTAGCTAATGTTGTATGCTCCGTTCTGGTATCACTTTTCCATTGGCGGAAATCGAGAGTATCAATACACAGTTACTTCTGTCCGATTTTTCAAAAAGGTGGAAAGTGAAATCGGGAGAGGAAATGAAAAAAGCGGATTTCCGCTAAAAGGCGGAGATTACACACCCCTGGAACTACAAAAAGTGTAAACATGATATTTTAAGGAGGATAGTTGTGAGGGATCACATACTTGGCCTGTGGATTGTTCATATATTTTTGTTTCATATTTGGTATGTAGATGGCCATATACTTAGGGTAGGTGATCTCTATTGTTTTCAGTGGAGGTGAAATGTCATTTTGGATCACAAGGTATTAAAAGTTCAAAACCTTATTAACATGATATCTCAAGTAGGATAACTGTGACTTGTGAGGGAACCCATGCTTACCATGTGGGTAATTCATGTTTTCTACAATGTATCCATATGGCAAGGAATCACTAAGCCTTTTCGCTTTCTGGTGTCTTTTTTGTTATATTTGGTGGGGTTCAAAGGTCATGTGAGGGTCAGCAGAGGTCAAATTGTTAAAACATCGTAAAATAAGTTTGAGGGATAAACCTCCTTGCAACAAAGCATCCCCATTTGGCAAGGAATCACTAAGCCTTTTGGCTTTCTGGTTGTCAGCTCAGTTTGTAGCTGTTTAAGACGTATCTTCCCATGTATCTGTCAGCTTAGAAATTTACTGTTCGGAACTGTCTTCGACCTGTCTTCGATGTTAAAATTAACATCAGCACAGATAGTTGCTGTTTGCAGCTATTTTAGACTCGTATCTGTACATTTTGTCAGCCAGATAATTATGATTATTGGGATGAAATCTGATTCAGCAGTCATGCAAGAAACTTTAAGCCAGTAGGCCAACTTTTTATGTAGTATGGCTGTGGTACAGTTCACATCTCAATGCATTCTTTACGGTCTCTATTGATCATGAATCCCACTCTTTGTGTATTGTTTTGTTGAATTGAGTGAATAATTAAACTTGGAATATGTTTTTGTCAACATTGGGAAGTGTGTCTAAATTTAGTCAAAGGAAAGGTTACTTTTTAGGGCATGATAAATTCATTACCATGGCAAAGGATAGAACAGCAATCATACCATAGCAGGAAACATTTTGATTTCATTGTTTGAAGATGTTATTGTCAGACTATAATACCAAGCTACCCCTGGAGCAGTACTCAACTATACAACTCTGTCGACATCCAGAGAGGAATGAAGATGATGCAGGATTTCTCAGTGTGACTGTTACATCTCACAACAACACCTATGTGCCTGATGCTGACCAGGCAGTAAAGGTTAGTGCCTAAAAGAGAGACATGCCTAAGACTGAATCCATATTACATTATATGTGACTCAGAAGGGTAACATACCGCTGTGCTTGGACTTCATGGATCAACAACCCGGTTTACCCTTGCTAAAATGTACAGTACTGTCAGTAGACCTAGGTGAAACTATTGAGTAGTCTACTACACATTACTCTTGTGCTTTTACAATTGAATGGAAAAATAGCGTTGTAAAAGAACAATAGTTTAAATAATGACGATATGTTAAATGAAGTTTTATAATGATTCAATAGTCTTTTGTGATTCACATTTTATACAAAACAGAAAAATGTTTTAGGTGTCTATTACTGCATACTGCTTTTTCCTTAAGGTGTAAACTGTTTAATAAATTCCCTGGTTTTCTTGCTGCAGTTTTCTATATCCCATCTTTGCACCGCCAGTAGAGTTTCTCATCAGCTCAGACTACAAAAGAATAAAGAAATAGACAGGGATGATGTCCAAGTCTTGTTGACATTTTCTCAGGCAGAAAGTACATCAACTAAAATCTTCATGAAAGCTAGGGTATGTTATAATAAGAGTAAGACACGTGTATACTCTTCAGGATTGTGTAAAACCTAATGATGTCTTTTAAACTGGGAATGATTTATTTGTGATGAAATTGATGGTTGCTTGAACACTAGTTATGACTAGTTACGACAATTCTATGAAGAGTGTTAACTGAAAAAAGACTATGGTTTTTCATTAACTTCAATCAGTGTGTGTGTGCACCTTGTGGACAACCATTTTTTTATTCCTTTCCATAGCAAAAGGACTCTGTGCGAGGATGATGACCTGAGTGTGTGTGTGTGTTTGTATGTGTGTATGTGACAATTTTAGCTTGTAAACACGGTATCTTAAAAAGGGCAGCATCACAGCGTTTCTACTACTGGTAAGAACCTCTTGTTTTGTGGATGATCCCTACTGTTTTTAGTGACGGTCAAATGTCATGTAAGGTGACCTGAGGTCAAAGGGGTAAAAAAGGTTTTTAAACATGATTTCAAGCATGAAAACATAGATTAATGTTACACTTGGCATGTGGATGGACCCTATCAATTAGATGAGCCCCATTGCTTTTTGTTGGAGGTCAAAGGTCACTTGACTTCACCAGAAGTAAAAGGTAAAATCCTTGTTAATTTGATATCTCAAGCAGGGAAGCTTTGATGAATCCCTTACTTGGAATGTGGGTGCCCTATATTGAGGGAAAGGTTCACTGTTTTTGTGGACTTCCAAGATCATTTTGGGTCATTAGAGGTCAAGTGGTGCAAACCACGAAAAGCGCTCATAAACACTACCTCATGAAGAGTATGTGTGAACACAGTTGGCATGTGGATGGTCATTATTATACTCTATAGTTTTTGTTGAAGGTTAAAGGTCACCAGAGGTCAGCAGAGGTAAAATAGTGAATTCATTGTAAACATCTCAAGAAGCAAAGCATGTATAAAACTGATATGTGGTCATGTAAGTGCTGTATACTGAACATGTACATAATCTCTCATATTTGGTGGAGATAAAAGGTCATTTGAGGTCACCAGAGGCTAAGTAGTGTAAAATCTGGAGCACATGGTATCTCAAAAAGGGAACTGTGTGAATCTCAACCTTGGCATGTGGACTTTTATATGAGATAGAGGTCAAAGATCATCTGATGTCACTGTGAAAGCCTTCTCTACATGTCTTTTATCTCAAGAAAGACAACCTGTTTGAACATCATTCTGCACTTGGCAATTGTCATGTTAGTGTGCCATATTGATTGCATAATCTGTTGCTTGTAGTGAAAGGCGAAAGTCACTTGATGTCACTAGAGATCATGAAAGCTTTGAAAAGTAAGATTTAGCAATCATGACACATTTTGATCCTGTATGAGACATGTACAGTAATTTCCCAAATTAATAGGAAGTAGTTGATTTTTGACCACATTAACATGATACCAGTCTGTTAGATCTATGCCAACAGTTCTTAAACATTCTGTGCAAAATCATAAATATAATAGTTTATGAAACACTGTCAAGTTGACAACTCAGTGCTTGACTTAGAACATTTCTGTGGTAAGCAATGACTATGCCTTTTGGCTTTCTGGTTGAAGAGTGCATGCTAATGTATCTGTTGCTTTTATAGATGGGTTTTTGAAAGACCAAGCGGTGAACAAGGTTATGTCTAATACAAAAACTTAATATGTTTAATCTACTGTATGTTATGGTTGTCAGAGCTACAATAATCTTTTGTTCCCTGTACACCTTTCACATTTACAATGTGACTCATATTAAAGTGATCACTACAAAATGGTTGTCATTAATGTTTATACTAGAAATTGCATGTACAGGACTTGAATATTTTGAAAGAGCTTGTTTTGTTATAACTGCTACAAGTATTTCACATCTTTACTCTGTGTATGCCATGTAACCCATAATACTTACATTTATTTTAAATTGAAGGCAATCTAGTCGGGGAATTCTCATATCTCACTATTAAAAGTTTCCTTTAAGTGACTGGTATTAGTTTTCTCTGTTTGGGATAAGATTTCAAATATCACAATCAGAAATGATAAAAAGGCATGATGAGTTTAATACAACCTTTGATAATTGTCATAATAAGTACAAATGTTATCCTCTCTGGTTATAATGGAATAGCTTTTGCCAGGGCAATCATGTTAAGTGCCCATGATACCGTACACCACAAAAACAATATCTGTTTTCTTGAACTGTGGGGAATGCAGGTTTTGCAAACAATACTAGCTAGAAATAACTTTGAGAATATCGGGTTAAAACACATATTTTTACAAGCTTATGATATTAAAATTTACAGCCAATAGTTGCAGTCATCCAGTCACATTGGAAATAACCTTTAACATAACATTGGAGAAAATGTTCTGTAATCCACAAAGCTAATTTTCTGGCCTGAAAAACTAATCTGGCATCTTCTATTTGTTTCTAGAAAGCAAAAGTCTGCTGAAGATCTGTATGTCTTTCTTCTCACATAGCAATTTCTTTTGCAAGTAGTTGCCAGAGATTAATAATTTATCCAACTCAATCAATCTCATTTTAACACCTTAAATGTAACCTAACTGATAGTACTAAATTTTTCTGCTTATTTCTATGACAATGTTTCTGACTTTTGAACAATGATTTAGATCTTTTAACTAACACGAAGGTTTAAAGTAAGGGGGTAATTGTTTACTCTGTGTATGCCATGTAACCCATTACACTTACATTTATTTTAAATTGAAGACGATCTAGTCAGGGAATTCTCATATCTCACTATTAAAAGTTTCCTTTAAGTGACTGGTATTAGTTTTCTCTGTTTGGGATAAAATTTCAAATATCACAATCAGAAATGATAAAAAGGCATGATGAGTTTAATACAACCTTTGATAATTGTCATAACAAGTACAAATGTTATCCTCTCTGGTTATAATGGAATAGCTTTTGCCAAGGCAATCATGTTAAGTGCCCATGATACACCACAAAAACAATATCTGTTTTCTTGAACTGTGGGGAATGCAGGTTTTGCAAACAATACTAGCTAGAAATAACTTTGAGAATATCGGGTTAAAACACATATTTTTACAAGCTTATGATATTAAAATTTACAGCCAATAGTTGCAGTCATCCAGTCACATTGGAAATAACCTTTAACATAACATTGGAGAAAATGTTCTGTAATCCACAAAGCTAATTTTCTGGCCTGAAAAACTAATCTGGCATCTTCTATTTGTTTCTAGAAAGCAAAAGTCCGCTGAAGATCTGTATGTCTTTCTTCTCACATAGCAATTTCTTTTGCAAGTAGTTGCCAGAGATTAATAATTTATCCAACTCAATCAATCTCATTTTAACACCTTAAATGTAACCTAACTGATAGTACTAAATTTTTCTGCTTATTTCTATGACAATGTTTCTGACTTTTGAACAATGATTTAGATCTTTTAACTAACACGAAGGTTTAAAGTAAGGGGGTAATTGTTTACTCTGTGTATGCCATGTAACCCATTACACTTACATTTATTTTAAATTGAAGACGATCTAGTCAGGGAATTCTCATATCTCACTATTAAAAATTTCCTCTAAGTGACTGGTATAAGTTTTCTCTGTTTGGGATAAAATTTCAAATATCACAATCAGAAATGATAAAAAGGCATGATGAGTTTAATACAACCTTTGATAATTGTCATAACAAGTACAAATGTTATCCTCTCTGGTTATAATGGAATAGCTTTTGCCAAGGCAATCATGTTAAGTGCCCATGATACACCACAAAAACAATATCTGTTTTCTTGAACTGTGGGGAATGCAGGTTTTGCAAACAATACTAGCTAGAAATAACTTTGAGAATATCGGGTTAAAACACATATTTTTACAAGCTTATGATATTAAAATTTACAGCCAATAGTTGCAGTCATCCAGTCACATTGGAAATAACCTTTAACATAACATTGGAGAAAATGTTCTGTAATCCACAAAGCTAATTTTCTGGCCTGAAAAACTAATCTGGCATCTTCTATTTGTTTCTAGAAAGCAAAAGTCTGCTGAAGATCTGTATGTCTTTCTTCTCACATAGCAATTTCTTTTGCAAGTAGTTGCCAGAGATTAATAATTTATCCAACTCAATCAATCTCATTTTAACACCTTAAATGTAACCTAACTGATAGTACTAAATTTTTCTGCTTATTTCTATGACAATGTTTCTGACTTTTGAACAATGATTTAGATCTTTTAACTAACACGAAGGTTTAAAGTAAGGGGGTAATTGTTTACTCTGTGTATGCCATGTAAACCCATTACACTTACATTTATTTTAAATTGAAGACGATCTAGTCAGGGAATTCTCATATCTCACTATTAAAAAATTTCCTCTAAGTGACTGGTATAAGTTTTCTCTGTTTGGGATAAAATTTTCAAATATCACAATCAGAAATGATAAAAAGGCATGATGAGTTTAATACAACCTTTGATAATTGTCATAACAAGTACAAATGTTATCCTCTCTGGTTATAATGGAATAGCTTTTGCCAAGGCAATCATGTTAGTGCCCATGATACACCACAAAAACAATATCTGTTTTCTTGAACTGTGGGGAATGCAGGTTTTGCAAACAATACTAGCTAGAAATAACTTTGAGAATATCGGGTTAAAACACATATTTTTACAAGCTTATGATATTAAAATTTACAGCCAATAGTTGCAGTCATCCAGTCACATTGGAAATAACCTTTAACATAACATTGGAGAAAATGTTCTGTAATCCACAAAGCTAATTTTCTGGCCTGAAAAACTAATCTGGCATCTTCTATTTGTTTCTAGAAAGCAAAAGTCTGCTGAAGATCTGTATGTCTTTCTTCTCACATAGCAATTTCTTTTGCAAGTAGTTGCCAGAGATTAATAATTTATCCAACTCAATCAATCTCATTTTAACACCTTAAATGTAACCTAACTGATAGTACTAAATTTTTCTGCTTATTTCTATGACAATGTTTCTGACTTTTGAACAATGATTTAGATCTTTTAACTAACACGAAGGTTTAAAGTAAGGGGGTAATTGTTTACTCTGTGTATGCCATGTAACCCATTACACTTACATTTATTTTAAATTGAAGGCAATCTAGTCGGGGAATTCTCATATCTCACTATTAAAAGTTTCCTTTAAGTGACTGGTATTAGTTTTCTCTGTTTGGGATAAGATTTCAAATATCACAATCAGAAATGATAAAAAGGCATGATGAGTTTAATACAACCTTTGATAATTGTCGTAACAAGTACAAATGTTATCCTCTCTGGTTATAATGGAATAGCTTTTGCCAAGGCAATCATGTTAAGTGCCCATGATACACCACAAAAACAATATCTGTTTTCTTGAACTGTGGGGAATGCAGGTTTTGCGAACAATATTAGCTAGAAATAACTTTGAGAATATCGGGTTAAAACACATATTTTTACAAGCTTATGATATTAAAATTTACAGCCAATAGTTGCAGTCATCCAGTCACATTGGAAATAACCTTTAACATTACATTGGAGAAAATGTTCTGTAATACACAAAGCTAATTTTCTGGCCTGAAAAACTAATCTGGCATCTTCTATTTGTTTCTAGAAAGCAAAAGTCTGCTGAAGATCTGTATGTCTTTCTTCTCACATAGCAATTTCTTTTGCAAGTAGTTGCCAGAGATTAATAATTTATCCAACTCAATCAATCTCATTTTAACACCTTAAATGAAACCTAACTGATAGTACTAAATTTTTCTGCTTATTTCTATGACAATGTTTCTGACTTTTGAACAATGATTTAGATCTTTTAACTAACACGAAGGTTTAAAGTAAGGGGGTAATTGTTTACTCTGTGTATGCCATGTAACCCATTACACTTACATTTATTTTAAATTGAAGACGATCTAGTCAGGGAATTCTCATATCTCACTATTAAAAATTTCCTCTAAGTGACTGGTATAAGTTTTCTCTGTTTGGGATAAAATTTCAAATATCACAATCAGAAATGATAAAAAGGCATGATGAGTTTAATACAACCTTTGATAATTGTCATAACAAGTACAAATGTTATCCTCTCTGGTTATAATGGAATAGCTTTTGCCAAGGCAATCATGTTAAGTGCCCATGATACACCACAAAAACAATATCTGTTTTCTTGAACTGTGGGGAATGCAGGTTTTGCAAACAATACTAGCTAGAAATAACTTTGAGAATATCGGGTTAAAACACATATTTTTACAAGCTTATGATATTAAAATTTACAGCCAATAGTTGCAGTCATCCAGTCACATTGGAAATAACCTTTAACATAACATTGGAGAAAATGTTCTGTAATCCACAAAGCTAATTTTCTGGCCTGAAAAACTAATCTGGCATCTTCTATTTGTTTCTAGAAAGCAAAAGTCTGCTGAAGATCTGTATGTCTTTCTTCTCACATAGCAATTTCTTTTGCAAGTAGTTGCCAGAGATTAATAATTTATCCAACTCAATCAATCTCATTTTAACACCTTAAATGTAACCTAACTGATAGTACTAAATTTTTCTGCTTATTTCTATGACAATGTTTCTGACTTTTGAACAATGATTTAGATCTTTTAACTAACACGAAGGTTTAAAGTAAGGGGGAAATTGTATTTTTTGTCACATTTAAAGGGGGAACAATTTTACAGCTTTCTTAGCAGGTACAACATTTAGAACACATTTTTCCAAGCATTGTGATACCATTAACAACTAATATAACTCAATATCTAATTTAACACAAATTTTTCAAAAAAATTTCGGAAACTCACTAAACGCCACTCCGTAGGCAGTCATGATACTGTGTTATTACCCACAATGCAGCAATGGAACTGTGATGTCACACATGCACCTTGCCGCGGGTTGTACAACAACTGCTTGTGTAGTTTGTATACGCACACACCTACAGTATTCACGGTAACATCAAAACTATCTTTAATTTTCAAAAAATGCAACGGTTAAATTTGCCATTAAAATCCAGAAATCTTTACATTACTTTCTAAAATCATTATACAGCCTTCTTCTAACTTGATACTACGATTTTTAACCAGTTAAAAACTGCAAGAAAATCCTTCACCCTACACTTAAGTGCAGCTCAAAATCCCTGTTAACTCTATGATATGGCATACCACAGGCATGCATAGTACTGACCACTGCACTGCATTGCCGTAGTCTGAAGGGATTCGATCACACTTGTCAAAAAATTTTAGATTTTTCTAAACTCTCAACACCCAATCTGACAATAAAAGTTCTAAAATTCAAAGCAAAATATTCTAACAATACACAGAAGTCTCTTACCAGACCAAATGCGTCTGATTGAAACTTACTCAACCAAAAAGAAATTCTGTGCCTGTTACTGATAGCTCGAGGGAGCTATGATGGGAAATCAACTCATCGCAGAGAATGGTTTATAGGCTTGCTTCTGGTAGACTCAAATACAATTGTCGACTGACATTTCAAGGTGCTGCTGAAAGTATGCGGCCATTACTCCACCAAATATGCAATAATCGATGTCATACTTCACATTGTCTAGGCAAAATCCTCATTTTATGCACTTAATCTGACAGTATAATATAAAGACTTTTGTCTTGAACGAATGCCAGGCCTTAGCAAATAGGTATAGGTTTTTTAAGGAGAATAGTGTTTCCATAAGTTAGACAAAAATTTCCCTCAGTGGATCTGAATTTCTTTAAGTTTTCATGACTACTACCGAAGAGTTGAATCTCTTAATGTTCCCATGGTATCATAAGAGTAAAAACAGATAATCATCACTGACGTATAGAAATCTTTATGAAGAACTATCCAAACACTGCATGAACACAGCCCTTCAGCGTGACACCATATGGGCTCTAAAAATGGAACCACTTAAAGAGTTTTTTTTTCATAGCATCCCCTTGCAATACTACGAAAAATAAATGGGCAAGAACTACTTAGTATTTTTAGCTGTGGGGCATAAAAAATCCCACAGAAATTTTTTTATAATTTAAAATACATTAATTTGAAATTTTGAACCGCCACTTGGAAAAACTAAAACTTTAAATCTATTTGAGTCGGCAACATTTTGCCCTGCAAATTGTGAGGTGCGCTTTTTACGTCAGCAATCAGCTGATGTCTAGTTGTCTTCTTTCAAATATGTCTGTGCACGTGCCAGCAAGCGAGGGAAATTTGAACTATATTCTTAATAAAGGTTTCATGTAAGGTCCACCAGGTAAAGATTATCTGTAGTATTTATATGTATACTACACATATTTAAAGGGTCAAATGGCCACTATTGTTCCCCTTTAAGTTGCTCTTTGTTCGATACTCTTTAATAAACTAAACATCAGAAATTAAATATATTAGATAATTGCACAACTTGCTTTCTGCAAGTATTCATGAGTAAACCACAGAAGTACAGTATTTCATTTGTATTGAAATTGTTCAAGGATCACAATTTAAGGATCATTACTTATGTATCAGCCTTTTGGGATGTTTTCAAATATGTGAAGGTGATTAATTACATCTGCATTTGCAATGCAGCAAATATGTTCATAGGTTTCAGTTAATTGAAAGCATAGCAGAACCTTCTATAATGATTCAGTTTGTGGACAAAGTACTTTACTGTTACCCAAGAATTTGTTAAATTGATGAAGCATGATTCATTAATACCAATCAAAGCTAGGCAGGCTGGTATGGAAGGGTGAACAGATAAGTTTCTCTATAACAAATTTTTTACAGTCAAAAGACATAGAATATTATTCCATCATTTTCAGATAAAAGATTTGATGATTTCACAAGAAAGTGAAGACTTCCTGATTGGCTCTGTGTCCACAGGTAAGCAGTTAACATCCTATTCAGTTCTGAAAGTTATCTGTGGTAACCTTAACTATACCCCAATAATATGGCAATCCTAATTTAACTATGTATTTCAATTTTCACAGCTTTTGAGCCATATGACGAACTGAAAGCAAACATCTCATCCATGCTTGAAAACTATGACTGCATTCAACTTGCTACCTACTTTGACCTCACTCCAGCAGAGGCAGAGAGAGTAAAGACTGATGCATCACCAGGGAGAATATTGATGAAAATCTTAGATGAAAGGGAAATGATCATGCCACGGAAAATGTTTGGCTTATATCAGGGGTTGAAAGTATGTCACCTAGACAAAATAGCGCGACTAGTATTTGAATACATTGAGAAGGACTCAAATGAGACTCAGCAAGAAAAACATAAAAACGAGAAGGACAAATGTGCTAAAGGTAAAAACCAACATTTTCTAAATAAGTTTTGGCTTTTATAAGACAGGTCATATATGTCAGTATGCAGAGGTTGGTGATTTTGGTGTGAGAGTTAATGAAAAGCAGAACTGAAAGGAACCCTGAATTTGTCTTTCAAGTTATGGAATAATTCAGTCATCTAAAAATTTTGGTGAAATTTTGATTGGAAACTTTTGTGCAATTCTGGAGATACCTGTAGATGGGGTTATGACATTTGCCCCAAAGTGAACTTGCAGCTCTCTTGAGAGCTGCCAACCTTTCATACAGATGAAGTGTGTTTTGTTTGGGATCTGTTTACTAGCTGCGAATGAGTGAGTGGCATGAATTTGCTTACAGAGTATCTGAAGTGTGCAAAAATTGTATTCTCTTGTTTATTTACCTTACAAAGCGCGAGGTTTTGTGGATATACATGTAGGTCAATTTAAGTTTTTTTCGGTTTTGATGATAAGAGAAATCTATGCATTCATGATGGCGTGTGTGTGTATGTGTGTGTGTGTGTTTGTGAAGCTTAGCTCGTTAACACGATATCTCAAGAAGGGAAAATCTGACAGTTCTCTAACTTGGTACATAGATGCCCCATGTTAAGAGGAAGAACCTTATTGTTTTTGGTGGAGGTCAAAGGTCATCTGGGGTCACCAGGGGTCAAAATCTGAAACCTTGTTTACATGATATCTCAAGGTAGAAAGCTTGGATGAATTTCATACTCACTATGGAGATGCCTTATGGTGAGAGAAAGAATCCTGTTGTTTTTGGTGCGGGTCAAAGGTCATTTGGGGTCACCGGTGGTCGAACTCTGAAAATCTTGTTAACACAATATCTCGTTATAGGAATCTTGGATAAATATCATGCTTAGTATTTAGATGTGTCATGGTAAGGCAAAGACTCCTGTTGTTTTTGGTGGAGGTCAAAGGCCATCTGGGGTCAGGTGGCATCAAACCCTGAAAACCTTGTTAACATGATATCTCGAGACAGGTTAACTTGGATTAATTTCATACGTTGTATGTAGATGCCTTATGGTGTGGGGAAGAACCCTATTGTTTTTGGTGGAGGTCAAAGATCATCTCGGGTCACCAGGGGCCAGATCCTGCAAACCTTGTTAACACGATATCTCAAGGTAGGAAACTTGAATAAATTTTATACTGAATGTGTAGATGCCTTATACTGAGGGAAGAACCCTGTTGTTTTTGGTGGGGGTCAAAGGTCATCTAGTTTCACTGGTGCATGGTTAAACCCTGAAAATCATGTTAACACGATATCTCGAGATAGGAAGCTTGGATAAATGATGCTTTTCATAATTTGTATATAAATTTTTCATGTTGAGAGGAGACCCCTGTTGTTTTTGGTAGAGGTCACAACTCATTTAAGGTCATCAGAGGTCAAAAACTGAAACTTTGTAGACATGACATGACATTTTAAGAAAGGAAGCACAGACAAATCCATTCTAAGACATGTTTTCTTTTTATTTTCTTTTTTTTGTTTTTCAAGTTTTGGTGGGGTTCAAAGGTCATGTGAGGTCAGCAGGGGTCCAATTGTGAACACATAAAAATGATGTAGTACAGAAGTATAAATTTGACGGATGAACCCTGGTGTAACAAAGCACCCTCCCTTTTGGCAAGGAATCACTAAGCCTTTGGGTTTTCTGGTTTTGATTGTATATTGAAAAGAATTAACACTTTGAGTAAGCAAGATGGAATCACGTACTTCGTGATCACATGTAACCTTTGGTAGAGTCAACTGTAAACAGTTAAATAGAAAACTTTTCTGCTTCAATTGAAGCGTATGCAATTGGACTACAAATCAAGAACAAAATTACAGTAGAAAGTCGGAAGTAGGTTCAAAGGGTGAACCATTTTCTCTACTTAGTACAAAGCCAAACATGTTCATATCAGTTATGTATTAATTCAATCAATACAATCTTGTCAATTTATTTCTACTTTATCAGGAAATCCTGAAAATGCTTCAGTTTCACAACGACCATTACAAAGACGGCAGGTAATCAATAAATTTATTTTGGCTGGAATTAAATGCTTTGTGATACACCTGTTTTAGCAAAGACACATCACGAACCACTTTTAATACCCAAATGACTGGGACTCTTGGATCATTAAATCTTAAATCCCATCCCCATTATTGATTTGTGCTGAAACAAGCTTACATGTAAGCTTAAGTTACATGTAAGCTTAAGTTACATTTTCATATAATATGCGAGTTCTCTAGGTCAACAGCACACTAACATGTCGCTGGCAGTCCGATTAACCATATGCTGCACCTCTGCAACATTCTCCATCTATCCCGAGAGTTGTTATCTTTACTTTAATCTGTTGGGCAAACAAACTGCCAGGGCACTATTGACCTCAACTTCTTTCCTTATCAACAAGTTGTAAGAATAACTTGCAAGCTCTCCATTGTTTGAGATTGTACATGCAACACTACACAACTGACTGGTGGTCTAATAATCTAAGTCAGAAAACCATCCAGACAGGCATAGAACGGAATTGAAAGTTTTTAGGAGATGCAGGGTAGTACATGGGGAAACTTGCGGCATATAATATGCCAGGTTGCTTGGTCTACAGCAAACTAAACGGATTACAGAATACTATGTTGTTACCAAAATGGCTTCACATGGCCACATAGGAAAGTGACTGCATCTATTGTGCTTTGTTTGTGTTGTGTAGGCCTATGACATGCCCAGAAGTACTGAAATGTGTGAGTATCACTGAGTTTGAAAAGTAGAAGAAAATAAAAGAAAGGTCCATTTCTGTGCTTGTGTGGATGCAGACATAGTGATCAAACATCATTTTGTATAATGTATTTGAAATGATACTTTCGTTTTGTTTCTCCGACTTCTGGTGACTGTCCTCATTGAAAAAAAACAAAGCCTTGTGGGTGTGAAAGCTTTAGCTGCAGTAAAGGCTTATGATGTAATATATACCCAACTTGCGTGATTACTCATAACCAAACAAAATACTCCATAAAAAAAAAGCAGTCACCAGTTGGGTCTTAAAGCCACCCAGCACAGAAATTCTTGAGAAGAAGGCATGCACTGAAACAATACCAGAAATACTTTGTGCCCATTGTACACATTTGTCTAGAAATTTGAAAGCATAAACATGGTCAGTATGAAATGAGTCTCAAATTGTCTATACAACTATTCAGTGGTCATTGCTTATCATCATGGAAGAATACTGTTTATGCTAAAGAATGAAATCATTGAAATTTACTCAAAAAATAATTTTTGTGACAAGGTCTTACTATACTTCGACATTATAATATTTGGCAAGGGCTAGATTTGATGTTTGAAATTGGAGGGAAGGGGGGAACTGGGTCAGACAACCAAAAGGGCGAAGTGCTTCCCTAATGGTGTGGGGTCAAGGGGAGCTCTGGGAGCTCCCTGCCTCAGGGACCTCTGGGTATTTACAAAATTGTAGGATTAAAATGAATGCATTTCAGCTTCAAGAACAAATGACATTAGGTCACGGGCACTTGGCTGATCACAAAAACCAGTTTGAATTTTTTCAGTTATATTGTTACTCAATATGACTAACATTTAGCCAGGATTGATACATACAGAGGGCTTGAGAAGAAGGGTAGGACAGATTATTTTGAGGGCTTCTCTGAGCTTTGAAACAGTAATTTTCAGAATGGGAGATCTAGCACTCAGAGTGACGCATGCTTCCAAGCGCTGAAGAAATATCTCACTTTCCCTGCCTTACAACTTGCATCCAAGCAATCTTTAAAAAGTCGGTAAATTTACACAGATCGATGGGATAAAATTTTGCTTTATAAAATTTCTGTGGAGAGGGAATCTGCCCCCTCCGCTGCGCACGGCCATGGGGCAATGGTGGTTATAATGAAAATGAAAGAGTTTGATGGAAGCAATGACAAGCAAGATGTTCTACAGAACAGTGGCGCCGCCAGGGTTTGGTGTTTGGGGGGGCACCACAGATGACGTCCAAATGCCACCTCAGTTTTCCCCCAGGTCTGCATAAATTGTACCTATTTATGGGTACCTGCGATAGTATACAGCAGTGATAATCTTTCCTTTGTCACTTCATAAAGGTGCTGACCTTGGGGAGGGGGTGTCCCCTCCCCTTTGAGAAAATTTTGTTAATTTAAGGTTGCTTAGATGCAAAATGGTGCTATCTTTGGGATATTTTTTGAACTGATCTTATATGGCTGGAAAATATCCATAATTTAAATGAATTCTAAGTTTTGGTTAAGCAAAAGAGGAGAGTATGGTTAGGTGAAAGAGGAGAGTATGCGTACCTGCGGCAGTATACAGCAGTGATAATCTTTCCTTTGTCACTTCATAAAGGTGCTGACCTGGGTGAGGGGTCTAAAGGGAGGGGGTTCCCCCTCCCCTTTGAGAAAATTTTGTTAATTTAAGGTTGCTTAGATGCAAAATGGTGCTATCTTTGGGATACGTTTGGAACTGATCATATGTGGCTGGAAAATATGCAGACATTAGTGAATTCTAATTTCTGGTAAGGTGAAAGAGGAGAGTATGTTGTCCAACAGAAGGGTATGTTGTCAGCAAACCTCCTGAAGTCCCACTTTTGGTTACTTTAATTAATGCCTTCTATTCGGGGAAGTTTTTACTTAAAAATACGTGCGTTGAGTCCACGGAAACATTCTTGGACTGTTACGAAAATTTTCCTTTGCTTCATTGTGCATTATGAAAGGGTATTTCTAAGGCTGGCAGGCAGCGGTATAGGGCCTCCTGGAAGCTCTGGATTAATTATATGAAATGGGACACTGACATGATGCTTATTACCTGACATCCAAATGATACTATAGAGTATGATGCCGAACACTTTGCAACTGTCGTATGTTTACTAAGTTTGAACGAAAACCCAGACGAACACGTTCTAGGTAAAGCAAAAGGTGTGTAGGACTAAAAAGCGCATTTCAAAATGCTTTTTCGTCGTAAGTGTATTAACAATCGCCATCTATAGGCCTACCGGTAATGGCTGCATTTGAAAAAAATGTATAACCGACGGCAATTACGTACTTTCAACCTTCCAGATCATGCTACAAATTAGACTGAAAGATCCCATAGGCCTACAGAGGTTGGAGATGTACTTATGTTCCTCGGAAAAGTGTGATCAGAGTAGTTGCATGTTTTATAACCTTAATAATGGCCATAAGATGGGGTGCAAACCGTGACGAATGCGCGCGAAGCGCGCCGAAATTTTTCATTAAATAAGATTACAATGACAAAACCTGCATTCATAATCCTCTGCATCGAAACACTTTCAATTCCTCAACAAACCTATATGCCAATCACAAAGCCAATCTTTTACTGAGAATTCGTAAACAGCCTTCAACTATTGTTACTGTGCTTCTACGAGAGTTGCTACCGGAAATTATTGACAATAAGGATATCACTGAGGTAAGGTTTGAAGCGCGCGGAAATTTTGATAGTTTGCGAAAGATTTGGGATAAATCTGATAGTTTGAGAACCATTTGTGATTGAAAATGATAACCACAGATCCATCACTCTGCTGAAAACACACCTCACCCTACCCCCTACGGAAATCTATAGCTTAAACGCCTCTTGAGATCATTTTAAAATTTTAAAAAAAATTTTTCTGAAATCGATTGGGGGGCACGCGCCCCCCATGCCCCCCGTGCCGGCGCCACTGCTACAGAAAGTAATTCCGAATCCCAAAACAATATCTTAAACGGGTGCGCGCGCAGCGCGCCGAAGAAACAGCGTTGTTTGAGACATTTACTGGTAACCTATTGTTTTTATTTTTAATTGCAGTGTAGTTCATTACATAAACAATTCTGCTTTCCCCATGTATCTGCTCTTTCCATATAGTAGGATGTATGAACCTATATCTTGCTCTATGGTTCTTTCGTTCATCATTCATTTTCGTTGATGGTCTGGGGCAAGTGCCCATGAAGTTTTCTTATTACTGTGAAAATAAGGTAGTGTCGATTTTGAAGGTTATAGAGTATATGACACTATATCAATGAAATGTTTTTATGGGTAGTTTTTACATGGACATGGCCAGGGGCGTCAGCAGTTAAAGTGCCAGGAAAGTCATTTTCATTGAAGCCTGCATCATGATCATGGGAAGCTGTGGCCCGCGAAGCCTTTGGCTGGGGATTGAGGGTCCTCAAGGAGTCAATTATCTTAAATTTGACGGCTTTTGCAGCCATTCTGCACCATTTCTAGAGAAAACCATGTTATCCCCCAGGTGGAATTTGAAATGCTAATGAAGTATTTTCTTATGATTGTTGCAAATTTAAGATAGTAACCGTCAGTCAATTTGATGAAGTTGGTGGTAGTTGGTGAGGAAAGTGAACAGCGGGAGGTAGCGAGGGTTTTGGAAATAGCACTTTACTCAAGTTGTTCTACAGGAAGTAATGACAAAGGCAATTCCACCAAAGATTTCTAATGCACAGCAGTATAGGAGTACTAATGAGATATCAATTTATATTAGGCTCAGGCGAAGCATGCCGAAAACTTCATCGAGAATTGCGATTCCCTATACATGGTTAGGTTTTTGGATTTTGTTTGCAAGGACCATGGTGCATTTGACGATGTGCAGTAATACTTTCATTGACCCTTATTTCAGAGCTTGGAGTCACAATAGTGTAGGGAGTAGGAGATGCTCATGCTGTGGAAGATATGTTACTGTGCCTGACAAAATTTTCAACCGAAGTACTCAGTTTTCTCTTGGGGTGCATGCTAAGCCTGAAGCCTGTAGTTTTTAATTTAAATGTTTTCCTTCATTTAAATTTGCAAAATTTAACATTAATAGGCTATTAAAAAGCTTCATAATTTTTCTGGTCTCACTTTCTTTTGCTAATTTTTTTATTATTTTTTTTATTTTTTTAAGCTCTGGACAAAAGTGGAGGGAAAGTGCCTCCCTTGCTCCCCGTAACCCCACCTATGATATTTGGATTGCACATCGATAAAGTTTGACGTACACACATGATTAAAGTTTGAAGGGTTAAAATGTTTGCAGGTGCTGTAACAGATTTGTGTCAGACAAAGTGCACTGGTTTCGTGTTTGCCGTACTGTCAAATTCTAGTACTACTCTGAACAGTAACATTCTCTGGACTAAGCCATGGTGCTATCAAATGCTTTGTTACAAGTTATATCTTTCTCATTCTCAGAATCCACGCTCTCGAATTGATAAGTCAGTGCAAACAACCGTCACTGCTACTAGCTTATCTTCTGATTCTGTACTTAAAATGCTTAATCAAGAACAATGTCTTGATGAAGACAGAACATCAGACACTTTAAGCATCACCCATCGTCCATATACAACCCTGAAATGGATGAAAGAGCATCTTGGTAAATATATTTTAAAACTCTCTTACCACAATCTGTAAATCTATTGTAGTAAATGTGTCCTCTAGCAGCCATACTGCAACAGCTCTCCTAGGGATTTTGCAAGATGTGAAAATTGCTCGTAATTTGGTTTATTACAAATTCATGTTTGACTATGGTTATATATAGTGAGTTGCCACCGAAGTCCAGTTGTGGTCCCCTTGTTGTGAGCACCATCCTTTGCTCTTACAGGCAAATGAAGTGTGTAACATAAATGTTTTAAGGGGATGTCATGCACATCATTTAACTTTTATTTATGGGAATAGATTTTTCTTAAAAGTAGAAGTAAGAATTGTGGAATATTGTTAGTCTTAGATGCTTGTTACGGTGGAATTCTCTTTACGTAAACACAAACTGTTACTTGTTGCTGATGTAGAAAGCAGAACAAATTAGTGAAAAGATTGATATAAACCTCCAGTATCCTTTTAAGAGACATCAATCATGTTAAATTACTTTTAAGCCATTTAACAAACTAGAAAATAGACAAACTAATGAAACACATGTTGCCAATAATAGTCTGTGAAAAAATAAATGTCATACCTGCCTATTGGGTGGAACAAGCATTATATACATTAAACATAGCCAGTTCCCATCAAAACCCATCAAATATAGACCATTTTAACTGGCAATTACTCATTTTGCACCTACATCATGAATAAACATGAGCTACATGTACAAATTTGTGATGTAGAAAGAGGGACTCATGATGTAAGTCTTATATTATCCTTTCTTTCGCCTTCATTCAAAAGACAGTTGTAATGTTGGTATGCCCTCAGGAGTTAATTTTGAATGTATCTGCTCACTACATTGAACACTAAACTTGAGACTTGAGTAATTAACAGATAAGTTGCAAAGGATTTACAAAATGCAGACACTGTGCAACACACAACACCATACTTTTTGTACAGCAATTTTGAAATCTCAGAAATGGTCAAACTTTGAAGAAGTGTGTCTTGTGAACAGTGATACAGTATGTAGATTTCAAGAGATTCCTGTCAAGGGATCCTAATCTGTCATCTGTCACTTAAAAGTAAACATTTGGTTACATGTCCACGTACCTGTAATATTAGTAAACTCCCCCCCCCCCCTCCACCCCTCCCCCCAAAAAGAACCAAAGCAAAAACAAATAGGACTACATACTTCTACAAAACCTCATTTAACAGCAGTATTTCAATATTGTGAATGTAGTAAAAGCACATCAATGTGTCATTTATTGACTGAAACAAGCTTTTGGTGAAAACTCAAAAAGGGATCTAATTGTATTTCCTGTTTGTATAAACTTTAGTCTGCAATTGCTCCATTATATTATATTATTTTACTATTCACCCACAGGTATCATGAGATACATGTTACCAATGTTTGTAGATGGAATTCTGCAAACTCAAAGAGGAGTCTTTACGGTAAGTGAAATTTCATTCACTTTACATTTTCTTATTTCTTTTCCATTTGAAAGCAACTTTCAACAGAAAGGTAAGGTATATAGACAAAGTACCCTACGAATTTACCTTGTCATTCTTCATACATATCAGTAATAAAGATTGTACATAGCTCTTTGTAACGTTTATGTTTACTTTGAAAATAACCTTTTTCATTTTGTCCATAGATCACCACTCTTTACTGTAAATAATGTTTTTGTGTTTTCGCTTTGTCGTACTTATTTGTTTTTAGTGTCATAGTTAAGTTGAAGAAAAGATCATTTTCATAGTACGTTTTGGGGTTGCCTCAAACATTTTGCTGAAATTTTGGATGATAGCTGATTTAAGGATTGATAGTAGGAGAAAGTTGTAATAAAGGATGTAACAGTTAGCCAGGTTGGCAAGTTATTAAAGTTTACAAGTCCCACACTTGGGAATACTAAATTGTAAATTACCCTGGGGAAAGACAGGACACAGTTACAAGTAAGTTGTCATTCATGAAGGTAAATATGCGAAGGCTTCTAATATGCAATTTGTATGTTCTGAAAAATCAAACAAGTTGTGATGAGGTATTAAAACATTTGATAAGCTCAGCTGTCTTCAGTTTGTTGCAGATAGACCTGTTAAACATGCATTTATGTCTCAATATACCTGACTTCATGTGACTTATAACTACATTTGTAATAAATGTATTCTAGAAATAACAAAATCACTAATCAATTCCAGATGTCTTCCATGTAACACTGCCATTAGGGTGACCACCTTACTGAGCAAGACTAGCAAAAAATATTTGACTTATTCTAAATTGTCATTACGTACCTGGACACATTTAAACCTTGAAAACTTCCGCATGTCTTGCAGCTCCCCCGAGTGTTCAAGAACTGAAGACATCTTCATTGAGCTATTAAAATGAACACCTGCAAGGTCAACGTGAAAAGGATGTACCATTTTTATGCTCCCGTTCACCTCAAAACAGCATTTCTTCGGAGAATGATACACCTGTGGAAAGGGAATTTGGCATTAAATTCAATTTTACTTCAGTGTGATGAAAGGATACCAACTGGGAGCATAATGTGGAAGACAAAAACTTGAAGAACTAAAAATTAAAGAGCTAGAAGGAGGAAGGGAGTGACTGTAACTGAAAAACTGGACCAACTAAGGCAGTCTCTGGATTTAGATAAATCAGATGCTTCAGCACTGATGTAGGAAGTAACGCAGAGTAGGTCAGAGTATACAGAAGAAACAACACATTCATCTGAGCAACTAAAACTCAACATGCATGAACTAAATGCAAGTAGATCACAGTCCACTAAATAGATGGGAAGTCTAAGAGAACAACTACAGGAGACCAGCTCATCACAAGACTTTAAAAGAACAAAGTCAAGAGTAAAGATAGCAAGGTACCCTTACTAATGAAAATGCTCAGGGTAAAGAAGAGTTTACCAAACACATAAGAGCCCTAACAAGCGAAATACAAGCAAGCACTGGACTTAACTGATATAAAATCTACAAAAACCATAAAGAAATTAACAGTGCAACTAGGACAATCTCAACCATGACTACAAAAGACATTAATTAGATGGACAGAGGAATTAAGATGGATCAAGCAATGTATGTGTAGCCTATGGTCAGTCTAGTATAAGGATCGTTAACCGGGACGTCTTCTGTCATACTAAAAGCTGACACAACTGAGTAAAACCAGGTTTTTAGCCAGCATCAATGCAGTGGGAGTATCAGGGTAACTTTTTTTGAGGGGCTAATTTTTTCAATGATCCATCATAGGGTTCTGGTATTAAAAACCAACATGGAGATGAAAATATTGGGGAGGGGGTTGGGTGAACAAATTGGGGGTAATAATTGTAAAATAAGGATTCGTTATTTGCCATTTATATAAAAATGATTAAACAAGCAGTACAATTTAAATTGTAGCCATATTCTAAAAGCCTTAACCCAAAGTAACCCACAAATTAAGACACAAGGACAAAACAACTACTTGAACCAAACCAGTCCAAAATCAAAGTATGCTGAAAGTTAATACATGAAACAAAATTGTTAGAACTTGAAATGAAAACCAGCACATAAAAGAGTGAGAATGTCCCAGCTACTTATCAAAAACAACATTTAAAGACAACAAGTCTTAATTTTACATTTTAAAGAGGCAAGTGAAGTATAGTGTTTCTAGGTGGAAGGAAGTGTTTCTGGGTGGAAGGAATTCCAAAGGCTCAAAGCGGTGGATGAAAACTTTCTAGTGACTAGCGTTCACATAAATTTGCTCTGTGATGGTGACAGTAAAAGTATTAGACTGCCTTTACATTACGAATAACCACATGAATACGTAATGTACTAAGCTAAACGATACAGCATTATGGAGTAATGCAATGAATTGCCTTAGATAACGTTAGGAGTAAAACTTTAAATTTAATGCCATAAAAAAGTAAAAACTGGCAAGTGAAGATGGTGAAGTGCTGAAAAGATGAAGCAGTAACTAGGGAACATGCAAATAAACTGTTGCAATAGTCATCAAGACGTCTTAAAACAAGAGCATGAACAGTACTTTTAGCCATATGTTTCCGATTAGTTTTAATATTATGAAGATGATACAAAATACAGTTTCTATGAACACTCAAAGGGAAATTCTCATCAAACCAGCATGAAATATTTTTAACAACTTGTGAGGTACTTAGAGATAAATCTGAGAAACTCATACCATACCTTGTTGCTGCCTGGTGCCTGTGCTTGGAAAAATCAGTTTTATCATCAGTAAGAGCAAGTCATCATTCAGCCTCCAACATTTTGCAATACATCATTGCCAGGGTGTACTCAGGAAATACTGGGGTAAAGGCCACATCCCCCTAACCCAAAGTTTACTGTAACAAGGTTTGCGTCAAAAGTTTCCATTTTTTTTTTTTACAGTACAACATAAACCGATATCAACACGTATAGACAGGCACGCAAACAGCATTTCGATTGAATCTGTACATACTGCACTAGACCTGTGACGGCCTGCAGTGAACGGAAAAATCCTCGGCACTATTTGAGCAAAGTTCAGGGCCGTAGCCTCCGTGGGCGAGGGAGCAACTCCCCCTGAGATTTCCAAACCTGGAATGAAAAATGGGCTCGTGGATAAAAAATACTTAAAATGCTTAAAATCGATTCTACTGACTATATTTTTAAGGTCTCAGGACCTAGGAAATCGAATTTATAAATGCTACTTTTTCCTGGGGAGGTTCTGAACCCTCGCCTCAGACGGGATCTTGTGCGAGTAATTTGCAACGACGAGCGAACCTCCTTCCTCATGCATGAATCATGCATGCATACAGCACAACTGAAACCCACATGCTAAAGATCTTTATGAATGTTTCTCGCACTTTGTCTCACCATGGTTATGAGTAAATGGCATATAGTTACCTTCTAAAATCAATGCCCATGAATACCGCATCGCCCCCCCCCCCCAAAAAAAAAAACCAAAATTGCAAAAAAGTGGCTAAATATGATCAGTTCGAAGCTTTGCCAAAGGCAGCACCTATAAGCACCTATAAGCGACCTAACACAAATGTCACGTCCTATGTTTGACCCCTACTCATAGACCTTCAATGTGACAGTGGATGACGAAGAAAGGATCCGCTTGGGTGCCAACCATCCTAGGTAAGCCACTAGACGCTATCATGCATTGCCCCACTACCGATTTCGTCTAGGCTACGGCCCTGTCGTAGGTCCCATTTTCTTCGTAAGGGCCCTCTTTTGAGTTCTTTTCGTAGGGGCCTTTGCGAAGTGTCTACTATGCATATCTGAAAATCCCATGCCCTGGGTATAGATACAGAAATAGTTTGGTTTCTGGGGAGTGCAGTTTTGTGCCAGTCCTAAAGTCATCCCCAGAAACTGGTCTTTTTGTAGCTGTATATTCCTATAAGGTTATCTGCGGTACCAAATAGCCTACGCATCAAAAAATAAAAAGCCTGGAGATAAACTGCACAAAGTGGCTCCATTTCTCCTCATATGTTTGGATCATATTCAAATTTTGACTTTAGCCCGTTGGGGAAACTACCCCATACACCCAGACGGTTTGGTCATAAATTCTTAACTACGCACTCCCATCATTAAAATAGGACTGGTTTTATTTTATCCATTAGCCGGGATAAGACTGAGTGAGAGAGTTGGAAGTGAGATTTTGACACTATAAGGGGAGCGCCATGAATTGTCAAGAGTGACGGAAAAAGCACTTCCTGAGCCTTGTGGCTTCCATTTAAAAATGTTCTATTCCATGAATCTTCTATGTATGTTTATTCTGAGATCTATAGTGAGCGGCGCCGCCAGGATCAGGTGATTGGGGGCACCACAAATGACGTCGTAACGCCACCTCAGTTAAACCCCAAAATCTGGGTAAATTGTACCTTTTTATGCGAGGGATCCTTCCTTTGTCACTACATAAAGGTGCCGTCCTGGGGAAGGGGTCTAAGGGTTGTTTAGATGCAAAATGATGCCATCGTTGGGATATTCCTGGAACTGATCTTATATGGCTGGAAAATGACCATAATTTAGTGAAATAAATTCTAATTCTTGGTTAGGTGAAAAAGGAGAGTATATTGTTTAATTCAAGGGTATGTTGTTGTCAACAAACCTGAAACCCCCCTTTTGGCTACTTTACTGACTTCTATTCGGGGAATATTTTAATTTTACGCAAAACTACATGTGTGGAGTCCACAGAAACATTCTTGGACTATTAGGAAATTTTCTTTTGCTTCATTGCACATTATAAAAGGGTATCTAAGGCTGGCAAACACCATATATGGCATCCGAAAGGCTCTGGATTAAGTATATAAAATGGGATACTGACATGATGCTTATTACCTGCCAAATGATACTGTAGAGTATGACGCCACGCCGAGCACTTTACAACTATCGTAGTTTTACTAGTTTCGAACAAAAATCCAGACGAACAGATTCCAGCAATGGGGAATGGGACCGAGAGAGTATAGATGCAGGGAGGTGATATTTGACCTCCCTGATAGCAGTGGCGGATCCAAGGGGTGCAATAGGCGTCCCCCCCCCCCTTCCATTGGCCGTCATGCGTGAAAAAAACGAGGCAAAAAAAGAAAAATGTGTCAAATATAGCACCATTTTGCATCTCGGCCCAATTCCAAAAGCAAAAATTTTCAAAAGAGGAGGGGTGTCACACCCCTCCCTTAGACCTCTCCCCAGGACAGCGATCAATCAAACCTTGCGCCTCCTTTTTTGAAAATTCCTGGATAGGTATAGCAAAAGGGGTGAAAGACTAACGCGTTTCAGAATTAATGCGAGGCTCCTACAGAGGATGTAGATACCTCTGTTCTTCGGAAGTGTTGTGAGCAGAATAGTTCCGTGTATTGTAACCTTAACAATGGTCATGAGGTGGAGTGCAAACCATGACGAATGAGCGCCAAGCGTGCAGAAATGTTCCATTAAATAAGATTTCCTTGAAAAAAATCTGCATGCAGGCTCTGGCATAGAGACACTTTTAACTCCCCCAACAAACCAAGGCAGTGGCGGATCCAGAAATTTGTAAAGGGGTGACTATTGAGCTGTGTCCTGGGGGAGGCCGAGGGTGTAAGAAGAGGTGGGTGCCCACTCCACTTTGGAAAAATTTGTTTAATTATGTGTGCTCAGATGTGAAATGGTGCAATAATTGACAAATGTTTTGTCATATATCAGGGCCTGAAATAGTACCACAGATTGGACAGTTGTAAGGATTTTTTCCCAGAGATCAGACAAACTTTTTTTCTCATCTGGACATTTCTGTCATACATCTCCAGAAATTTGGAGTTTCTAGATATAGCCTTATTAAGTGCCTTATTTTGCTCTCAAGTTTCCTTTTCTTCTTCTTTTTTAAAATGTAGTTTAACCTCATTAGATTTACAAAATTGTCTTTTTATAAATGAGTGCCACAGTCGTTGGGGGGGGGGGGGTGTGACTAGTCATCCTAGTCACCCACCTGTATCCGCCCATGCAAGGCTTATATGCCAATCTTTTAACTGGAAATTCGTAAACAGCTTTCAGCTTTTGCTGCTGTGCTTCTCCAGGAGTTGCTCTCGTACGACATTGATATTAAGAACAATTTTGAGGTAAGGTTAGAAGCGCGCAGAACTTCGCGCGAAAAGTTTGGTAGTTTACGAAGGTTTTGCGAAACTTCTGATAGTTTGAGAACCATTTGTGATAGGAAATGATTACAGTAGATCCATCACTCCGTCGAAAACACACCTCGCCCTCCCCATTCAAAAATCTATAGCTTAAACGCGTTTTGGGATCATTTAATATTTTTCAGAATTTCATGAATCGATTGGGAAACACCCGCCCCATGCCCCTCCCCCATAACAGTGTAGGTATAGGAGTTTGGAATCTATGCTTATAATATCTTTGTCATATACACGTTACATCTAAAGTATATGCCTTTTCGCAATTTCGACTGCGCATGCACACATCTTGAAAAACGGGGGATAAACAAGCAAAATGTACCTACAAAACGTGCCAAGAATTAAACTGCCTTTATTATAAAAGATGTTCAAATCATCCCTTTTTGATTCCTTGTCTAAGGCAGAAGGAATCAATGCAGTCACGATCGCGTGCGCATGTGAACTTGTCTTCCTATCAGACTGAGGACCTGAACAATGGATTTGAGGTCCTCTGAAGGAAATTCAATAGATTTGTCAAGTCCTCGAAAGTTTGAACAATAGAGAGTCTATTGTCAAGGTTAGGGTTAAGGAAGTAAACACAAAGGAAATAACAATGAGGTCCTCGGATTGTATGTAAAATCGACTTGTGTGTGTATGGGTGTGTGTGTATTTGTGACGCTTGGCTTGTAAACACGGTATCTCAAGATAGGAATAATGGATACTTTTCATACTTGGGTGTATGAATGTATCATATAGAGAGAAGGGACCCTATAGTTTGGGTGGCGGTCAGAGGTCATATCAAGTCAACAGAGGTCAAAACCAAAAACCTTGTAAACACGATATCTCAAGGTAGAAAGTATGAATACTTTCCATACTAGGCATGTGGATGAGTTATAGTCAGAAAATGAACCCTATTGTTTTTGGTAGAGGTCAAAGGTTACCTGAGGTCACTGAAGGTAAAACTTTAAACCCCATGGGAATTGCTTGCAAACACGATATGTCAAGGTAAAGATGATGGCTACTTTTCATACCTGGTGTATAGATCATCATGTTGAAAGAAAGAACCCTATCGTTTTTGGTGGAGGTTAGAGGTCACCAGAGGTCAAAAACCAAAAATCTTGTAAACACGATATTTCTTGGTAGAAAGTATGGATAACTTCCATACTTGGCATGTCGATGCTTTATAGTCAGAAGATGGACCCTGTTGTTCTGGTAGTGGTTAAAGGTTATCTGAGGTCACGAAAGGTAAAACTTCAAAAACCTTGTGAATTACTTGTAAACATGATATCTCGAATACGAATGATGGATACTTTTCATACTTGGTGAAGGCTATGGTCTTACCATGTAAAGAGAAAGAACCCTATTGTTTTTGGTGGCCGTCAGAGGTCATGTCAGGTCAACAGAGGTCAAAGCCAAAAATCTTGTAAACAGGATATCTCAAGTTGGGAAGCATAGATACTTTTTCTTCTTGACATGTACATGCGTTATAGTCGAAAAATGAACCCTATTGGTTTTGGTAGAGGTCAATGGTTATTTGAGGTCACTGAAGGTAAAACTTCAAAAACATTGGAACTTGCTTGTAAACACGATATCTCAAGATAGGACTGATGGATACTTTCCATACTTGATATATGGATTAATCGTATTAAGAGAAAGCGACCTGTTGTTTTTGATGGAAATCAGAGGCCAAGTCAGTTCGCCAGCGGTCAAAATCAAAAACCTTGAAAACAGGATATGTCAAGGTAGGAAGCATGGATACTCTTCATACCTTGCATGTTGATGCTTTATAGTCAGAAGATGACCTCTATTGTTTTTGGTAGAGGTCAAAGGTCATGTGAAGTTACCAGAGGACAAAAACTGAAACCCTTTTAAACACAATATCTTAAGTTGAGAATGGTGTATACTTTTCATGCGTGGTATATAAATTTATCATATTAAGAGGAAGAATACACTAGTTTTTGATGGAGGGTGGAGGTCATTTAAGGTCACCAGAGGTAAAAAACTGAATAATCTTTTAAACACAATATCCTAACGAAGAAAGCTTGAATAGATTTCATACTTGGCTTGTGGATAGTCAGAAGTCATAATCAGAAGGTGAACCTTATTCTTTTTTATAGAGGTCAAAGGTTACACGAGGTCTCTGGAGGTGAAAGAGCAAAAACCTTTGAAATTGCTAGTAAATGCAATAGTTCAAGATGAAAAGATAGATACCTTTATTTCCTTTCGGCAAGAAAACACCAAGTCTTTGGACTTTCTGGTTAGATCCGACCCCGGTGTAAGAAATGTTCTTACCTGTGGTTTTGTGTCTTGATCAGCACGAATATCCTCTTCTTGGCCTTAAAATTTGCCTTATATTCTGTCTCAAATTACGTGTATTTTGACTTGATATTTTCACATGTTGTGCGGACTTCATATCGTAAATATATCACCTTTTATATTCAGAGCGGTCTTCACTGTAAATAAAGGGATCGGTTGTTCCATTGCAAAAAAGCTCTTGATTTGTTATTGGTTATTGATAACTTGTTACGTCGGATCCCTACATTTGCACTTTAGGTACATTTTTAAGGCTCTCTATTCTCCCTCAAGACAGTAACAATTCTCACTGTTTTTTCAACCCCTCCTCCAATTTAAACAAAACCCCCTGTCCATTAAACCTCTAAGACAGAACCACACTGAGTAACCTGCACTGAGTTTAAATTGCTTGAGGCAATATTGCCAGTGCGTGAGAGCTAAATTAGGAACGCAACTGACTGCGAAGTCATTGTTGACCAACCAGAGTGAAACTTGTTTAAAGGAATTTCAATCACAGTGCAGTTATCGACTGTATTTAGAACTATAGGGCTATTCCTAAATATGTTTGGGCAGAGAGTAATTGCTAGCAACTCCCTGGTTTGGGGGATGCAACATTCCCTTTAAGGACAAGAGTTCAAGGTAAGTTCTACTGGGCCAGGGTACACTTAAATGGCCTTAATGGGGCGGATCCTCCAGTCCGTTCATTCAAATTCACGTACCCTTGTTAAGTGACCAGTCTGAAGACTTCCTTTCCTCTGCTAGTGTGACTCCCCCAAAAGAAGCCTAAGATGGCTGAGCGTACTTACTTAGGACAGAAAACAAGGCATCATAATTAATTTGCATTATATTTCATTTATACATACATTTCTATAAGCGAGTTCGCATTAGAGAAGATATAATGTATGCTTTGACAAGTCCACTTCAAGTAATCACTTTTGCAATGCATGTGCAACTTTATAAATATACGTTTAATTGAAATATGATGCTCTTTGCAGTTACTGCAGGCTTTGTCTGTATACATTCTTATAAGCCGTCAACCTGTATTGTAGTGGAGACCTACCAAAATATTTTTGCAATCCGTCCAATGCTTGATTTTGAAAGAACGACAATTAACATTTTCAGTTAGGTTATCTAAACCCGTTGTAAAAGTAATCAGTATAGAATTCTTCTGGCTAGAGATAACTTGCGAATACACTTTAATCATTACAATAATGCCATTGTATAGTGGAGGGACAAGCTGCGTACTTTTTTGTACTTGTAGGACATTTCTCTGCAAAACAAATAAAAGTAAATAAGATGCAGTGCTTTGAAAATGTATTGACCACCATGTAACACTGAGTCAAGTTGTAAATTTATTGAATACAGTTTATTTGTAGCGCTACCTTTCTTCATGATTAGCGCCACCTACATTGAAATCTGGTGAAGCTTAGCTTGGGGTGCTGCAGCTTTATACACTTTGTAAGTGCTGATCTTAGTCAAGCGGAACCTTGTTAAGTGTTTAACGGAACGATAATCCGTGACCAATTCGGAAGAATAGCTAACGCATCACTCTCCTCTATTAACTGAAAACATCTTCACTTTAATGTAAAATCAGAATGGTATAAATTAGGATTCGGTAAAGTACGAAATAAAAGAAACATAAATATACCGTTCTTGAAACACCGAATCTAGGCCCCTATCGGTAATTCTCCTGCAAAAAATTGTTGTGAACACGTCTTAAGATTTTATAAGCAGTTTAAATAGACAAAAGCTGACTCGAAACCCCTGTCTTCCTAATGTTTTCAGTTTTTGATATTCAAGGACTTGCATGCAGAGGCGCTCAGGCATTGTCCTACACCTCAGTGCACACACCACCCCATTCGTATATGACTATGTGACAATACCAACTGTCTTGGGATAAATCGGTTTTTACCTATAAACGGCCTGCCCCTGCCCTGAGATTTGCAAATAGATGCAACACGTATACCGTTATGACAACGGTATTTTGGAGAACACCGATAAAATTCAATAAATCAGCATTATATCAATGCACAAACCTTCGGTTTCGACCATGCCGACAAAACTGACTATATCCAATTATAATATTTTGGCGTGGTTTTTCACGTCACGTCAGCGCGTTTCAATTTGGCATACTAGCCGTTACTGCTCATGCGCAAAAGACTGCGGGATCTTAGTTACGATTGTTATACACTGGACGCCTGACCGCCAAAATAGTGAGACGCGCGAACGCGGTGACGTCAGTGAAAAAGCTCTATAAAAAGAAGTTTTCTAACGCCAACAGAAAGTTGCCACGAGACAGGTGAGCCTCATCTAATTTCCCAACGATCGTCACTTAAATACGTCAAAGACAAAATGCCTTTCCAAACATCACGGTTCTTAACAGCGGGAAGGTGTTTGCCCTGAAAATTTTCCAAACTGGCATACAATAACACGCATTTTGCCCAGAACGATGGCACTTTTGTCTTGAAATGGGCAGTTTCTTTGTTCAGGAAGCCTGCCTCCTGTTTCTAATGGTGTAAATTTTTAAAGGCAAATTTTCATCACCCCAGTCAGTTCCAATTCTCCCAACCTACTTACTTCTAGCCCCTCCCACATCTAACTAAAACTCATCTTTATCCAGACACTATGCTAGTTTATTGCTTCAGGGCATACACTAGTGAGCATACAAGTCCTTAATGTGTAATCAGAACACTCTCAGTGCATACTGTGTAATATGAGGTACTCTGCATTTTTTGAATTTGATGTCAATCAAAGAGCTGTACCTATTGAGACTTTTCATATACATAGGGTGAAATTGTAGTTTGGGGTGATGAGTGACTGCCTTTAAATTTTAGCTATAGACATTCATGATAAACATACACATAGAAACGCACTTAATTAGAGCGTAATCGTGAAAAGGCATTCTCCGTAACGATCATGATGCGTATGATGAAAAAGTTTTGCTTTCTAGATTAAAAAGGTAAATAAAACATCTACTTTTTTGAAACCAACTACCCAGAACAAAAGTTTAAATGCTTTGAAAAGAATTTTTTCATTCAGTTACTGAGTTGTCAGGCAAATTCTGATTAGAGGGAATGATTTTATCGTCTGCTAGCGCTATAGCAGAGTTTCCGTCCCGAAGTATTTCCAATTGACAGACTGGCCACGTGTGCGACAAGTTGTGACGTCACATGAAAAACAATACCAATGACATGTGAGAAGAACCTATAACCACAGGTGTGTACTCTGTATGACTGTGGCTGTAGGCTATGTTTGCATTGTAATCAGACAGGGACGCCTTCTCACATCTTTAAGGCCTTCAATTACGTTTGTCTCGTGGGGCAATTGTGGAAACAAACCTGTTTTCAATATATTAAAATATGGAAGCGTAATGACATATAAGCTAACATTGTACCACGGTACAACTTGAATCCAAGTCCAATTTGAAATTTGAAAATGCCTAAACGCGAAGCTCGCCCTCTTTCTTCTCTCGCAGAATTCTCATCCTAGAATGAATCTCGTCCCATTCTAGATAACCGCCCTCTAAATGGCGGACTTGTTCTCCACTGGACGAGTCCATGGTGTATCCAGTGCGACCATGCGTCACTCGGGTGTTGTTGAATGTCACTACTTCACCTGGAAAAGAAGCATATCGATAGGCACATATGTAAAAGCTGGCTTGAAATGGCCCGATGAATATGACACAATTCAATTAGTCGACTATGGAGACAAGAAGGTTTAGACAGTTGTACGCCACATTAGCTTCAGCCGAATGGCATGTCGGATCGTCGGGAGGATCAGAACTATTGCAGTCGAATTAATTGATTAAGGTCGGCGAAAAATATTTCGTTTCCTTTGCAAAAGTTCTCCCACCTTACGAAAATTCACAGTGCGACAGTGCAGTCGGAGTGTGTAATGCAGAGGTTACAATAAATTTGTTTTGACGGGCAAATTTGAACTAATTGATTGTATCTATAGACTTATGCATACGACGCAGGGGTGGCGCCAGGATTTCCCCGACAGGGGGGCCAAGCTCCCCGACGGGGGGGGGGGCAGCAACCCAAAGTCTCAACGAAGGAAATAAAGTGCCAAAACGATGTTTGAAGGAAGATTTTGGCGCGCGAAGCGCGCCGAAAATTTGGGGCTCTTTTTGGAGAAAATTTGAAAAAATTGCCCGCATTTTCCATGGAAAATTTGAAAAAAATGGGGCTTTGAAGAAGAAAATAGGAAAATTTGGGGTTTTTATTGAAGAATTTGCCCTAATTTAGACCAAAATTAAGTAAATCGTCGGGGCGACTGGGCGTTGTCGGGGACTACATATTTTATCGTATACATAACAGCTCCCCGACGAAAACGAAAAATTTCCCCGACGGGGGCCATGGCCCCCTGGCCCCCCCCCCCACCCCCCCCCCCCCCCCCCCCCCCCCGCTGGCGCCACCCTTGATACGACGTCACAGAACAGAAAGTGCGCCTTCTAGTCGAGGGGCAGCGCGTATCATTACAAGTCACACCGACAAATGTAGACTGCTGATTTGTGTACCGGTCGGATACGCGCGTAAGTCTACTACACGTACGTGCGAAGTCTACGTCGTGCGTGCAGTGTGTATCACTGTTTTGCCGCCAAAATGATATCGCGTGACGTCAATGCATTAGGTCTACGACTTTAAATCATTTACGGTACTCCTTTAAAGCATGTCTCCCCTAACAAAACTTTTTATCCCCATCAACTACCACGTTTTCAACTGGGCAACAATTCAGTTTCCCCCGAAATCATTGGCCTGCATGGCAATGCTTAGAGTCTTTTGTTCACTGGGCAACTGAGAAAAACGAGAAAATGGGTAACAAAAAAGCTGGAGAATATGCAGATTTATCCTCATCCGTTTCTACTCTTATCCACTAAAACATGTATAATGAAGTGGTGTTATATCCCCTATTCCTAAGTTTTTCTCTCTCAGTTACGTCAGCACACCTTTACAAGGGTACGGCAAAGTTGATTTTGCTTTGATTACAAAATAACAAATGCCCGAAGAAATTAAACAACAGCAGTAACGTAATGTTCTACTGAGGAAATTTCGGACATTCACTTTGACAGAGTGGGTCATTTATAGCTAATGTTCTTATTTGGGGGACGAGTTAGAGGAAGAGTGCGAAGTGAGCAAATCCATTGAACAGGAAATCCATGACGACCTCCCCCCTTCCCTTTGTTTGGTGGCTTGACCTGACACTATACGTATACCCTGTCGGATAAAGAGTTGCATCTAAGCTTGAATTTAGGGAAACGTAAGAACGCATTCGATGTCAGTTCACATCCGGTGAGGCAACACCACCTCCCTAACACATCCGAGTCAGCAGGGCCGTTTTAACCAATAGACACGCTGAACAGTTGCCCGTGTCCCGCGAGCATAGGGTCCCATGCTAATCTTTATACATTGTGACTTGCAATAAATGACCGAATGAACCACTAAACAAATGAATGAACTTATGAACGAGCGAACAAGTGACCTAAAGAACAAAGGAACGAATGGATGACCGAATAACTGTGAATGACCGACTGTATGGATGATGATTTCACAACTGACTGACCTCCTAAAGAAACGAATGATACACTTCACACTACTTGTTATTGGAAAATGTATGCATATTTAGCATGTTTCGCTATAGACAATGAACACGTATTACGGTCATCTGAACATCCATACGAGCATGCGTATGTACCTACCTCATGGGCTACAAAAACGTAAAAGCTTGTATGCAGTGGTTGTCAAGGTAGGGACCTTAATCCACTGCTTTGCCCTGGGACCTATAACATCACACTTGGAAGTGAAGTCTAGTTGAAGAAGTATGCCACAGGAAGTTAAAGCAACACATCGTATCGCCCCTCTCTGGACATTGTAGAGCCTAAACGCTTGCCTTTCAACAAATTCTGTCAGCCCCCTCCATATACCTCTATACCTCTCTCTCTCTCTCTCTCTCTCTCTCTCTCTCTCTCTCTCTCTCTCTCTCTCTCTGACACAGGCGATTGGGTGGTGGTATGTTTTTTTTTAGCAGTATTCTTCTGTTCTTGTGAGGTACTCTTCGACTGAGCTAAAGGAAACTTCGATTTAAGAAGAGCAACAAAGACAGGACAGTGTAGGACAAGAACAACGATTAAGTTGGGGCGATCCTAACATTGGGGGAGGGAGCTAGACCCTTCAGCTAATGGGATTTTACATTTTCTAAGACATTTTTTGGCCTTTCTGAGGTACAACTAATGACAATATCTGAAGGAAAACCGTGCTGAAACTCACTAGGGAAGTAAGATTGTGGGATCGAACCCTGGCTCCGACGGCCCTGAAGGGAGTGGATGCATGTTACTTCAAGAATTTCCTTTAAGTCTGAAGGAATAGGTTCCGTAACCTCCAACATCATTTGTTCAAAGGTCACAACATTTTTGTCTGATAAATGAGTGCGACACGACCGAGCCATCACCTTACGACCACATCCGGCAAATAGAGGCGCACTTTTCACAAACTTCATTGCAACCATACATAAGCAGCACCTACATACGCATAACGCAAGCCCCGAATTAGACCATCGACCGTCAAGCATCATGGAAGAAATCCTTCTAGGTAAGGATGAAACCTGCTCTAAAATGTGCCACAAATGTGTGTAAATAATCTATAGATTTACCTTTCATAGAACCAGGGAGGTGACACCTATAGTTGACAGAATCCAATCTGTCCACAGAAGAAATGTGGACAGATGAAGAGGTGGCACCAAGTATTCGCAAAAGCGCAATCTGCCGTGGCTACAAAGCTTTGTACAATAAAAGTTAAAACATCGAAACAGATGCAGCACATAAATCAAATACAAAATAACATGAAAGAAAATTAAACCTACAAAACAATAGAAATTAAGAGATTAAAAAATAGAAAAGAAAAAACAATAGAATGAATCAGAAATAAGCCCTCAAAATGGAAACATAAAGCAAAGAAGAAAAATATAAAAAATAAAGAATGAACTATGAGTGATTAAAAAAGGAAGATCCTTAAAACTAAAACGGGCAAAGAAATGGAAAGTAAAGTAATTAAATTCAATTAAACAACCCAAAAATCGAAAGAAAAAAAAAAGAATTTTAAATTACATTGGAAACATTTAAAAATCAGGAACTAGAAACATAAAATCAATCAATAATTAAAGTCCTTTCTTACAGTAAAACAACTGAAAAAAGTAAGTCTTTAGTCTAGATTTAAAAGTTGCAAGTGAAGGAGCGAGTTGAATGTTGGCGTGAAGATTTTTTTGCAATTGAGCAGCCGCGAAAGCGAAGGTCTATTTCCATAAAATTTTGTAGCACAATTAACCACGATAAGATGATAACCCGATGAGGACTATAAGGTACGGATTAAGGCGCGATTAAGGCGTGTATTTGACCTGTACAAAACTAGCTGTCTGCTTTCGTCTGTTTGTGTTGGTGTAAGTTGTATTAATGCTACGCGCCTTCCTCAGGCGCACTCTCAGTTCTATGACGTCATATGCATACCGTTTATTCAAGAGTTTGGTCGTAAATGGCTGTCCTGCAGACAAAATGACGCACCAGTCAACAGCCGTACTCACCGTCACGAAGTTTAGTACTGATATTATTCTTGTACAGTGTTTGGTGGAATAATTTGATTGCTCTGTACACGTCTTGAACTTTCTCTACAGGAACATTTAGGTAGGACGCCCTCGCTGCGTTGTTGTGATAAACTTGCTTGAAGTTTCCTTCACTGTCTTCTCTGAAATTGAAAGACAAATGAATTGCGTAAATTTCCATTCTAATTACAGGCTGGTAAATGTGACAGCTCAATGTACTTAAACTCTGTCAAACCCGAGGCATGGGTTTGGAAGAGGCAGGGTACCTGCAAAATTGCACTAGTGGAGAGTTGGGCATAGGCCTTCATTGCGTACTGTGTATTAAAGTAAACATTTTGAAAGACAAAAATACTGACTTAACAATCAAACAATAACCACAACACAGTGTCAGAAGGCAGTGTGAGAGTTGCACCTCCTCACCTTGGTCAGAATGTGTACTACTATCACTAATATCACATCATAGCTGGAACGTTCAGCGTTGACAAATAAAAACATAATGCTAACGTTTAGTTTAAGCCAAAGATAAAAAATAATGTGCACTGAAGATAACATGCACCTCATCTTATACTTTACTGATCTGCATCGAGTATCAGCGTGATTGTAACGTTACTTGAATGCATAGAGCCTAGGCTAGACCTACTTGGAATCACTCACTTTCTGTCAATAAAAGTACCACAATGCAAAGCGATACAATGCTAAGCATTTTACAGCACGCCTACTGAGGAATCCTTCAAGTAACGAAAACCATATCATGATTCTCAGAGGGTAATCCGATTGCATTTATGTGAAACGAATCCATAAATATCAGTGAGATCGTTTCAGATCTCTCCTTTGCAGCCACGTTACTCCTAAGACCCTTTACACGGTAAGTGAATGGGACAATCTCCCTTTCTAAGCGATCAAAAAAGCACACTTAAGCCAGTTAAGGCCCCATTGACGTTGTAGGCGAGACAACAGCACGTAGACTTGCTTTAAGTCGTTTTCAAGTGTTCAGTTATGCGTAGGGAGGGAATATTGGTACAAACATCCCCTTAATAAAAGTAGTAGCATCTCATGTGGGAAGCATATCAACAAACAGGATAGGGTCATAAAGAACATATCACCTTAATAGACGGGTTGGGAAATGCGGTACTTCCGGTCAGGTCACAGGGTCAAGTGTACCATGACAGCATTGCGTGGAAACATTTCCCAACTCGTCTATTAGAAAGGGATGTAAGAATGTGACATTTCCCTTGTTCGGCATTAATTATAATGTATTTTCGCTGGATATCAACAACGCGTGCAATTTCAAAAATTTTTCAAGTTCTTACGATGCAAAATGATGTCATGCCCTTCTCTTATATCATATTTACCTTCATGCCCTTCCAGTTTGATGTGATCCCCTTCACTATTAGAAGCTTCTAAAGGTATTTTGCCGTGCCCTTTTTCAACCTTATCTCAAGCCCTGTGAGATCCCTTGAAGTTTCCATTCATGAGATTAGTGTTTGCAAGGTTTTAACCTCTTGACCGCAGATACCCCAAATGACCTTTGACCTCTGCCAAAACAATAGAGATCATTTACTCAGTACTGGCCATCCACATGCTAAGTATGAGATTCATCAAAGTTCCCCTGCCTGAGACAGTGATTACAAGGTTTTAACCTTTAGAACCTCTAATGACCCCAAATGACCTCTACCAAACAACAGGGATCAATTCTGGCCAAGTATGAGATTCCTTAAAGTTACACATCTTGAGATAGAGAGTTTACGAGTAATTTTCAAGGTATTTTCTATTTGACCTCTGGTGACCCTAAACAACCTTTGACCCCTACCGAAAACAATAGGGATCATCTAGTTAATAAGGGGCATGTGCAACCCAAGTATGAGATCTCTTGAGGTTACCCTTCTTGAGATAGAGTCTCCTTTTACAAGCAAAGCGTCACATACACAACCCACGCACACATACACCCGGCATCACCATCGCATAGATTCCTCTGACTACGTCAAGGAATCAAAAACGGAATTCCCTTCACAGAGATACTTACCGTAACCCTCCGCCATTACTCAACAGTATTGCACGTGGATAAGTTGGGGCTAGGGTTCGATCAGGGTAGAGATTGGATTTGAGGGAGCTTAATTTGTAGTATACGCCCCTTACATCCCAGGAAATCACCCTCCAATCTGGCATACAGGGCAACAAAAGATCATCGTTTGGGAATTTTGCCAACTTGGCTTCAAAGGCAATAGGGTACACTCATGTTAATTGAAAAATACGATAATAATAGCGATCAGTGAAAGACGCCATGAAAAGCTTTAAGGTCGCCATCAGGCCATTTGCGTCGCGTCAGTGGACAGTGACCCCTGACCAGTGGCGTAGCCAGGGGAGGGCGTGGAGGGCGCCAGCCCCCCATGAAAGCTTGTCGCCCCCCCCCCAGTCTCCCCCCAGTCGCCCCCCCCCCCCACTGGCGATCTGGGCCAAAAAAAAAATTCACTCAACTCACTACTCAACTTGATAATAATATACGATATACCTATTTTTTTTTGCTCTGAAGAGGGCAATTTCTCTTATAAATGACCCAAAATTTTCGGCGCGCTTCGCGCGCTGCGAATTACTCTTGTTTCTCCAATATATTGTAAGTTCCATTCCACATAGCTAGATAGCATAAGTCCTGTTCACTTTACAAGTTACACGGTAGGTAGAGTACACAGTTTATATAGAGATGATAGTAAATATCATCCCAAGATCGCAAAGCCTATAGTTGCTGTTATCTTGTGTGTGTCATACGGTACGGTCGGTTGCTGAGCTACTCACTGAGCAAAGTTTGGCTATTTCATCTGGTAGTCCAGGCATGGCCGTACGGGCCGGGGGAGGGGGGCAGCCGCCCCCAAATGTCAGAAACCTGACTAAATCGGGCAGATATTTTGTCTCAGTCGGGCGGAAAATTGGACATTTAAATTCTATACTCTAGACTTTGAGGCAGGGGTGGCGCCAGGGTGGCTCCAAGAGGACAATTTCTTTAATCAGAACCAAAAATTTTTGGCGCGCTACGCCCGCTTTAGATTCACTCCAGTTTCTTCAATAGTTCCGTTCCACATAGATAGCATAAGTCCTGTCAACTGTCAGGGTTTTTCGTGAACTTCCCTTCACCTCATGTACATATGTCTCTATTACCATTCATCATGTATTTTTGTATGTATGCGTGAAGTGATAAAACAAATAAACGAAACGAAACGAAAAGGGAAACGAAGTTAGATTCCGGGAGAAACATGAAATCAGTGCCTCTGCTTCTCTAGTATATACAAATTTTAGGCAATATATCAGTATGGCATGGTATAGTACACATATTTTCTTCAAATCCCCCTCACCAACCCCTCAAAAAATCGGGGATGTCGTCACTTGGGGTCGCTGGCCCCGCGACGGGCAAATCCTAGCACCACCCCTGCTGTGAATTACAAAGAGACCAATGGTATGTGAACTTCACAATTTACGCCGAATGCAATGGTTATCATAGGCTATAAAAGTACCCACCATAGTCTAGGCCTAGGTGCGTGGCTTTTGTCACTGACAGCGAGTATCAGTATGTGCAGGAACCTAGCCCACCGCTACCTCGTGAGAATAAAATAAAATGAAACTTTACGTTTTTTCACCAACACTGCACATCTTGATGGCTGCTATCAAGCCTGGCAAGTGCCATTTCCGGCGATCTGGGATGTATTAAAATCTCAAATTTTCTTGGTACGCTCCGCGCTAACTCATGGTGGCGCTCCGCTTAGGTAGTAACAAGTCGCCCTCCCATGAAATGGTCAAGCCCCCCCAGCGCCCCCCTACTAAAAAAATTTTGGCTACGCCACTACCCCTGACTACACAGAACTTCCGATAAACCGAACTGAAATACCAAACTAGTTGGCATAGACCCTTTTCCAAATAGCAATTACACAGGATTGTGGGACAGAATTTTGGTGTGCGCCGTTTTTGGCCACAATAAAATGCCATTGACAAACACGACGCACACCAAAACTCTGTCCCACAATCTTTTGTGATCGTTATTTGGAAAAGGGTCTATGTACAGACTTACTTCAAAATAGGTCTTCCCTGTATAAGATGGTAACCGTGGACATGGTCTGTTCCACAATTCCGGAAGTGAATATCTGTGGTGGTCAATAGTTTGTACACTTCCGGGTTTTCTTTCTTCAGAATAAGTGCAGCATGGAATGCATCCGCAAATTGGTTATCACCTCCAGATCCCTTTGTCTGACGTATGCAGTGAAGCATTTGGACCTTGAAAGAGTATATGAAAGGGAAACAAATCACTATGACGTAACAGTTTCACACGGTCATCGACGGCCAACGTTTCGTTTAACCCATCATTCTTTTCCGGGAAATCACAGAAGACGAAGGGTGGGGAACTTTCGGCCTGCAGGCGGAAGGCTAAACTGCTCGCAAGACCATGTGATCATGTCCGCGGGGCAATTCACAAAAAAACTTCAGAAACACGCTATATTGAAGTCATAACAGATTTTACAACACCATTTATCCGACCGGCCATATTTATCCTCCCCCTCATTTTCCGGATATTTTGGGAAAATACGCTACATATTACTATTGCTGTATATGACTATTAGTGCTGAAGTATATACCCCACAATTAGGGCAGCAAACCGTGTCGGTATGCTTAAACCATTCGCAGTAAAAACTTCCCTCCATAACAGTTGTTGCCAAGTAGCTAGTAGGCGGACGCCACAAAAATAGACAAAGGTACCTATATGTAGATCCAAATCTTCAGTGTTTGTAGTAGGCAGCTAAGGAGTCTGCCCCCTTCCCCGCTCCCATCCGCGGAGAAATTGACAGTTTCAGGGCTAAAAATGCCAGGTTTTTGCAAAACCAATGTCATAACTGTTTTCCTATTGGGAAAAATTTCGGAGTAGACATCTTTTGCCCCCATCTCCCCTTTGTGAGTCTACCCTTACACCTATGGCAAAGTAAATACAATGTCTGGGCAAAGTCAACTAAATAATACTGAAACTCACCCCGAGACAGAACCCATAGTATGGAAGATCAACATGGAGGTCAAGCTCTGCGCTGGTGTAAGCCACATTACTCGCCCCGTACTTCGAATATACTTGAAACTTTTCCCTGTAAAGAAGAAATAGATACGAATTAACTAAGTGAACTTATCACGTTTACCTGTTATTACTTGGCAAGCAGCCATCAATAGAGGGCGCCCTTAATATATGTAATGTCGGGTTCCTATATAGAGAGGGTTGCGACAACTTGTGATTTGACGCCATTTTGCCTCCAACTGCGGGTTAGGTTAGCAACTGCGGGAACATTGCACGTATGTGCGTATAGGTTAGTTAAACGTTGACGCTGATCTCAAGGCCAGGGGGGCCATGGCCCCCCGTCGGGGAAGGCTGCCCCCCCCCGTCGGGGAAATTTTTCGGTTTCGTCGGGGAGCTGTTATGTATACGATAAAATATGTAGTCCCCGACAACGCCCAGTCGCTCCGACGATTTACTTAATTTTGGTCTAAATTAGGGCAAATTCTTCAATAAAAACCCCAAATTTACCAATTTTCTTCTTCAAAGCCCCATTTTTTTCAAATTTTCCATGGAAAATGCCGGTAATTTTTTCACATTTTCTCCAAAAAGAGCCCAAAATTTCCGGCGGGCTTCGCGCGCCAAAATTTTCCTTCAAACATCGTTTCGGCACTTTATTTCCTTCGTTGGGACTTTGGGTTGTTAGCCCCCACCCCGTCGGGGAGCTTGGCCCCCTGTCGGGGAAGTCCTGGCGCCACCCCTGGCTAATCTGCAAAGCTAGGATGAATTTATTTGGTGAAATAAACCAAGTAGCGGTGATTTTATTGGTTATTATGTCTCACAAAGGATAAACATGAATTACAACTGGTTGTAGAGGTGGGGAAATTAGGGGACTGGGGCAGTGGGGTAGTGATATCAGACATCACGTGCGGTCGAATTGGGACCAATAAAGTTAAGCACAATTCTCTTTTTATAATAGTGACTGCACTGACACTTTCATACTGTCTCGTTGGCATCGGTGGAAGAGCAATCGTGGGTTCGTGGGTGGGTGGATGGCTAGCAAGGTGAGGAGTTAATAGATCAATAATAGATGTTGGAAAAAAGGAGTGCAAGATGCGGATCTAGTGTTGTCCAGGAGTGTGTAATAACCATATGTCACATCAAACAGGGGCGAAAAGAGTAGAATAACTGCTATGGGATTGCGAATGGGTGCATTTCCCTTAATGATTGGGCCCCTCGCAAACATCATCTCATGCCCTCTCAATGTAGTCAACCCAGGCTCATAGCCAGACAAGGTACTGAAGGGGGTAAAATGGCTTTAGGGGGCGAAAATATTTCAGGGGCGAAAATATTTCAGGGGCCAAATGAGTAAAACGAATTAAATCAGAGGCAACTTGAAACTATTTATGGTGGCTAAAATTTTCAGGGCGAGACTTGCCCCCTGCCTAGGCAGGCTAGTCTTGGCTAAGTTCCTAATTAACGTTAACCCAACCAGCACGTAATTGCAGCCTGTCATAATCCTGCCTCCATGTCTTCGTATGGAAATATTCATAGGTATACTATACCACCGGGCATGGGCGGCTCAAGAAAATTTTGTTTGGGGGGGCAAACTCAAGTCCGTATTCAGGGAGGTTCGGAAGACCCCCCCCCCCAGCAATATTAATGGTCAGCTCCGGGTAGTACAATAGCCTCAATAGGAGTATGCATAGGCGTAGGGGCCCACGTTGATGGGGGGGGGGGCTGTAACGATCTGCCAGACAAATAGAAACAAAAATTTCCGCGCGCTCCGCGCGCGTTCAGAATGCCAATGTACATATCATGTAGGCTTGCATCCGTTATCACACCGCATGCCAATTACATACAATAATTTGCCACGTTACTACCTATTCCATATTGGTTATAATTCTGGGGGAAGTCGTTACAATAATGATGATAATAAGCAGTGGTGTGGCCAGGACTTCTCTCATGGGGGTGGGGCAGGCACTATGACGTGTGATCGCCGGCCTGGGGGAGGGGTATAAGGGGAGGGGGTGTCCCCCTCCCCTTTGAAAATTTTTTGAAAAATTAGGTGTCCATGCATGCAATCTGGTGCCACATATGCTACCTTTGAAGTAAAATTTGTGTAAAAAAATTTACCGTACGTATTTTAGGTACTAAAAGAAAAAAATAGTCAGTACCCCCTACCCTTTGAAAATTTTTGAAAAATTAGGTGTCCTTACATGCAATCTGGTGCCACATATGCTACCTTTGAAGTAAAATTTTGTGCTTAATTTTAGGCACTAAAAAAATCGGCGTCAGTGACGGGGGAATGGCCTAATGGCTCCTCAAATACACCACTGATAATCATAATATGTAAGTTTAACCATTAAAAAACACACTGGTGAATTAATACCGAATATATAGGTGATGGTGCAATCCAAATCAGAACTACATTTTAATTACCAAGGAAGTTTTTTAAAGTATCGATTTCCGTAAGCTACATTACTGCATTATTTTTCTTTCAGTAGGTGCCCGAAAAATTCTCAGAATATTGCCCGAATTTCACAAAAATATTTTGTTGGGGGAGCTGCAGCCCCCGCCTCCTACGCCTATATGAGAGTATGGTTATTATTATGTACTACAGCGATGCCCATGTAGTTTTCAAAAACTCTTCAAAAACCATTTCAGGCAGTTAGTCATGAGAAGACTACTTTAAAAATAAATACAACCATATCAACCGATCGCTACCGTACTACCATAGGGGTGGAGTAAGAGGCAGGTGAAATGGGCAAAGCGGCTTGATCAACTTGTATAAAATGAGCCCTACCTTTGAATATTTTATTGTTTCTTTCATTTTGTCACAATATGTTTCAGCTTTGCCAAGAAGCCATAAAATGTTGGTTTTCTGGATTGTTTTCTTAAACTAACGAAAATGTCGAGCATGAAGAAACTTGAAAACGATGAAATGATAGCACTAAGTATTTGGGATTTCAGTACCGTTCCGAAACGATTTTTTTTAAAGGGGGAGAGGAATTCCCCTAACTCAGAACGACGTCTCATCCTATATACAAATAGCTAGGCCACTAGTAAAAAGTCTCATCACACTGAGCTTAGATCGACTGTTTGGTGTGTCTATTTTAAATCAATTGAAACGGTATACTTTAGCACAGAGGTGGAGAACCTTTTGCTTATAACAGGCCATTTGACAGTCCTAAGACCGCTCGTGGGCCAACGGCGCTGTCAATTTGGACAAGGGAAGGGAAACCTCTCCTTATATGGGAAACACAATACTTTTAGACTACATGCCCGTTACAACTTTTTGTAGACAGATACCTATGCTAATCTGGCCAGGTGACACCCTGGCAAAACTGCTTTTAGTCGTGGATGATAATCAACACGGCTAATGGGTTGTGTATCTAATGACCCCGATAGCTCTGAAGTGTCTACAAAACTATGGGCATTTAACTCCAGCATTACCGTTACACTCTGTAAATGACATTATGATGCCTAAGCTAATCAGATTACAAATAAGCAATTGAGAAAACGCGCGCGCAGCGCGCCGAAAAAATGTTCTGAAAGCACTTTATGAATGTTTCACCTTCGCATTGCATTGGTAAGTTATTCACTTCTTTAATTTGAAGCCCAGTCAAGGAAAAGGGAGGGCCTAACCCATCTCGAATTACATGTTTTTTTTATTTTTATTTTTGAAAATTGAAGACCATGCTTTGCAAACTTTGGGGGGGGGACAAGTGCCCCCGTGCCCCTATGGCGAGCCGCTAATGCCACCGGGGGCTGGAGTTTTACCTCTTTTGGGTTTCAAATGCTCTTTTTCAAGCAGGCTAGGTCTAACTGGCTTGCAAAATATAAATAAACCAGGACCAGACCATAGCCCAAAAGAAAACAGTCCTCGGCCCTGTAGAAGGTGGGATGGACCTTAGGCTACTTTTATTCATGACATGGGGATGCAATGCTGTATCTAAGTGTATTTTCTGGAAACAAGCCATCTTCAAGTGTAAATGCCATGAGATTAAACAACCAAAAGGTGATTGACATGCATTGACAATGCTTCACTATGAGAAGTTGCATTAGTAGGCTTTTATGCCAGAGAAGAGGCAAGATACAAGGAAGGAAAGTAATGGTGGACCAGTGTGGGGCAATCAGATATACGTAGGCCTAATTGAGGGTTGTAACATGAAGGACATATTAGGCTAATTGTGACTTTTCCACTGGAAAATTGTTTATACAAGTCCAAACAGTCAGTTCAGATCCTTTCCCCAGCCCATAAGCTTTCTAAATCGACAATTTTTCAACCCACAACAACAGTGGAAAAGAAAGGAAAAGAGAAACTTTCAATGTGTAGGCCTCCCTTAACCGTGTGAGTACTCATATGATTGCTTTCAACCAAAAAACATCAGTATCATGGTATAAGCAGACATTCTCCTTCCTTTCCATCATTTGTTTTACAAAAAACTGCAGTTTTGTTTAATTCTGCCATATCTTTGCGAATTTCAACAATGAAACGTAAAAATGTGTTTTTGTTCGGAAGCTATAGGCACATGATTCTTGAACTTGAAAACAGGAGTTAATAGGCCAACTTTGTGTATTCATTCAAGTGATTCAACTCATTCATTCAGGACAACTCCTCGCCTGCCCCTGGTTCATTGATGCAACATTATAACAACAGTAATAGTGGTCAAATTCAATGTACACATCATAAGTCAGAAGAATGGGGCTTGCTTAAACCAAGTTTGCCAATGTTCTCATTGCCGCTTACTTTTGTAATTACTCATACTTATCATAGTGGGTTACCTTAGAAGCTATAGCTAAGCTAGGACACTACCGCACGGCACCTTGTATATAGTAATCTGCACTGATGCAGTAGCCTAACGTTCATCTCATAGGATGACAGCAGCTCCGGTGTCCAAGACGTTCGTGCTGACTTAAACCTCCCATATTTTACTTCGCGTCCTGTTTTGGGGGAATCTAAACAGTTTTATAGGCCTACCTATTTCTAGGCGATTACTACACCCCACATACAGTTTCATAAAATTTTGACAGTGTGTGACTGTATTTTAGTTTAATATCAGGACAGGTTGGTCATCAGTATAGTCGCTTGTCATGACGTACCACAGTACATTTTACGGGGGTATGAGTTACGCGAACATTATGACTGTTAGGCTGTTGGAGGCAAAATGGCTCCATGTGTCACGTGACTCGAAATTTTTGGGACACGGCATGTCGTAACCCTCTCTATATAGGAACCCTAACGTAATGTAGAGACCCTCCCACAATAGGGTCTCTAATGTAATGAATTGATCAGATCCATATATTGCCTGAAGATATGGGGCTACGGAACTGGAAAGACGTTGTGGAACCCTTATTGTCGCGCAGTTGTGCCAGCCTAATCAGATGTAATCTTATACTCTAAATGAGTTTGTACGCAGAATAGCGGACACGCGAAAATAGTATTCCTAGTTAAGCAACAATCAGGTTCAAAAGGAACGATATTTAAGGCAGAGTGACCCTTTACTGAGAAAGATTTGGTAGTTGTATTTATCTCATAAACCGAGCAAATGCCTCATGCTCCTCATTTCTCGTCGATCAATGTTTTGGACTTAAGGTGTGTCACTACTTTATTTGCTTTTCTTTCTCCAACATATCCGTTCTGGGCGGATGGTACCTGGGCAGCTGCCTGTAGAATGCTTGCAAGTGTTTTCCACCTCGTTTCATAGGTAAAACTAGTGTATGGATGGATTGGGGAAGGATTAAATGTACCTACGGTCTATAAAAATGGAAATGGAAATGTATTTAAAGGAGAGGTGGGAAATCCCCGCCCCTCCCTACTTGAATCCTAAGTGGGCGTTTCTTTCCACCGACTGGAGCCCCACACATAAAGAAGGGGTAGGCTACTGGAGTGACACATCGGTGCTTTAGTATGCGATTTCCTGCAAGCTAAAGGAGTTTGTGACGGCATATTTTCGTCATCGTCACATGATCTTCGCACTTGGTAAAAGTACACCAGTAGTGGCATGTTAATGTTTCGGTGAAGCTTACCCGTACACCGTTTCTCGCAAGTACGCCACTCGTTTACCAATCGCTTCTAATACACCAGGCTGAGTAGGAGCCCCTGTCAGAACAGCTAAGCCCATCACACACAAGGTCTTCAACCACTCGAACAATACGCCATCGTCATTCAAAATGTCGTCATATTTATATTTTGGGATATTTCCCCCTAATTCTGATCCCCATGGTTGGGGTTTTATGTCCCCTATCGGATCGTAGAAACCTTTATCAAATTGGTGATGACGTAACCAACGAGATGGGTATTTCCCAACGTGCTTGTCTGGCCACATGACCTGAAAAAAGCAAAGGGTAAATAAATGTCTCATGCATCAAGATGTTTTCAAAAAAACAGCAATGACTGTAATTTGACTACTGTGCTTTTCCAATATCAGCTGGAAATTGGTACGGTATAGGTAAGTGCTTCAAGCAGGTAGCGATCGAGTTTTTCTCATGCAAGAGAAGTTATGAATTTCATTGACTAATCAGTATAAGGAGAGAGAGAGATCAAAAGATTTTTGAAAAAGGGGAAAATGAATCCTTTCTCATGAAGATGCTTGCTGACCTATGAGTTATTTACGTCATCAACACGGCATACGAGTACTAGCCGTTGTGGCGAATGGCGATGTGGCTATCGCCGCTCGGGCCTCTTTGGTTTAGGACCGTTATGGCCCAGTTGCATGAGGAGAGACCCTGTACATGGACCGGTCAAGGTCGTTTACTGTCTTATAGATCGATTTATAATTCCATATTTTCAGGCGCTATAGCGCTATAAGAACCAAATATGGCATCCCTTGCTCCTCAGAGGCAATCACAGACATATAGCACAGTCAGTCGGAGTCGGACAGTGTTCATTATTCAGAGCTTTAGTAGAGTGCTATACTAAAATATGAACTAACTATTATGTCGCGGCCGCTTGAAACAACCCATACCGCCCCTGCAAGGCGGAATCTGATATGTACAATCCGTTGTTGGCTTCATATACTGTGCGGAATAATTTCGACACGTTTATTTTTGACGCAAAGCTGAAATACTATCAACGCTTTGCACATATAATTGGCTACATGGATTATCTTTACCGGATACTGAAAACGTGTACCTACCGTGGTAAAACTAATAGTCTAATAATATTATACTACTGTAGGAGACACACTACTAATTCACGGGGAATCCCCTCGGAGGATATTCCCCTACGAATTTAACACCCTAGAAAAAACTTTTTGGGGGCAGTTTAGACCAAGTTGCTGAAGTGGCGTGTTCTATTTGTGATGTGTATGTTGTAGGAAAGTAATTGAAGTACTCATCCTGCAAAAATGAAGAAAATTGAAGGTATTTTAGGCACTTTTTTAAAAAATATCCTTCCGCGATGTAAAACGGCATTTTGAATGAAGTCAAAAAGCAGGAACGACCACCCTATTATACAAGCTCTCCTAGCTCAAAATTCATGCTATACAAATTTAAAATTATTGTGAAAGGCCTACTTGTAAGATTTCATATGAGGGGGAGCTTGTGCCCGTTGAAAACTTTTTCAACGGTCCAGGGGCCACGAAACGGACCCAAAAAAGTAACTCAAAGGAGGAATAATTGGTGGTTTGCTACCTGTAGTCTGTACGAAATTAAAGCAAGGTAACCCTAAATATTACCTTCAAAAGTGACCCCTCGTCCGACACTTCTTCCCCGGTTGGTTTCACTTCCAGGTCGAGGTCTGCCATCAGAGCGAGACGTTGATATGACGAGGGATGATAACATTTTGTGCAGCGGCAATTGTCCCTTAACCATACAAAGGGATATCGAGAAGAATGACCGTCCGCCCATCGCAGTTTGTACATTGCATCTTGCCTATTTCGACCGCTCACTTCGACCAGCTTTTCGGAGCCTTTTTCTTCAGATGTTCCTTCCATTATTTCAGATTCTATCGAAGTACAAAATGAGCTACTTAAATATTAAATTTATGACACAAAATGTCTCAAAAATTTCCTACAAAGATGACGACAAATTGAAGGATTCTTAACCTTTTCAGCCAGACGGCGTTTGAATATAGATGTTACTTGCTTCCTTACTAACTATACAATGAAAAAGATATCCAGTTTTCTGCTGGTAATAAAGTATGGTATCCGCCAGAGCGACTTGAGTATTCTTAATCATATAATTTTCTGATACAACTGTCAATTATTCTCGCGAGTCGCTTGAATTGCTAGGTGACTTCATAGGCGTACAAGGCGGGGGCAGGGGGCAGATTGCCCCCCCCCCCAAATTTCTGAGGACGAAAATTCGGGCAGGAAACGACAAAAATTCGGGCACAGAATAGGTGAAATTCCGGCAAAGATGAAGTAAAAGTGAAAAGATTGCCCGAATTTTCTACTGAGTTCCCGAATTTTTGATCGAATGCCCGAAAAATGTGCAAAACTTTTCGCGCGCTTCGCGTTCATATAGTGGTTTGGTGGTCTATTTATGCACCTGAACTGCAACGAAATTCGGGCAACTTTTGGAGATTCGGGCAAAAATTTTCTGCCCCCCCCCCAAATTGGAAGAGTCCCGTACGCCTCTGGGTGACTTTAACCAGGGGAGGGGATTTGATGTTTGAAAGTGGGAGGGGGGACCCTAGTAGACTGTCAAGCGCCGCCGAAGGCATCGCGGGAGCGCTTCCCCAACTGCATGGGGTCTAGGGGCCGCCTCAGGGCCCCTGATGGAGCCCGGGGGCAGAACTCCGCGGGGGGTCCAGGGGGCGAAACCCCCCGGAAGTTTTACGAAATTGTAGTCCATCAAAATGATGCATCTCAAATGAAATAACACTTAACAGACCACAAAAATCACAACTTAACTTTTTTCAGTTATATACTCCGTATGACTAACATTCGACCGAGATCGACGATGCAGAGTGCTTGAGGAAGGATGGGAAAATGGATTTTTTTTGAGGGTTTCCCGGGGCTATGGAACAATAATTTTAAGAATGGAAGATCAGTCAGTCAATTAGCTGAGGATGGTTGTAGTTGGTGGGGAAAGTGAACAGCAAGTGTGTAGCGTGGATTTTGGAAATCTTAATTTACTCAAGCTGTCCTAGAGGAAGTAATAATGAGGCAATTCCACCAAAGTTTTCCTACGCACAGCAGTATGGCAGTACTAACAGGCTAAGAGCGTCACTACCGACGGAGGGGTGTGGGGGTTCCACACTCCCCCCCCCCCGAAATTTTCAATGTGTCGTCCGTCGGGA